>JAJEJO010004057.1:46142-162951 GCA_020662805.1 Glaucomys volans | reverse complement strand
GGTGAGAGACAGGGGTTTAGTTTCATTTTGCTGCAAATGGATTTCCAATTTTCCTAGCACCATTTGTTGAAGAGGCTGTCTTTTCTCCATTGCATGTTTTTGGCTCCTTCGTCAAGTATGAGATACCTGTATTTATGTGGGTTTGTCTCTGTGTCCTCTATTCTGTACCATTGATCTACCTGTCTATTTTGGTGCCAATACCATGCTGTTTTTGTTACTATTGCTGTAGTAGAATAGTTGAAGGTCTGGTATTGTGATACCCCCTGCTTCACTCTTCTTGCTAAGGATTGCTTTAGCTATTCTGGCTCTCTCATTCCTCCAAATGAATTTCATGATTGCTTGCTCTATTTCTATGAGGTCCGTCATTGGGATTTTAATTGGAATTGCTTTGAATTTGTATAGCATTTTTGGAAGTATGGCCATTTTGACAATATTAATTCTGCCTATCCAAGAACATGGGAGATCTTTCCATCTTCTCAGATTCTCTTTAACTTCTTTCTTTAGTGTTCGGTAGTTCTCATTGTAGAGGTCTTTCACTTCTTTTGTTAGATTGATTCCCAAGTATTTTATTTTATTTGAGGTTATTGTGAATGGGGTAGTTTTCCTAATTTCTCTCTCAGAGGATGCATCACTTATGAATAAAAATGCATTAGATTTATGAGCATTAATTTTATGTCCTGCTACTTTACTGAATTCATTAATGAGTTCCAGAAGTTTTCTGGTGGAATTCTTAGGGTCTTCTAAATAGAGAATCATGTCATCAGCAAATAGGGATAGTTTGAGCTCTTCTTTTCCTATTTGTATTCCTCTAATTTCTTGGGTCTGTCTAATTGCTCTGGCTAGAGTTTCAAGAAAAATGTTGAATAGTAGTGGTGAAAGAGGGCATCCCTGCCTTGTTTCAGTTCTCAGGGGGAATGCTTTCAATTTTTCTCCATTTAGAATGATGTTAGCTGTGGGCTTAGCATAGATAGCCTTTACAATGTTAAGGAATGTCCCCACTATCCCTATTTTTTCTAGTGTTTTGAGCATGAAGGGGTGCTGTATTTTATCAAATGCTTTCTCTGTGTCTATTGAAATAATCATGTGGTTCTTGACTTTAACTCTATTGATGTGGTAAATTACATTTATTGATTTCTGGATGTTGAACCAACCTTGCATCCCCGGGATGAAGCCCATTTGATCATGGTGCTCTATCTTTTTAAAATGCTTTTTTATGCGATTCCCTAAGATTTTGTTAAGAATTTTTGCATCTATGTTCATTAGGGATATTGGTCTGAAATTTTCTTTCCTTGATGTGTCCTTCTCTGGTTTTGGTATCAGGGTGATATTAGCTTCATAGAATGAGTTTGGAAAGGTTCCCTCCTCCTCTATTTCATGAAAAACTTTGGGGAGTGTTGGAATGAGCTCTTCCTTGAAGGTCTTGTAGAACTCGGCTGTGAATCCATGTGGTCCTGGACTTTTCTTTGTTGGTAGGCTTTTGATGACTTCTTCTCTTTCATTGCTTGAAACTGATTTAAGGTGTGTATGTCCTCCAGATTCAGTTTGGGTAGCTCATCTGCCTCTAGGAACCTGTTGATGTCTTCCAGGTTTTCTATTTTGTTGGAGTATAAATTTTCAAAGTAGCTTCTTATTATGCTTTGTATTTCAATTGTGTCGGTTGTAATATTCCCATTTCCATCATGAATTTTAGTAATTTGGAGTTTCTCTCTCCTTCTCTTCATTAGCGTGGCTAAGGGTTTATCAATTTTGTTTATTTTTTCAAAGAACCAACTTTTTGTTTTGTCAATTTTTTGAATTGTTTCTTTTGTTTCAATTTCATTGATTTCAGCTCTAATTTTGATTATTTCCTGTCTTCTGCTACTTTTGGTGATGATCTGTTCCTCTTTTTCTAGGGCTTTGAGCTGTAGTGTGATATCATTGATTTGCTGACTTTTCATTCTTTTATTAAATGCACTCCATGCAATGAATTTTCCTCTTAGCACTGCTTTCATAGTGTCCCAGAGATTTTGATATGTTGTATCTTTGTTCTCATTGACCTCTAAGAATCTTTTAATTTCCCCCCTAATGTCTTCTTTTATCCATGTATTATTCAATAGCATATTATTTATTCTCCAGGTCTTGGAGCAGTTTCTGTTTTTAACTTTATCATTGATATGTAATTTCATTCCATTATGATCTAATAGTATACATGGTAGTATCTCTATGTTTTTGTATTTGCTAAGAGTAGCTTTGTGGCATAACATATGGTCTATTTTAGAGAAAGAACCATGAGCTGCTGAGAAGAAAGTGTATTCGCTTTTTGATGGATGGAATATTCTATATATGTCTGTTAAGTCCAAATTAGCGATTGTGTCATTGAGTCTTATGGTTTCTTTGCTCAATTTTTGCTTGGAAGATCTGTGCAACGGTGAGAGAGGAGTGTTAAAGTCCCCCAGTATTATTTTGTTTTGGTCTATTTTGTTCCTGAAATTGAGAAGGATCTGATTGACATACATGGATGCACCATTGCTTGGTGCATAAATATTTATGATTGTTATGTCTTGCTGATTTATGCTTCCTTTTAGCAGTATGAAATGTCCTTCTTTATCCCTTCTGACTAACTTTGGCTTGAAATCTGTTTTATCTGAAATGAGGATGGAAACTCCTGCTTTTTTACTCAGTCCATATGCATGGTATGTTTTTTCCCAACCTTTCACCTTTAGTCTTTGTGCATGTTTTTCTATGAGATGAGTCTCTTGAAGGCAGCATATTGTTGGGTCTTTCTTTTTAATCCCATCTGCCAGTCTATGTCTTTTGATTGATGATTTTAGGCCATTTACATTCAGGGTTATTATTGAGATATGACTTGTATTTCCTGCCATTTTAGCTTTTTTGGGGGTTTTTAGCTTCACTTTGTTTCTCCTTTGTTTGACTCTTTCTTTAGGGTAATTCCTCCCCATGTTGACTGAGATTGTTGTTTTTCATTTCTTCCTCTTCGAATATTTTGTTGAGAATGTTCTGTAGGGCAGGCTTTCTCTTTGTGAATTCTTTAAGCTTTTGTTTATCATGGAAGGATTTTATTTCGTCATCAAATCTGAAGGTAAGTTTTGCTGGGTGTAAAATTCTTGGTTGGCATCCGTTTTCTTTCAGAGCTTGAAATATGTTGTTCCAGGCCCTTCTTGCTTTTAGGGTCTGGACTGAGAAATCCGCTGATATCCATATTGGTTTCCCCCTGTAGGTAATCTGATGTTTTTCTCTCGCTGCCTTTAAAATTCTATCTTTGTTTTTTATGTTAGGTATTTTCATTATAATGTGCCTTGGTGTGGATCTGTTGTAATTCTGTGTGTTTGGTGTCCTGTAAGCCTCTTGTAATTGATTTTCCATCTCATTCATCATATTTGGGAAATTTTCTGATATTATTTCATTGAACAGATTATTCAGACCCTTGGTTTGTATCTCTGTGCCTTCCTCAATCCCAATAACTCTTAAATTTGGTCTTTTCATGATGTCCCATAAATCTTGGAGGTTTCGTTCATGATTCCTAACCATCTTCTCTGTTTGTTCAACTTTGTTTTCAAGATTAAATATTTTGTCTTCATTGTCTGAAGTTCTGTCTTCCAGGTGATCTATTCTGTTAATTATGCTTTCTATTGAGTTTTTAACTTGGTTTATTGTTTCCTTCATTTCCTTGTTTCCTTCAAGGATTTCTGTTTGTTTTTTGCTCAGACCTTCTGCCTCTTTATTGAAATGATTTTTTGCTTCCTGCAATTTCTCTATTAGCTGATTATTCATAGTTTGAATCTACTCTCTCGTCACATCATTCTCTTCTCGGATCATTTTAATTATGAACATTCTGAACTCCCTTTCTGTCATTCCTTCTGCCATGCTGTCTTTGGGTTCTCTTGATATGTCATCTAGATTTGATTGGGACACTTTCTTCCCGTGTTTTCTCATGTTGCTTGTGTATCTTCCCCTCTAGTAGTGCAAATCAGAGGGATTGCAATTTTCCTGTAAAGACTTAGAGTGTCCCTGCAGATTTCCAGTAACTCACCTGATGTTTGAGAGGTGCTTGATCACGCGGTGACCCAAGAAAGCTGCTATCCCACTTCCTCCGGGTGGGAATGATCAATGTTTTCTGGGCAGAGGCAGCCACCGGAGCCAGAGACTCCAGCCCCTCCAGGCCAGTCCTCCCAGGAGACGCCAGGCAGTGGCGGGGAAGATCAGAGCTCAGCTCTGCAGACACAGGAAGTCCCAGATGGTCGCCCTCTGCCAGGAAAGCTGCAAAATGGCCCCAAAGGGTCCAAACTCACCTCCGGAGCCAGAGACTCCAGCCCCTCAAGGCCAGACTGCCCAGGCGATGCTGCGCAGTGCTATCCTTTCAATAGTAAGAAATGTTCTTCTTTTCCCCTTCTGATTAACTTTGGCTTGTTTACACAATTCATATGAGTGATATGTTTTTTTTCTTCCTTTTGCCTTCAGTCTCTAGATGTCTTTGCCTATGAGGTGAGTCTCTTGGTGATAGCACATTATTGGGTCTTGTTTTTTTAGTCAAAGCTGCCAGTCTTTGTCTTTCGATTGATGAGTTTAGGCCATTAACATTCATGATTACTATTGAGATATGATTTGTATTCCCAGTCATTTGGATTTATTTCTGGT
This sequence comes from Glaucomys volans, assembly GCA_020662805.1. Classification (NCBI taxonomy): domain Eukaryota; kingdom Metazoa; phylum Chordata; class Mammalia; order Rodentia; family Sciuridae; genus Glaucomys; species Glaucomys volans. Next base: position 158,316 of record JAJEJO010004057.1, on the reverse strand, counting down.
TTTAAATTTGATTTTGTTTCTCCTTTGATTGACTATTCCTTTAGTGTAGTCCCTCTCTTTGCTGGTTTTCACTTTTTTTTTTTTTCACTTCATCCTCATGGAATATTTTGCTGAGAATATTCTGTAGTTCTGGCTTTCTAATTGTGAATACAGTTAACTTTTGTTAATCCTGGAAGGTTTTTATTTCATCTTCACACTATAACTTAATTTTGCTTAGCTGGCATCCATTTTCTTTCAGAGTTTGAAATATATTATTTCATGATGTCCTAGCTTTGAGAGTCTGGGTTGAGAAATTAGTTGAGAATCCAACTGGTTTCCCCCTGTATATAATTTGCTTCTTTTCTCTCATGGCTTTATGATTTTATCCTTATTCTCTATTTCAGTCATTCTTATTATAATGTGTCTTGGTGTGGGTCTGCTATAATTTTGTACATTTGGGGTCCTGTAAGCATCTTGTTTTGATTTTCAACTTCATTCATAGGTACCCCAACACTGAACCTCCAGGTCCTGGCCAGCATCCCCCCTGGTCAGTTGTGCCCCACGATGGTGGTAGCAGCAAACCTGCTGCTACTCCGACCCCCCAGGCCCTGGTGTCCCAAGATGGATGTGGCCATGTGCACCTAAACCTGGAGTCTTCCTGGCAGCAGACTTCTGGGGAATGGTGGAAGTGATTGTGTGGGTATTGGTGGCAGCAGGCAGTGGGTAAATGGCAGCTGCAGTGGCTGTGGCTGCAGCTACAGTGGCACCCAGAAAGAAGACATCCAGGTGACCTCCAGGTAGTGGCAGCGGCTTTGGTGGCATTGGTGTAGGCGGCAGCAGCAGTGCTTTATAGACAGCAACTGTACCGGAGAATGGACCTCAGGTCATCTGTGGTAGCAGAATCAGGGGCAGCTGCACCCCAAGAGAAGAACTCTGGGCAACAGCAGCAACTTGTGCCTTAACTATGTCCTTTCTAAACTCCTCTGACATTTCATCCACTGTGATGTTGATGGATTCTGCTACTGAAATATTTTGGTTTGTTTGGGGCAGTTTTTTCCTTGCTTTTTCATGTTGTTTGTGTGTCTCCCCATCTAATAGTATGGATCTGAGGTAAAGAGTTTCTACCCTGTGGACTTATGGTCTCTGAAGGTTTCCAGTTACAGTTTAGGGAGAGGAAAAATAACCACCACCTATCAAACAGTAGACAGCATTAAACCAAATAGTTCCTGCTATGGTATATATAATGTTCATTGTCACAATAAAGAGAAATGTTGTGATTGGTTATTGCCCACAGTAGAACCAGTAAGTTTGCAAAAGTATTTACAATTTCAAATGGTGAACGGAAGAGAACAGGAGAGATGTAGGATGTGATGATTGCAAGGCAGGAGGAAAGAAAATAGAAGTAAAAAATTAAAAGAAGAGTGAAAGAGAGAACAATAAATGTTGGCTGTTAGCAGAAGAAAAGAGAGAAAGAGAATCAAGGGAAACAGGTAAGTGAGAGAAGAAAATGTATAAAACATAAATTAAAATAAGATAAAATAAAAATAAGAGAATAAAAAACAAAACTGAAATATACTAATCAAATATCCTAGCCCTCCCACAACAGACTGAGCCATGAAACATAATTGCCTTCAGAAAATGCTAGAAATGAGAAAAAAAACCCACATGTGTAAATGCATAAGTGTCCATGAACTATTCAGCTTATAATGAAATGGTGGAAAAAAAGAAATAAACTCTCAATGAAAAGTTAAATAATTGAATAATTGCTTCTGGGGGAGTTTAAAAAATTCTTGACTTCCCTTCTCACAGCAGCATTAGGTAGAGTGGCTGGAGTGTGATGTCTCTTTCACTCTCAGGCTGGGGTCACTGAAGAGTGAGAGGAGATCCCATAGGCAGAGTTCCTGGAGTTAGTGTTTAGGCCTAGTTAGTCTTCATGTTCTTCACAGAACGGCAGTTGGTCTAAAGATTTTAAATCATTGTACCTGCAGGGCCCAGGAGTTGTTGTCCATGCTAGGAGACTGAACCCCAGGAATCTCCCCTGGGTTTCACTTGGGCAGTGGAGGAGCCAGTTCTTTGTCCTCTTCATAGACCATGGACCTTATGCTTCCTGGTCTCTGGGGTTCAGTCTCCAAACTCAATCACTCTTACTCCCTCCCTTTCAAATTCCCAGCTGAGTGCATCCCTCCCAGCTGATCCTGCCAGCTGCTGGACTGAAGTGGGAGCAGGTGGATTTCCATGACCTGTATTCTTCTTTGTAAACCCCTCACCATATCTGATCCTCTCCTGGTCACTTAGGCACTCTCTATGTCATGTGGTGTGTGTTCACCAGGCCTGCACTTTGGGCCCAGCATTGCTTTGCCAGGAATTGGCTTCCACAGCTGCTTCCTCCTACAGCATGGCTTCAAAATACTCCTTCCTCTGTCCACAGGCAGCCAGGAGAGGTGTAGCCCCTCTCCTGCACAAGGATAATGTGCAGCATACCATTCAGATTAGGCTGGCAGTGTCCATGATTTCTGATCTCTCCATAGCCAAACATGCCACAGGCCTCCTAAAATGTGTGTTCTTTTAATTCTCTTATCCTTCCACTCTGCTCACGGGCTCAACTGCTCTGGCTTGCGCACAAGGCAGAGGCAGTGGTGCTGGGAATTTCTTCCTTATTTTATTATATCCAACCTCTTGAGTCTCCAGTCTGCTTTGAGAGTCCTGTATTAATTTCCAGTAAAATCCCTGCCCCCGCTTTTTTACCCACCTTGCTATGAAGCAGCCTATCTGCTTTCTTGGGTTCATGCCATGAAGTAGCCAGGAAAGGGACCTCCTCTATTCCATCATCTTCCCAAATCCCCTGTACTGTATGTTTTTATGAGAGAATTGTGAGGAAATCCGTAACATGCTGCCACAGCTGCCACCTTCCTCATGACTTTTTAAGCTCCAAATGCATATAGAGGGAGCTTTGGTACTACTAAGGATTGGACCCAGGGTGCTCTACTACTGAGCTACATCTCCGGCACATTTATTTTTTATTTTGAGACAGAGTTTCACTAAGTTGCCCAGGCTGGCTTTGAACTTGTGATCCTCCTGCTTCAGCCCCCTGATTTGCTGGGATTTCAGTTGTTCACCATTGTGTCTGGCTCAGTGATTTCATTTTGTGCAAAAAATTATTAACTAATAAGTCAGATTGTATAGTTTTAGGAGTTTTGGGGGATCTTTTTGAACTACAAAATATTTTGAGGTCTGAGAATGAATGCACATCAGTTTTTTCACCCAACCTTGTCTCCAGTTTGATGGAGTTGATTAGGTCAATTAAATTGATAAGTCAAAGGCAAGTTTGTAGGGTCATTAGCAGGCTACTTGGATTTTCTCCATCAACAACTGAGACTGTATTCTTAGTTTTGGAATTTGGTTGTTCTCCAGAGTTTCATAGGATCCCTGGGCTGGGTAAATGCCTAATTGGACTCCTTTTGTGTGTGTTATGCCATGATGTCACCTTTGAAGTAGACAATAAAGGACACCCATGCTTTTTTTCTGATATATGATAATAATTGAACTGAGTTTGGGGTTTAGTATTTTTATCTGCATATCTTAATGAAATGATTGTGATGGTTAAATTTATGTGCAACTTGTCTAGATAATAGTATTGGTTGGATGCTATTTTAGATGTTTCTATGAAGGCATCATTTTGAATGTAAGTAACATTTTAATCAGCAAATTTTGAGTAAAGCAAATTGCCCTCCATAATGTGGGGCACCTCAATGAATCTGTTGAAAGTCTAAAGAAATAGAAATAGACTGATGTCCCCCAAAGAAGAGAAAATTCTTTCAGAAGAGAATTTGAACTGTTACTCATTGCTTGATCTCCAGCCTGCTGGTCTACCCTGTGAAGTTTTTGAACTTGCCACTCTCTATAATCACCAATCAATTCCTTAAAATTTCCCTTCTCTCTTTCTATTGTTTTTTCTCTTTCCCCTCCCCTTTTCCTTGCTACACAATACACACACACACACACACATACATACAAACACACACACCCAATTGGTTTTGTTTCTCTAAATAATCTTTATTTATAAAATTAATGATACATGATCAAAGAGAATATAACTTTTTCAGTGGCATGCACATATTCTTTTTTGTACTCTTCTTTCATTATATGATGTTTTGTTCACATTTCTGACCATCTGTCTTTGTAGATGACTTTTCAGATAAGACTTAAAGATCTTCCCTCATAGGAATCTATACCCAAATAATAATGTCATAAGAGTTCTGTTCTAGATCTTGAATAAAAGAATTCTTCTCTTTTATTTTCTTAGTTTTATAGTAAGAACACTTAGCCTGAAATCTACTCTTCTACTGTTTTTAAGCATATAATGCATTATTGTTAACAACAGATCTCTAGAGCTTATTTATTTTGCTTAAGTGAAACTTTATATCTGTTGATTAGTAACTGTCATCCCCAGAAAACACTATTCCATTCTTTGATTCTGTTTGCTATTTCAAATACTTCATCTTAATGAATCAGGCAACAGTGGTTCTTCTGTGACTGGAAGACTTTAGCTTACTGGCAGAGGAATTTAAGATATGGGAGACCTACAAGGTCTAGTGTAAAAGTGAGGAAGCAAATTTCCTGCCTCCAGCCAAGACTGTAAACAAACTGACAGAAAGTCATCATAAGTCACCTATGTCCTAGCCATCTTTACCAAGGTACAAGACCATAAAAGAATTTGTGGCCAAGAATCCTCCAAGCTAAACAGAGGATATACTGTATTTATGAGTTTATGTCTATATCCATATATAGAGCACACAAGTACACATACTGTGGAATGCAAACACATGTATGTGTGTATATACATGTGTATATATATATGCATACATATATATGTATTAGTAAAAAATCATAAGCAGGTAATTATGAAACAGTATATGATTGGAGGATTTTGTTTATTTCTCCTAGAAGGCAAAGTACCAGTCACAAGCTCTGGCCAAATTATTTGTTGCAACACAAGCACTGGTTTTTAATTGTTATTAATGATAAAAATGGAAATATGTATCTAGAGACAGTCTGGGCTATTTTACTCTCCAAATTCATTTCCTTAATTATTGCAAGAATTGCTCTCAAGGAAGCATTATTACCAACATTTTATAAGTGAAGCAACTGAGTTTAAAAGAAGTTACATAACTGGCCCAAGGTTATATTTGATAATATTTGAAGAATCCTCTTGACATTTCTCAAAACTCCATCATTAGCTTCAACTTCTTTCTGTCTTTATTCTTTTTTAAGGGCAAGGGCAAGAGCCAGGACAGATATTTAAAACACTCAAGTTTCTAATCATATGGCTCTGATTCCCCTTGGTCTGTTTAGTTTGAGAGCCAGTACACATTTCTCTCATATACTTCTGATGTGTTTTGTAATGTCTCCTGACTCTCAGCCTGATTAAACAGCTGGGCCAAAATTGCATGGGGATTAGTAGCAGAATCATAAATGAAATCCTCTATTCCTTTCCTTTACCAAGCTATGCTGCTTTCTCAAAGATGCATTATTGATAACAATTTTTTTCAAGTAGAGGTAACTCATATATGCTTTCAGTTTTAGACATCTAGGTAGAAAATGCACAGAAACTGTAGGCATAACAAAGTTTTAATTATCATTTTCATGTTGACATTTCTCTCAATAAATGTGTTCATTTTCCTATACTAATATTTAAGTAATCTAATGGATATTTATGTTAAAGTGTTAAAAGAGGGATAAAACTATACACAAGTTCTGTATTGTCTAGGAACTGCCACTCAATCTAAAAATTCATTTGAATTTTTAATAGAAATTGTAGCTAAAATAAACCCCTCAGGCAAAATTATGTAGGACATATTTTACCTGTGCAGGAAAAGGGTTAATTAAATGATCACATTTAGAGTTACATCTTTAGGACATTTCCTTTCCAAGAGCTATTTTGGCAAATGTATGCAAATTGTGCATGGATTTGGTGAGCATTGTAAAGGGCATTGTAAAACTTCATTAATTATAAATTCTAGAGAAGAGACAAAATGGACTTTGAATGAGCTGAGTCCATTTGTTACATTATGCACATTTATCTGCATGTATGTGGAATTTACAAAATTGAAATTCCCATTTATCAGACACCTGCTGCATGTCACACAAGGTTAAATGACTTGCATTTGCTATCTCACTTGACCTTTCTATTTAATATGTTGATACAACAAACCCTGTTTGTTTTATTTAAATCATAGATTAAATGGGGAATACTAGCAATCTAGTATGTAGCAATACATGGATTTCTAGTATTCCCCATTTTATATGTTATGGAAATTATGGATGTAAGAGTCAGAGTGTCTTTCTCAAAGACTCACTATTATGAAGTAGGAAATCAGGCACTTTTGAGTAATTTTAACTTAATAATCTCAAGTCTTTTCAAGTGATGTTATTCCATGTACACACCTCTTTCATATATCCTAGTGCTTAGTTTTATATAGATGCAACGATACTCACAGATCTGAAGTATTTACATTTTCACTCAACACTAACAGAAACTACCTTTTTTTCCTTGTGATAGTGAGAATTGAACACATATGGTAAGCAAGCACTTTGCCACTGAGCTACATCTTTATCCTTGTTTGTTATATTTTGAATTAATTGTTAATGATTGAATTAATGAATAGAAATTAACCATTAATAATGCTTCTGGTGCTCAATTGCTCAGTTAATAATTTCTAAGAAAAGATATATTTAGTATATCATACAAATCCTTTCCATTTCTATCTTATCAAATTTTTAAAAGGAATAGGTGATAAATTTTATTAAATTTTAGAATAGCACATCTATTGAATAAAATCAAAAGATTTTGAACTATATGTCTTCATGATATTTTATCAGAAGATACATTCAAGAACAAGTAATGTTAGATATGGTTTATGGCTATTTCATTTATGAACTTTTATTTTTGTGGAGCTGTTGCAAGAAGAAGACCGATTGGTAATATAATGCGAAAGGTGGCCAAAAGATATAAGACACATAAGCACAGGAAGATGACCCCTGAGAGCATCACAGTTAACCAGCCTAACCCTGTGGATTGGCAAAATTACCTGTGTTCAAATACCATGAAATTGCCTGCTGCCTAACTGAAGAGTTAATCCTTAAAGAATCTAAACTTCTGGGAGGTGTGTGTATGTGTGTACACATGCACACATATGCTCACACACATGTGTGTATACATGCACACACATGCTCACACACATGTATATTGGTAGTTATATGTATTCCTGTAGGTATATGTATTCTATGGCTTAGAGTTCATCTATGGATCTGAGGATATATGTATATAAACATACACACACATATATCTCTCAACTGAATCAGGGAATATTCATCTCACTTTCCAGCTTTAAAGCTATGATTAGTCAATTCTGAAATACTAATCAGAAAATATAGATTGAGTTCAATCAGGAGTCAATTCCATGGGTAACCCTGATTTGAGGGAAGTCTTTTAAGACTACCAATCTCCCAGCATTTGTGTTCATTAGTTCATTCATGTTGGTGTGCAATTATCAGTTTTTGAAATCAGTTTTATTCTTTCATCATGGATTGAGCTATTACAACTATTTCAAATATAAAGAACAGCACAGAGAATAACATAATGAATGCCTGTTGTGAGAAACAAATTGTAACTGAATAATTTGAAGCTCTCTTTGTACTTTGTTCCCTTTCTATCTTCTCCTGAGGTAAGCACCATGTTCAAGCTGGTTTGTATCCTTGGCATTTGCATTTCAATACTACACTATTAATAGTCTACAAAATCAGTTTACAATTCTCCTTTAATAATAGCATCTTGAATATATCATTTTGTAATTTGCTTTTTTCACATAATATGATGTTTTCAAAATTCACACCTTTTGATACATGCAGACCTAGTTTATACCTCCTGATATCTCAATTGTAATTGTGTAGTTTATATCACATAATATCTTATGCATTTCACTATGGATGATATTTGGCTGTTCTATTGTATATTTTTTTCAATAAATGCTTCAAAGGTGTATTTACATGTGACTTCTGTGTGAGAGTTCTGCAACCCAATATAGCATTGTTGGTGGAAAAGGGAGTTAGTCTTCAGGATTACTGAATCTTGCAAACTTACTCTCCAACAAAGAAAGTGGTCCCACTGAGTGTTAGCTAACTTGGGGGACTGGGTTTGTACCATTTTTAAAATTGCATGTTGATCCATCAGAAGGAGACTGAGGGGAATGTGGAAATGGTTTGGGATGATAAATAGGTAGGTAAACATCACTGGAGAAAAATTGTTTTGATTTTGCAACTTTACAAAAGATAGACATTGCCTATGATGCCTGTGATAAGATGGAGGAGTACACTTTCTCTTACTTTGATAGGTATTTCTGTAATAATCTCAGTCATGTGGAAGTCAATTCAAAATTTTAGTACGATCTCAAGAACAACTCAGAAAATACTTCTTTGGAATTTCTTCCATATGATTATTATACATAATATAATTATGTATAATTATTATTATGTTATGTATAATAATTATGTATAATAATTATAAAATTATGTATGATAATTTTACCCTTAACCTTCTCATAGTATTAAGTGCTAGAACAGATCCAAGAACAAAAGCCAAAAGGCACCATGGCATAGGCCATACCTATAATATTGAGAGACCTTAGAAAGGTAGACAGAACATCTTCGTCAAAGGAAACTCAGAATTGGGTATTCAGGTTCCTATCTAGAGAGCATGCTTCTTAGCCTACAAATATGATTCTAGGGCCTGGGGTATAATTCAGGGTAAAGCTCTTTATCAGCATACGCAAGGACCTGGTTTCAATCCCCAGCACTGCAAAATACACACACACACTTACACACACACACACACACACACACACACACAGTATGCAATATATATATGTGTATATATATGAACATTCAGAATACATATATGTATAATTCTAATGTATGACAATAACAACAACAACAACAACAATAATAATAATAATAAAAATTGAGCCTTGGCAGTCAAATGGCATCCAAATATAAGCATTTTCTTTTAAACACTACCATTTACCACAGTATTCAATGGAATTTTGGACCATGTATTCAGGGCGTGTGTGTGTGTGTGTGCTTAACTCTAAAACTTGAAGAGACAAAGGAGAATGTAGTCTTAGCATTGCTAGATACTGTCAAAGTTAATGCATGGTAATTTCATTAATCAATAAGCATTGAGGAGAGACATTAAATATATGCAGAATCAGAACAGATTACACAGATGAACACTGGGTTTATCCAGTTCCTCTTCAGCCATTTTATTTATTCCAAGGAGTTGGCAATGTGACCTTTGAAAAAAAAGTGGGCTTGATGTAAACATTAAAAAATTAAGCAAACAAGTATTGACCGATGTTTCTGCATTATATACACCAGTGGGTGCTTAGGTTTTATATCAAGAGCTACAACAAAGTATTTATTCTGTGTCAGGATATTTACATTCTTCCTCAATAATCCCAAGATAATAGAGTAAAATAGGAATTATTAATATTTTTAATTAGATAAAACAATTATAAAAACATTCTCAAGGTCATACCATAGTAAGTAGCAGATATGATACTGAAAGCAAAAAATACTTGATTCCAAAATTTATGTTTTTCCACAGATTTTTTTCATTGATGAAATTTGCAAATACACTTTGTTCAAGAATCTCAGGGACCAGTGAAGAGCAAAACTAGAACCTTATGGTACCCATAGATGAATTCCTGTTTCTTCCTTTGCATCCTTTCACATATTTTTAACAGGGCAGGTAGTAATACTGTGAAAAACATATTAGATCATGTTACATTTCTGCTGGACTCCCCAGTGATAATCCATTCTCACTCAGGTAAAAAGCTGGCCTTCCCAATGGCCCCCAGTTGGCCTACAGACCTTTGTATGTTTCGGCTCTTCTTTCCTACACTTTTTCTTTTTACTTCTGAGTTACACTGCTTACCTTGGTGTTCTTTGAACACCCAAGACAGGCTCTTGCCTGTGATCTTATACTTCTTGGTGTAAGGCAAGAGACCCATAATTTTTCTTTCCTTTTGTCATCACCAAATATAACAGGTTTTGATCTGCTTTTTTCATTATAAAACACTAACCCTTGAGGAGTGGTTGGCACATAGAAAGCATTTATTAGTATATGTCTAATAAACATAAATGAATGAATTAATCAATAATAATTGACTGAATTAGTGAATGAACAAACACTAAAGAAAGGTAGGTGAAGCAGTTAAGGGATTCCCAAATTTAACTGAAATTTCATCAAGGCTTGATAGAAAAGACACCTCAAACAAGAACATTTAAAGATAAACTTTGTCTATCCTGGTCAAAAAGGGGAAAAATCTATTTTTTAGCAAACTGAAAAACATAAGAAAAAGTATAGAGTAACTAAAAAAAAGCATGATTTGTTTGAGAAACTGCAAGCACAACAATTCAGTCTGGAATCAGTGGAGCTTTTAGAGGAAGATACTGGAATGGTAGAAGGGAACCAGATTGTGCAGCATCTTCAAAGCCATGTGCATCAGCCAAGGTCCTGGCAGGACATGGGAGACACCTTTATATGGGTTACTTAAAGATACATTAGTGAAGGGACTCTTTAAAAAGGTGTGAGCAGGATTAAGGGAAATTAACAAGGTATGGTGAAGCTCTACTCAGCTAGCAACATCAGGGAATGGCCTTCCACTCAAAGGCCAAAAGAAAAGGGGAAAAGGGATTGCAAGAAAATAATTACAGAATGTAACTGTAGACCCCAGAAAAAGTCTTTTCAGTTGAGAAATACAACCAACTTGCTGCCTGGGGAAAGTAAAGCTCTAAACTCATTCTTTCCTCACCTCTAATCCCTTCACATCAGCTCTCATTTCTAAAAACAACCAGAAGCCAGATGGCCAGGAAGAATATTGATGATTTTGAGCACACAGAGCAGGGTGAGGAGATGTGGACCAAGGATCAAAGGGAAAGAGAGCATGTCCAGTACAGGGATAAGTGGTTTCATGACATAGATGATGGGGACTGTTGGACAATTTTAGAAGGAGAGTTACATGATTAGATGATTAGATGTGAGAGAAGGGAAGACAGCTCTGGCAACAGAGAAAAATAGATACAGAAGATTAGTGAGACAGGGGAGAGGGAGAAGCACAAAGTGATGGCAAGGATCCTGGAAAGAAATTATGAGGGTCTTCACAGAGCAATGACTCTTGACCAGGGGAGGAAAAAGCCAAAATCAGAGATATAATAGCAATTTACTTCACAGCTAAAGGCCTACCAGGAATGACTGCAGGAAGAACAATGATGAATTTCATGAAATGTATATTAGTTTATATGTTTAATGTACATAACTGCTTTTTAGTTTTAATAAGAGGTACCCTGCATAGATTTGCTCTGAAATTTGAAGAATCCAAACATGATTATAATCAAAGTAGAAGGTCCTTCCTTGACTAAATATTTGATTTGATTATTGAAAAATGAAAAATTCCAAGTGCATTTATTTGCTAGCATTTTTCCTAAAGATAAAGAATATTAAGGATATTAACTATTATTGTACCTTTAGCTACTTGGTTACCTATATGTATGTAGAGAATTCTAAGTACATGCAGAAAGTGATAAGTATTTGTACCCCTTATATAACTGGAAAACCCAGAAAGTCTTCCAAAAATCCATATGTCAAAGACCTCTAAATGTAGCCAATCATAAACTAGTCTAAAAGATCTTAATTATGAGAAATGGAAAAGATAATGTTTGAGGTAAGCTAAATCACAAATTCTGGTCAAGATTTTAGAAGTGTGGAGAACGATGAATTATCCTCGGCTAAGGTTACTTCAATGGTCATAGCTCTAACACATCAACAGTGTGAAATGTATGCATGGATCACAGGAACATGAAGCAGAAAGAGGAAGTGTTCAACAAACAAGGGAAACAAGTCCCTTGTTTCTCAGTAAGGTGTATCGCAATTCTTGTAATCAGCTTTTTCACTGCTGTGATTGACAGATCTGACAAGAACAATTACAGGAGGAAAAGGTTATTTTGGATCACACTGTTTCAGACCTCCTAACCCATAGATGACTGACTCCATTCCTTGGGACTCTAGGTGAGGCATCATGGCAGAAGTGTGTGCAGAGAAAAGTGGTCAGGACCTGAGCACCACAGAGGAGAGAGAGAGACACTAAACTCAGCTCACAAAATATATACCCCAAAGGCATGCCTCCAATGACCCACCTCCTCCAGACTCACTCTACCCACCTTCAGTTACTACTCTGTTAATCCTTATCAGGGTATTAATTCACTCTTGGGTTAAAGTTCTCACAACCCAATAATTTCACCTATAACCCTTCTTGCATTGTCTCACACATGAGCTCTTGGGGGAACACCTCACATCTAAACTATAACACCAGCATTTAGAAGTCTCAGCAGCCCAAGAACATATAGAGAAACCTGGCTGGTGAGTGTGGTCTAGAATCTCAGTATCACTGCTCTAAATACTTCCTATCACAGGGCCCTGTTTTTATTATGTAGAAATGATTGTTTCAAGAATTAGTTATTAGTGATTGAACCAGTCCTCAGTTCCTCTCCTCTGCCTGGAAGTTGGGGGCTACAGTTAAAAGTTATCACCTTCTAATTATGTTTTTTTCTGTTTTCTGGTGACTACTCCCATCCTGAAGTTATCTCAGAACCTCACGAAGAGTCACTTCATAGAAAAACTTAGGTATGGTCTAAAGGGGCTTTTTATAAAGAACGAATGAAACCCTTACCACTGGCGAAATTCCAAGGATTTAAGGGTCCTGTGCCAGAACCTGGGACAAAAGACAAATACACATTAACACACTTATAAAGAGATGGGCCCATAAATATGTAGTCATTTTAAACCTGTAAACCAAGTTCTTCACCAGACCTAATGTATAAAAACGATGAGGTTTTCTACCCAGGAATACCCAAAGCAATAGGAATAGTACAAATTGGGGTTAGAGGCTCTTCTTTTTATTGCAGTGTGGCTTACACCCCTCATCACATTCTATGTGTACCCCAAAAATAAGCTCTTGGGAGGAACTGTTTTAGTGAAGTTATCAATGCATTCATTATTTTCCTTTGTTTAATTAAAATGAGGCTGATATCTGGTAATTGATTGGGATGACTCAATGAATATTGCTTGTAGGGATATATGCATATGTAAATTATTTTCATGTGAGATTTTGCTGGGTCATATTATTGATGCATGTGTGCCTAATAAATTGTATGCACTACACAGCTAGACCATTTCTGGGAACTGAATTTTTTTTTGCCTTTGGAGTAAGGTCACTTAGGTGTGGCTACAATTGCTGGAGATAGCCTACAGCTTTTCCCCATCTTGGAAGGAGAAGATCATCCAAAGTTCACCAAAGTCTCATTAATCCCTCTTCTCCTGGGCTGTTAACTCTGCAGCATATTTTCATAATTGATAATTTCCAGCAAGTCACTTGGCAAAATCCCTATCTGTTGCACTTGTATTAGAAAAAATAATTTCCCATCTTCAGTTATGTATTATTTAACCTATGGATGACTTCATACAATCTTTGATATTTGTGCTAACATGTACTACAATTCCTAATGCTGTTGTTTTGAAATTAGGAAATGTTACATTATGGAAAACCTTGAGATGGGTGGAACTCTGAGAATTAAATTCCTAAAAGTTTTAGTTTGTTAATGAGAGCTTAATAAGATAAATATGAAGATAAAATGAGTTAGCTTCTTTAAAAATCTTGGATATTCAAAAGGAGATAAAATGCATGAGAAAGAGGACCTAGGGCATGTTTAAATGAATAATTTGGGAGCTCCTTGATATCTCAATTCTATGAGATAAAAATTTTAAGTCATTCTGGTTTATTTTCTGTTATATCAGGGATTTTGTAACTTCCTTGGGGTAAAAGATCTTACCTTACATTTTTTCCATTTCGATACACATTATTATTTCCCTTTTTCAACCATAACATAGCCATTTCAAGTCCAGCTAAGTTAACTCATCAGACAACATGTATAACCTCTAAGGGTTCTGAATGACCTTAACTCAGAAAAGCTAAGTACAACAGTAAAGAGACAATCGCAGTGGCTTTACAAACTGGGATCCCAAATCTTGATCATTCTATAGCAGATTGTCCTACAGGAAGAGTCGTGAGATGTGATTATATATTACAAGTGAATCTAAAGTGATTGTCCATGGCATATTTTAGGATTCCATTTTAAACTCACAATTCGTGAAAGTAGAACATGAATTTTGCATCATTATTTGACAATAAAGTCGTTACTTTTGTATGTCTTCTGAGATCTTTTATTTCCAAGAATATGGAACAATTATGTGTCTACCACAGAGCATCTCCCACATGGTGGCCTTCCCTGGCCTGGGAAATTTAGACAACTCCTCAATGTGAGCCCAGTGTGTGCTGATGGCTGTGGGTTCTTTGAGTCTTTGGTGCCCAGGGATCAGCAGGATGTCACATAGGAGATACAGAGAGGCCAACATTTCTGTAAAATGAAAAGTGCTGCACAAGAGAAACAATGACTTCATAAAGTTCTATTTGACATTAACTAAGTAGAATTGAGTATTGGGTAGGAAATAAGACTTAAAAATACATTTTTATTGGAGATATTCTTCAGGATTGTTATCCAAGTTCATAATGATTCTATAGGCTGTCCTCATCTTGAAAGACTCTAGAGAAATGCTGTTAAAATATTCCAAGAAAGATTTCAGTGGCTGAGCATAGAATATTTCAAGATTCTCTCTACTGTATAATCATGTAGAGAGTACCTAGTAAATGTCTTAAAATAGGCATTTTCCATTGGAAAACTAATGAATAATTTTCATTATAATTTAAAAGGAAATTAGAAAAGGGAAATAATTTAAAGCCTATTTAATTCACCCTCATTCCTGATAATAAGTCCTTCTCCACTGAGCCCTATTTCTGCCCTTGATTTTTAAAAGAATATTTAGCACTAACTCTGATTGGGTAGCCTAATTCGAATTGTTAGTGAAGTCAGGAGAAAAGAAAACGAGGTCTAGATTCTTAAAGACCATTTACTTGCTGATTCAGAAGGTTAAAAAGACATTAAAATATATGAGGGCACAATGATGATTCCCAAGGTAGATTTGACTTGGTTTCCCTTTTCTCTCTTAAGTTGTGTGAATCTCTCTCAGAAGTTGGAAAAATAGTTCTAAGGAAAAAGATTTGTGAACGTGGGCAAGGATAAGATGTTACAGAGCATTCTCTCAGAAATTTGGGGCACTGGCATATATGTTGCAGTATTTTGCCTCAATAGGAACACACAGATTGCTCACCAATCATAGAACGAGAGTGGAAAGTCTCCTGAAGAGCTGGATGAGCACTTGGCAAAATGGTGGACTTTAAATCCAGGTGCTATTTTTTAGTTATGGGGGTGAGGATGTTTTCAGGAATTTGAACCACTCTTCTTCCTATAAATCTACACAGTTGCAGTTGAGGTCCATCTTAGTCCAAGGAAAGGTATCTCTGCATAGTGTTCAGCAGGAAGGAGTTTTAAATATGTATACCCTGAAGGGAGAAACTTTTATCAACACTGTGGAGTTGGTGATTCAGTGCACTGACTCTGATTGGGATATTTGGGGAAGGATTGGAGGATTTCCTTAAGCTTTGTGTAAGCTTCGCATATTCCAGAGAAAACAAATTTAATCAAGTCTTCCAGGACATGTTTCTCAATGTGAGTCAGAATTTTTTAAGATAAGGTATGCATAGGTGAGCTGTGTTGTCCTTGGCAGCATAAAAGCTTGAATGACCTGGCTTTAAAGTTGGGTCTTGTCGTTTGTAGTTTTGAACAGACACTCAAACATGTTAATTAACCATCTTTATTTTGAAGTTCTTCACCTGTGAAATAAGTTTAATTAAAATTATTTCCCTGTTGAATGTCATGATTTCTTTCAAATATCAGTTATTCATGAGCAAACTAACCAGGATAGAGATGGTAAGTTTGTAAGTGTAGATGTATTTGAAAGATAGATGGAGTTATGGGAAGAAAGTGATGAACTACCCACTATGATGTTATCAAAAACTGACAAGGGATATTTGTGTAACAGAGAAGTGTCATATTCTATTTTAGGTCATCTGTTATATGGTCTTGTGAAAAGGCACTTGTCTCTATTGTCATCTAAAGCTCTTCTGTATAAAGACCTATTGTGAACTTTATATCTCCTGTAAAAAACAGTTTTGAGAAAAGTAGAGAAATGGGATCCAAAAGGAGAAACTGAGTCCTAGCAGAAACTGTCAAGAACATAAAATTTGAAGCTATAAGAATTAGCATGATTGTTGGAGAAGACACTGGACATTGTGTGTGAATAAATGAGATGATCCTACTGAGATCTCAAGTGACAAGATAACCTTGCTGACATTTGATTTATTAACCAATATGGTTGTGTGAATGTCAAATTAGGTTAGATCATATAAGCACATTCCTTCAAAAATTTTGGCTACTTCTTCCTTTCTCATAAATCCATTGCTTCTCTCTCTTCAATTCGGCTAGATTTCTGTTCTTTACTACTAAGGATGGTTACTCAAGACTTCTACTCTAAGGTCCTACATGGATCTGTTATTTACTGATAATAAACTACTATGAAACTCTGAGTCTGTAAAATATGTTTAATAATATTTTCCTCAGAATGTTGTGAGATTTCAATGAAGTAAAAAATATACAATGGAAAAAGGCTATGGTATTCAAAGCTCTCTACAATATAAGTTCTATATTGAAGCATTAGTTCACAACTTCTCTAAATAAGAAAAGAATAAAATAAGACAAAGAATAGAAGCCGTTTTCTAAGCAAAGCCCTTCCTCTGTGGACAGTACTGCTGGAAAGACGCTGTCCAATATCTAGCACCTTCTTTATGTGATACTCTGTTTAATTGCATGCCAGAACCAGAACTAAGTCCTCTTGAGGTCCAGGACAGGACCTTCATCCTTTCCAGTAGTGTCCATATGGAAGGAAGAATGTCTTCTCAGTGCCCCAGATGAAGCTTTCCAGTGAGGAGGTAACCACACACAATCATGGGTACCAGGCTTCTGAAACAGAGTCTTGGACTCACTAATCCATTTTCATTGGATTGCCATGGTAGGACATGAAATATGTCAGCACTTATAGAATGTGAATAATGGCCAAATATTTCTCATTTTTTACATGAGAATGTGGAAGATGGGTTGAGGCTGGTATTGAAGAGTGGCTTGCCTTTCCTCAGAATCTTTCCTTCTGTCATTTAACTCAATTTCTCTTGGTTCTGCTCTATGGCAACAATGTGTGGCTCTGATACCCTTTTATATTCATGTTGACAACTTTGATGTTTCCACTCTATCTTCCTATATCCCCCAGATGAGGACACTCAGTTCTCTTAACCTTTGCACATAGATTTTATTTTGTAAGTTCTCTGCCATTTTGTGGTTGGCTTCAAAAGCTTCCCATCTGTTTTCCTTTGAATAAAACCCATAAAATCAAAAAGACAAGTAGAAATAAAAGTGAAAATATATATTTTTTAACTACTTATATCTACTTCATTTTTCTTGTTTACCCTTATTAAGAATAATGTACAGCTGGGCTTGGTGGAACATGCTCAGTAATTCCGGGAGGCTGAGGGAGGTGGTTTGCAAGTTTGAGAACAGCCTCAGGACTCAAGATGTAACTCAGTAGTTAAGCATCCTTGGGTTCAATCCTTGGTTAAAAAAGCAAAAGGTATTCAAAAAAGCAATCAGCCTAAAATATAAACCAGCAGTTGATCTTGTATTGTGTTGAGCAGCATCATAGCTAAACCAGTTGCTGCTTTCTGAAACCAACACTAGTGGGGTATGGTGAAGAATAGTGAATCCAATACCCCAGTTAAAAATTATTTTTTATTCCATTGATAAAGAATATATTGTGTTGGATCAAATCTATAAGATATAGATATGAACAGATCTAAAGGATGTTATGTCCCTTCTTTTAAGGTAAATGCAAGATAATCCTAAACCCAAGCTTTCTCAAGGTGTTCCTGGGAGACTAAGATTTTGAAGGCACTCAAGCCTTTCCTTCATGGGGAGTCTTGCCTGAAATTGTACTTAAAACTAAACTATAGAGGAAAAGTGGTCTATATATTTTATCCTTCTTTTATTTATTTTTTTAGATATGCTACATAAATATGGCCTTTATTTCCAGATGTTATGTTAGTGCTGTTTGTCTAATACCAGTTTTTTTTTTTTAAGTAGGGAAACATACAAAAGAATATTTTGATAGAATGCTTTTCATGTTGATTCACCCAGAGTTGTTGCTGTCATTCACATTCTCCATCAGAGATTTTTAAGAGCTCTTAGACTTTGAATTTCCTCTTTTCATTTCTCATTTCCAAAAGTGTATGAGGGTAGCAAATAAAACGCTTGATTTTCATTATAATTACTAGATTGTTTTCAGGAAATAGTTTACTCTAAATTCAAATTTAGTTTGAATCAATACAAAGACTTATAGGAAAATCAAAAATCAATCGACTTATAGGTAAATGATTTCTCCTGCTCTACTCCTCTTTAAAAAGGCAGAGGAGTAAAAACATACTAGTTAACATAAGGTGCTGTGTAGATACCTATAAATCTAGGATGTGTTTTTTCCCCAATTTGGTAACAATAGTTTTAAAATTATCTTTGTTAACTTATTTGAATGCTATACAATCATAAAAATGTGAAAGTGGAAATCAAGATTATGTTTTTTCAACATAATATATCATATCTCCTACATTTAGACTGCATTTTAAAATTCTCAATATATAAAATGAGTCCAAGCAATTTTGTAGTAGAATATATGAATCTGACCTTTAAGATGACTGTAGGACATCAGGCTATACACTAGTGCTTGAAATTCCATCAACAAAGATGGAATTGATTACTTGGCAGAGGTGACACTTAAAGGTAAATGCTCTGGAAGAAGGTGTATTTAACTTCAATTTATGTAAAAATGAATGGGTAGTGTTAGAAGGGTAGTATTCAAACAAAGGATGGTATACAGAGGAAAAATAACTGAAGGGTGTGGAGATTATCCCAGAAAAAGAAAGAAAACGACAGAAGGGGCCAAGGGCATGGACATTGCTTTTTGCCTGCTTCACATTTATATGAAGCCCACCCTTAGCTAAGCCCACTCTACTTGAACTAACTTGCTCAGACCCCTGGGAGGCATCCCAGAGACGAATAGTTACCTGTTTTAGAGTTAATCTATTTTGTAAGTAGAATTGTTGGAAAATCTAGGCTATTAAACACAAGCAAGTGTGCTGTCTAGGTCAGCTTGACCCACTATATAAATTTTAGGAGTTGAGAGGCGAGTAGAATGTTTTTCTGTTTGGGATTATTATGGGCATTGGTACCAGAATATTCTTCCAATAATGGATAGAATCATTCTCAATTGTTTACTTGTCAGGAACAACTTGACTGGTTTCTGAAGATCAGCGTGACACAGAAGTGTTAGAAAAGATGAGGCAAATTCTCTAAAAGCAATGGATTGAAGCTTGAGATTTATAAACTTTATTTATTTACTTTAAAATGAAACCTGTATACATGCTTACAAAATATCACATTTGATTTTAGGCTGAACTGAGCATCCTTCTGAGATCAAATAGTTTGGTTATTTATTTTTGATATTATGTATTGTATTTTTAAATTTAGCTTGTTGTATGTTTAAAAGTTGCAAACATTAAACTGTTGCATACTACATTTTTACTTAACACATTTTGTCCTTATGTTATCTACACATTTCTAAAATCACCTGAGGTAAAGAGAGTGACTGCCCTTTTTAGCCATAGTATTCCTTCATGGGAATATATTAGTGTTTCAATTTCCCATTTTAAATTTTGGGGATATTTTCTAATTATGTCAAAATTGGGATGAAATTTTTTCATAACCTTTGACAGCATAGTTTTTGCCCATTTCTCATCTACATCTATTTGCATACACATAATTCAAGCATTTGCTTTAGTTACTGTGTTAGATGCTGCAGAAGCAAAGTCCTCCATGGGCTTGCAGTCTTTGGAGAAAAATCATTTAAGAAAAATCATAATGCCATCCTATCATTTTAAGTGCTTATGAAGACAATATGCATGAGATTTTTCTAGCTAAAAGTATAGAAGTTCATTGGTAGAGGCATCAAATTCAATGTTAGGGGTAGTAAATTGGTCTGGAAAAATATGCAAGTGAGATGATGTAAATGAAGTTTCCACCATGGAGAACAAATAAGAATAATAGCTACAGACTAGCTGGGAATTTACTGCAATAGCATATATGACCAGAAGTATCACAGTTCATAGAATGGCTACACTTCAACTAGAAAATCTTAAATGGAAATTGTCTTAGTGATGGGTTCACGAAGTCTCAATTAATTGGATTCAAAAGGTACTTGTCCTTAATTAAATAATATAATTACAAATCATCAATTTTTTCATGCAAACTCTCTCATTTTTGTGATTGTACATATTGATCACATCAGTCATGCAGTCATACATGTACATGAGACAATAATGTGTGTTTCACTCTATTATCATTCCTTCCCCATACCCCTTCTCTCCTTTCACTCCCCTCTACCTAATATAAAGTGACTCTATTTTTCTCTACCACTCCCCCACCTTATTGTGAATTAGCTTCCGAATATCAGAGAAAATATTCAGCCTTTGTTTTTTGGGTTTAGCTTATTTCACTTAGCATGATATTCTCAAACTCCATCCATTTAACAGCAAATGCCAGAATTATTATTCTTTAAAGTGGAGTAATATTCCATTGTGTGTGTGTGTGTGTGTATGTGTATGTGTGTGTGTGTGTGTGTGTATCACATTTTCTTTACCAATCATCTGTTGAAGGGCATCTAGGTTGGTTCCACAGTTAAAAATGTTCAAAATCTCTAGCAATTAGAAAAATGCAAATCAAAACAATTCTAAGATTTCATCTCACTCCAATCAGAATGGCAATTATCTAGAATACAAGCAACAATAAATTTTGGTGAGGATGTGGGGAAAAAGGTACACTCATATATCACTTGTGAGAGTGCAAATTGGTGCAACCACTTTGGAAAGCTGTATAGAGAGGGTCTTCAGAAAACTTGGAATGGAACCACCATTTGGCCATCCCACTCCTTGGTTATACCCAAAGGACTTAAATCAACATACTTTCAAATGGTATTTAGCAATATATAAAATATACATTCATTTGAACAAGTGGGTTTTATTTCAGAGAAACAAGACAAAATAAAATACAGCAACCTACAATATTAACATTCTAAAGCTGAAAAATCTCATTTTCATGGTCAGTTTCAAATATATTTATATATGTATGTATATACCTACATGTATATATTTAAATATAAAACTATATTCAACCTTAAATCATGATAAAAATGCTCAGGAATATAGAAATACAAGGGAACTCTCTCCATTTGAGAGAACATTGGTAACAAATCTATACTTAATTTATCACAGAGGGAAAGTTGTCCTCCTAAGATGCAGAGCAAGACTTCTAGCTCTTACTCACCCACTCTTATTCAACACAAGATTGGAAGTTCTAGACAGAGCAAGGAGGTGATAGATGACAATTTAAAAAAAAAACAAAACAGGAAACGAAGAAATAAATAGTTGTCAGTTGCAATTGATATATTTGCACATGTAGAAAACCCTAAGAACTCTAGAAACACTTCCTAGCACTAATATATGATTCCAACAGTGTCACAAGATATAAAATAAGCATATAAAATTCAACTTAATTTCTACATACCAGCATGGGATAGATGGGCACTGGAATTAAAATATCATTTGAAATCACTCAAAAAACAAAATACATAGATATAAATCTAATAAAACATATACAGATTTGTACATTGTAAACTATATAAGGCTGATGAAAGCAAACAAATAAAGTCTGAATAAATATAGAGACATTTTCATGGATTAGGGGACTCAGCATAATTGAGATGCAGTTTATATACAGGTATTAAGTTCTTTCCAAGTTCCACCAAGTTTTTTGTTCTTGTTGATGTAGACAAGATAATTCTAAAATTTATATTGAAAGGCAAATCATATTGACATACAAGATAAATTCTAAAATATAGATTGAAAGATAAGGCTAAAACAATTTTGAAGATTAATAAAAAAGTGGGAGGAATCTATCTAGTTTCTTTTCTTTTTTCTTTTTAAGATCAAAAAATACTGATTTGAGTGGAACAACAGGTACAGATTCTAAAAGAGACCAAGAGGTTATACAATGTTAAACATTTACCTAGTGACGATGAAATTTCTTTTATTTTTTTTTTTTTGTATTTTTTAAATTTTTGTACTTTTTATACTCTACATGACAGTAGAGTATAATTTGACCTACTTATACAAATACAGAGTACATCTTATTCTAATTGGGATCCAAGTCCTCTGGTTTTACATGATGTCATCTACCCAATTTCAAGATGTATTTCATATCTATAATAACCAAAGTTTATGCAGAATTGAACAAATGCACATAGACAAACAGGAACCCAGAAATGTATACATATATGCATTTACGCAATATATATGAATACATATATGTATATATACACTATTAGTTTTTGATGAAGTTATAAAAGCAATTCAGTGGAGAAAGATGGACTTCCCAGCAAATAGTGCTGATGCCATGGGACATCCACAAGCAAAAGGAAAAGAAAGAAAAAAGAAAAAGAAAAGGACCTTGAGCTAAGCCTCTTATTTTATACAAAAAAAAAAAAAAATACTGACCTGAAATGGATCATAGACTCAAATGGAAATTATAAAACAAATAGTGCTTTCAGAAAAAAAAAATTGGAGAAAATCTTTAAAATATTCTGGTTAAACCAAGAATCCTTAATCTCACCACCAAAGTACACTTCACAAGAGGAAAAGTTGAGAAATTGTACTTCATCAAAATTAAAATCTTTTGCTCCATTCAAGAACCTGTTAACAGAAAGTAAAGAAAGACTGAGTGGATGAAAATACTTGCAAAGTTTGTATGTGACAAAAATGAAAGTATATTAACTACACTCGAACCCCAATAATAAAAGCATAAAAAATGTAATTAGAAAATGGGCAAAAGAGACATTTAGCTGGTGGGGATACAGAGATAAAAATGAGCACTTGAAATGGTGTTCAACATTATTAGCCATCAGAAAAATGCAAATTGAAACTACAATGAGGTATCTGTACAAACAGATCAGAATGGCTAAAATAAAAACCGTGACAATTTCAACTGGTGGCAAGGTGCCAAAAACTAGATAACTCACACATTGCAGATGGGAAAGTAAAGTGGTATAGTCTCTCTAAAAAATACTTTGGAAATGTTTTTCAAAACCAAATATGTAATCTTTATACAACCCAATAACTGAACTCCTCTGCTTACCCCAGAGAAAGAAAGACTTATGTTCACATAAAAACAAAAACCTGAAACACAAATGATGATAGCAGCTTTATTCATAATATCCACAAACTCGGGGAAAAAATATGTCCTTTAGCAGGTGAAGGGTTAAAAAAATATGCTACACCTGAACCATGAAGTACTCAGCAATAAAAATGAAAGAATTACTGATATACAAAACAGCTTAGATGACTCTCCAGGAGATTATCCTGAGTGAACAAAAACCTTTCTCAAAAGGTTACATATTGTGATTCCATGTATATAGCTCTCTTGAAATGGAAAATTTATACAAATGGAGATGAGATCAGTGGTTTCCAGGGTTTAAAGAAATAGTCTAGTTAGGAGAAACACAGTGAGTTCAAAAAGACTCATAAGGAAACCCTGTGTGGATGAAAATATTCTGTATCATAACTGTATTGATTTCTTTATTTCCTTTGTGACATTGTATCTTTCAAGATGTAAGCATTGATTAAACAGGGCAAGGGTTCAGAAGATATATTTGTTTGCTTTCTTTTCCTTTTTCTTCCCTCCCTCCCTCCCTCCCTTCCTTCCTTCCTTCCTTCCTTCCTTCCTTTTTTCTTTCTTTGTTTTGGTGTGGAGGAGGGAGTTATAGGATTTAACTCAGGGACTCTTTACCACTAAGCTCCATCCCGAGCCTACCCACTTTTTTTGAGACAAGGTCTCCTAACAGGATGAGGCTGGCCATCCTCCTACCTCAGCCTCCCCAGTCACCAGAATTACAGGTTTGTGCCGTTACACCCAGCTTGTTTTAACAGTTGCAAGAAAATGTGGAAGTATTTTTTAACTCTATCAATTAAAAGTTCACATGAAGATAAAAGTACAAAAGATTTGAGAAAAATGGGCTTAGGACACAATTACTCAAATACTAGTCAGAGACACATGGAAAAAAAAGGAACATAATTAAAAGAGTAGCACAATTTTATGCATGCTAAGTGATCAAGAAATATAAACTCTGCAATAAATATGACATTTTATCTTAAATTGATAATTCCTTAAAGCCTGAGGAGTTTTGTGCTTGAGTACTGAGAAAGGTTTTATTAGACAATACTTATAATTTTTATATATTCAAAGATATTACAAAATTCTGATGAGCTTTTATGGGAAAAAAAATAATCAGGTTTTTCTTGTGAGGATCTTGGTCACACAATTTTTAATAAATTGTAGGAACAATCAGCAGCATAATAGAAAGCTATCCTAGTAACAATTTTCAGAGTTTAATCACATCATTTATTCAATGATTTAGTCAATCATGACATAGAGAAAAATAACTACTTATTGAGTACAAAACTAACATGCATTAACAATGAAAATAATTTGGGTTAGGAAGTATTATTTTCCCATCGACTATGTAGAGACTTAACAAAAAATGGAGCAAAAAAAGTATCTTAAATTCATGTAAGGTGATTTTTGTACAATGAAATTTTTCTAAAGTAAGTATTTGTGGCACTATTTTGAGGCAAATAGAATACTGAAACCTGTATGACTGCATTTATTTAATCCTTGTTGTGCCTGTGTTTAGTCATCAACTACAGAATTAATACCTGACCCTTCTGTGTGATAAATACACAAATTCCTCACAACACAGTGAAGCATTCTTAACTAAACCATGGTTATGAAAATGAATTCAAGTCTCTAAGGGCTTCCACACGAGAGAATAAAGAACTTAATAACAAAAGTTAATGGGTTGCAATCCATTTAAACAGTACATCAAAAAAGCTAATGTTTCATTGGGGAACTTTCTCTAGCTTTATACATGTGAGTGTTTTGTCCTGCATATAAGAAATAAGCCTGGATAGCCACACAAACAGGTCATCTTACTGAATGAGGCATCATCAGGAAGTTGTGGATGTGTGGGGTTTAAAGGGAAGGGCACTCTGTCTCCAGATCTGGGCCATGACCTTGACATAAGGGAACATTTTCATTGATTACAAAATATATGTTTACATATGTGTACATGTATTTTTACTAATTTTTTGTATTAATACTTATAAGGGAAAAATATAAGGGAAAACCTCAAATCATTCCTTCATTTCCTTGCTTATAAGTTTCATAGAAAAACAAAAACAAAAAACAGAAACAAAAAGACCCCAAAATCAAACCAAACCAAAACAGAAACTTTGATGAAGGGATTAAATGTTTTGGGAAACATAGAAGCTTTGGGAATCAGCAACAGGAGTCTGTCAGAATGGCTTTTGAACTTAGGCCCTATGATTCCCAAGATCTTCCTTGTTCCATAGGTAGCCCAACTACCTAACTGCTTTAGAATGTTCTGAGTGCATCTTAATTAACTTCTACTAATTGACTCTGCAATGGGTGCCAAGTGCCTTCCTTAGGCAGGTTTCTTTCTTTCTTTTTTGAATTTATTTGTTTTGATTCATTGTACACAAATGGAGTACAGCTATTATTTCTCTGGTTGTACACAAAGTAGAGTCACACCATCTGTGCATTCATACATGTACACAGGGCAGTGATGTCTGTCTCATTCTGTTGTTATTATTACCCCCCACCCCGACCTCACCCCTCCCTCCCTTCCCTCTATGCAATCTATCCTTCCTCCATTCTTGCCTCCCTTCCTCCCCACATTATGCATCATCATTCACTTATCAGAGAGATCATTCAGTTTTTGGATTTTTGGGATTGGCTAATCTCACTTAGCATGACAGTCTCCAACATCCTCCATTTACCTGCAAATGCCATAATTTTATTCTTCTTTATAGCTGAGTAATATTCTGTTGTGTATATATACCACAGTTTCTTTATCCATTTATCTATTGAAGGGCATCTAGGTTGGTTCCACAATCTAGCTATTGTGAATTGGGCAGCTATGAATATTGATGTGGCTGCATCACTGTAGTAATCTGATTTTAAGTCCTTTGGGTATAGGCCAAGGAGTGGGATAGCTGGGTCAAATGGTGGGTCCATTCCAAGTTTTCTAAGGAAACTCCACGCTGCTTTCCAGAGTGGCTGCACCAACTTGCACTCCCACCAGCAATGTATGAGTGTACCCTTTTTCCCGCATCCTCGTCAACACCTTTTGTTGCCTATATTCTTAATAAGAGACATTCTAATTGGGGTAAGATGAAATCTTAAGGTGGTTTTGGTTTGCATTTCTCTTATAACTAGAGATGTTGAACATTTTTCATAAATCTGTTGATTGCTTGTAGATCTTCTTCTGTAAAGTGTCTGTTCATTTCCTTGGCCCATTTATTGATTGGGTTATTAGTGGATAGGCAGAATTAATATTGTCAAAATGGCCATACTACCAAAAGCACTATACAAATTCAATGCAATTCCAATTAAAGTCCCAATGACGGACCTCATAGAAATAGAGCAAGCAATCATGAAATTCATTTGGAGGAATGAGACCCAGAATAGCCAAAGCAATTCTTAGCAAGAAGAGCGAAGCAGGGGTATCACAATACCAGACCTTCAACTATATTACAGAGCAATAGAAACAAAAACAGCATGGCATTGGCACCAAAATAGACAGGTAGATCAATGGTACAGAATAGAGGACACAGAGGCAAACCCACATAAATTCAGGTATCTCATACTTGACAACGGAGCCAAAAACATACAATGGAGAAAAGATAGCCTCTTCAACAAATGGTGCTGGGATAACTGGAAATCCATGTGCAGCAAAATGAAACTAAACCCATATCTCTCAACTTGCACAAAACTCAACTCAAAATGGATCAAGGACCTAGGAATTAGACCAGAGACCCTGCACATAATAGAAGAGAAAATAGGTCCAAATCTTCATCACGTTGGCCTAGGACCAGATTTCCTTAACATGACTCCCAAAGCGCAAGAAATAAAAGCACGAATCAATGATTGGGAGAGTCAAACTAAAAAGCTTCTTCTCAGCAAAGGAAACAATCAGCAATTTGAAGAGAGAGCCTTCAGAGTGGGAGAAAATCTTTGCCACACATACTTCAGATAGAGCACTCATCTCCAGAATCTACAAAGTACTCAAAAATCTTTACACCAAGAACACTAATAACCCAATAAATAAATGGGCCAAAGAAATGAACAGGTTTCTGAAGATGTACATAGGAGAGAAGTAGAAATTAATATTTGTAAGTCAGAAATATAAGCAAGACTTTCAACAAACAGAACTGAAAGGCAGAGACCATGACTTTTTTCAAAGAAAATACGTAGACATGAAGTGGAAGACTAGGAGACAGGGTCAAGTTGCACTTCAGACCAAACAGGCAGACAGACCAGGGGTCAAGGTAAGGTGTGAGACTGGCCATCCAGTCACTCAAGGACACACAGAGGTACACCCCTTGCCTTTCCAATCCTGAGTGTGTGGATTTGGAAGGGGGAGCGTGATACAGAGGAAAGAACCACCTCACTGAGACCCAGTTAGGCATCCTTTAGAAGATTTGGTTGCAAAAGTGAAGAGAAAAAAATAATAGTAGAAAATCAGTTCGTAAGAAATTCACTATGGCAAAGGTAGTGGTAACAGTAAAGAGGAGAATAAAGATCTCCGATTAATATGGAAGATGGTATAAATCTCAGGCTACAAAAATCAGGTATATTAAGAACTATAATTTTTTTGTTATGAACTTGATTTTAATTTTATACCCTTAATTAGCTAGAATGGAAGCAAGTGAAATAATAATTTCTTGGGATCCTTCTGCATCAATGCATCTGTGTCCAAGTTGCAGCAACCTAACCGAGTGCTAATGGTTAGGAGAATGTTTTTGCAATTTTTCCACTCAGGTAAGATGCCAACTCATCCTTTATTGTGCATACAGCTCTCAGTGAGACATCCGTGATGTGCCTGGGGCCAAGGGAATCATCCTCTATTCTCCAATTACCTGGGAGAGAGGAATCTCTGTGATGCTGTTTCAGACTCTTTATACCTGCTTTTCTGCTAGTGGTGGGTCTTGAGGTACCCAGTAGATTCAACTCTCCCAGACTCTTCCCAGAACTCATGACACAGGCCCACTTACTTCAGGGGACCCACTAGCTTCCAAACCTTCTCACTTTCCTTCTTGCTGTCCTTTTGTCTTCAACCTGGGTCTGTATTTTCCTGCTAAACCACTTCAACAAGTAGAATAGATCAAACTGAATTTGGGAGGGGGTTGTAATAGTGCTAAAATACTTGAAGCATAGCAAACAATAGTTGAAAATTTCCTAATGTATATGTCTGGCGTCCTCTCAGTTTACATTAAGGTCAAAGGCTTGTGAAGTTACAATCTCATAACTCTTTACCTGCCTACTAGTCTATTAAATATGATTCTCAGAGCAAAGGCACCTACATGCATTAATTTGGAGAAAGTGGATGATTAGAGAAATAAAAGGAGAAATTACAGGGCAAAAATAGCTAGAGAACAGGTGTACTGATGAATAGATAGATATAGATAGATGATAGATAGATAGATAGATAGATAGATAGATAGATAGAGATAGATAGATAGAGATAGATGTCAATTACTTTGAAACATTAGTGAGATCTCCAGTTCATAATGCTGATGGAAACTCAAGGGTACTAAATTATGAATCACTGGGAATGCAATTGTATATTACCAGATAGAGCTGAGAGACAGAGAGTACTCCTATTCATATAATCCATACTATACTCATTGCCTAAAATCTTGGAGTGATAGCTCTGGTGTCCTTACAGTCTGCAAATGCTAATCTTTGAGAATTTTCTGTAGTAGGGTCAGTAGAATGTCACTTAGCACAGAATTAAGTGGTCAGGTATCCTAAACTGAGAGAGACACATAATTTTCTTTTAAATGTTAAATAAAGTTAGTCCATACTAACAGATGGTTATGGGGCCACTAAAGGCAAGGTGGAGCAAAGGCACATAGAGGTTTACTTCATATCAAATTTTCCTATTTTTAGACAATATTTAAAGCAATCAAAAGACAACCGAATATTTAAGACAGCAGTATTGAGATTACACCACGAATAGCTGTTCTATCAACAAGTGATTTCAGTTTGGATTGGTCAAAACATGTACCTGTGACACCTGCTGAAGCTGCACACCCAGCAGTGGTTTATGCAGGTGGTTAGGTGTTCCTTGTTTTTTGCTCTCAGGTTAATCCTAGGGAAACAATTCAGTCATAACAGGAAATGCAATGTTTCCTATTGTGTCCACTCAAGGAAGAGCAAAGCCAAGAGGAAAGGGTAATAATGTTTTGATACTACAGA
The DNA here is from genome assembly GCA_020662805.1 of Glaucomys volans. Classification (NCBI taxonomy): domain Eukaryota; kingdom Metazoa; phylum Chordata; class Mammalia; order Rodentia; family Sciuridae; genus Glaucomys; species Glaucomys volans. Next base: position 128,721 of record JAJEJO010004057.1, on the reverse strand, counting down.
TGTTATAGTATGAAACAATTATCATGCCTCAAAAGGTATTTAATACATAACTTCTTTAAACCTCGTTAGCCCTGTGAGAGGTACACCATCATTTTCACTTCCAGGCAGGGAAACAGGTATTGAGAGGTTGCAGAACTTATCCAAGATGGTTGGATGGATGAGGATTTGCAACCACACAGACTGGCTGCAGGATGAACAGGTATACCTCTTTCCCTCCACACCCCAGATATTTCAGTTCACATGGACCTCAGAATAAGAGCAATGAGTCTTAGTTCAGAGGCAGTAAGGGTTCATACTGGCATTTCAATTTAATGGTAGTCAAAGACAACAATTGCCATTTTGACCCAAAGTGCTAGTGATTTTTTAATTAAAAATTCATGTTTATTTGGACTACTAAAATATTTGTTCAACTGATAGAGTCTTCATATGTGAAGATGTTTTTAAGGTGGAAAAAAATTTGTTGAACATTTCTCTATGGCACTGTTTCTCTTTAGGGTCTATTTGTGATCAATTTGCTCCCCAGTACTTGATAGTTACTAAACCACCCGAGAGAAATGTGAAGCACAAACATTAATTCAAAGCTTTACTTAGGAGTAAACAAAAATATAATTTCAAGTAACTTTCCTAAAAAAAAACCAAAGGTCAAATCAACCATGCAGTATGTTCTGAAAATGTGGTACGTGCTAGAGAATAAAATTTGAAGACAGGAAGACAAGAATATGTTCTTGCTTTCAGTGTGAACTTGGGAAAGTTACTTAGCTTCTCTGATTATCAGTTTCCTAATTGTAAAATGCAAAAGGAAATGCCTGTATGTGTTGCTGTGACCTTTAAATGAGATAAAATGCAAATCCCATCTTGAACAATGGTAGTAGTCATTCAATTAAATAAGCAACTATCCCAATTTGAATGAGAACATTGTAGTGGTACTTTGGAAGATTGAATTTTTTGTCACTTAATTGCTGACATCAGTCAATAAAAGTATCTATTGTGCATGAATAGTCCTTGTCTTGATCCTTTTTTTTTTTTTTTTTTTGTGGTGCTTGGGACCTTGTCTCCTTGTCTTGGTCTTTATGAGTTGAAGAATAGCATGTCCCCAAGGTCAGCTTAACTGGATTTGAATCTGCCTGCCACATACTAGCTGTTTGGTTGAGTTGTTTAGTGTGTCTGTAAGTTTGTTTACTCACCTATAAAACGTACATAACAACATAATAAAGGTATTCTCTGGTCATCATGAAGATGAAATAAGTTAATATTTATAAATTTCTTAAAACCATGACTTAACACATAAGTAGCACTAAATAGGCACTTGTTAAGCAAATTCCTTCACAATGTCTGTCTTCGTGTGTGTGTGTGTGTGTGTGTGTGTGTGTGTGTGTGATGTTGGGTATCCAACTTGAGCATGCACAATATCTTTCTGATTTAAATTCAAGTAGTGCATGAGACTGAATGAATTCTTTAGTCACATAAATTGTTGGTATTCTTTGATCTGTGCCTCAGATGGACAGATAACTATTCCATACTTTGTAAACATATTCAGAAGTGTAGGATTTTGGATATGCATCAAATATTACTTTAGATAGCAAAGTAGTTCAGATTCCCAATGTTGACCTGATGCCACCATTTTAATCAGGTCCACAATATAGCAGTCTTGGCTTATTTATTCATTCAAAATTGTTGTGTTGTATATTCAAATTGAAATAACAGGAGTAAAATTTTGAATTCATTATGTATTTTATATTTTTGATCTCATTTATTATTCTCCTAAAAGCTGGAATTTATGCAGGACGAAGGGAAGAAGCTTAAATGAAGCTGCAACTACCTCAATGCTAAGCATTGTAATTATTTGCATGGGAAACACCCTCTCTCTTTCTCTCTCTCCCTCTCTCTCTGTTATTTCTGTAATAAAAAGAGTATTATAGAAATCGATGATCAGGAGTCCAAATCAGCAATTTCCTCCAATTCTCAAGAGTTCTGCCCCATTAATCAGCAATCTCTTGCCAACCAATCATATTGCTCCTTAAGTATAAACACCATTCTCCACACTGGATTCAGAGTATTCTAGACATACTTTTTTTCCAGTGTCTGATTAGATGCTGACTGACTGAGTTTCCCAGACAAGTGATGAGACACCTTGTCAAGGTTATAGTCGGTAATTCAGACACTCCATCTCATGTCATTTGGAGTTGGAAGGTGGTGGCTGCATTTATTTCTGTTAAGTGAACATTGGAGATAAATGGCAGGGTTCACTTTCCAGCTTCACACTTTTGTGAGGGTGAATAATGGATGGTTAAAAGCAATGGCAATATCTTCAAAAAAGAATGGGAACTGAAATTCAGCCTGCTCCATTTGTCTAAAATAAATATCCCCCATTTTTACTTAGTATTGCCATCTCTATTATAGCTTATTCTCTAAGCTTCCTTTTGGCAAAATCAAAACACATGAGAATCAGCTAAGTACCAATTAAGCATGACTTCTGGGGAGTATAGAACATGTCACATAAACCCTTGATATATTTCATCAGAAGGTAACTCCAGTTTGAGAGTGAAGTTTAAAAATAAATCTTTTTAGAATACAGTTATGAACAAGAACTTAAAAGAAATGCTTTCCATATGAAACTGAAGCTGAATTCCATATAGTATAATGTGATGGTACAAGAGTTATGCTTCAGAAATCACAGATGTGTGGTTTCTGTGTTAAGAATCCAGAAATGAGCATCACGATAATCAATACAGGTGCACATGCCATCAAGAGAGAGGGTGTCTTATTTCCACATAGGAAATGGACATTTTGTAAATGGCAGGGATTGACTTTCAAAACTTTGATAGAATTTTATCCCTGCCTGCCGCTGAGTGGTGATTCTCTTGATTTGTGTTGAAGAGAAGAGGGGAGTCAGGGTGGTTAAATGTGACCAATCCATTAAATTTAAAGCTCAGCAAAATATGAGTTTTAAACTACCTACTCCCTGTGGCCATCCCTGCCTCTTGGTTTAACTATTAATCTCATTATCAAAGTCAAGGTGAATTCCCCTCCCTGCTATATTGTGTGAGAAATCCCAGCAAGGGAAAGGTTAGTGGTACCCATTCCCTGATTGCTGAAAGCCTGGGGTCCTTCCACATGGCCAGATGATGCATTATTCCCTGCGCTTTGCTTGACACAATCCTACTATTGAGCAACACAGTATATAATTTTACAATCCCTCTCATTATTAGCACATTTCAATAAAGTTCAAATTTGTATAGCCTGAAAGCCATTAACATTTTGTAGCACATTCTGGGTGGTACATTCCTCATTCAGAAAAATGTCTGCAGAGAAACACTCTTCTGATGTATTACACCCGTTGGCTCATCATTTAAAACTCAAGACATCCACCAGCATATACATCTTATTTAAAGTGTCAAAAGGGGGCAAAAAATTGCACTGACTTAAACAGACTTGTTACTTAAACTTCAGGGATCACTGCATCCATTTTCCTTTTTCTCTGTTAACCAGTCTTTTTTCTTTCTCCTATTTTTATTTCTGCTCATTCATTATAAAATTAGGGTCAATAAGGCAGCAGAAAATGTTAAAAACAGTATTTAAACTCAATCTCTTAGGAAAACAATGAAAAAGATTTTTCCCCTTTGCATGAGTACATAGCACATCTAAGAAAATTCTAGATCCATGGGAGAATTTTTTGGCAGATTAATATGATTAAAAAATAATAAAATGACCTTCCAATAGGTAAGGCTTAAAAATTTTAAACTTATATTTATATAGAGAGACTCAATAAATTGTTAGTCTGCAAAGAGTTTCTTGGAGTTTGAATATTATTTTCTTTCTATAACTACTTAGGAATTTGTTTTGGGATTAATTACAAACAATATCAATGTCATATGTATCATGTGGCTGAGTAAAGTGTATCATTGTTTAATTTATACAACTGTGTTTAGATGAAATATAATGGGCAGTCATCTCCCAGTTGTGATGGGAAGGGCTCTTTTGAACTACTCCTCATTTTCTCATTTTGATAGTGTTAATGTTACTACTAGAAATTTATTATCTCAGAGATTCTCAGACTTTATTGAACTCTAATTCACTTGGGGAGCTTGCAAAGATGCCCAGGGCCCACATATAGAAGTGTCCATTGGCAGGTTGTCTGGGACAGAACCTTGGCTTGTGTAATATTAGCAGCATTTTCAAGGATTCTGATGGACACTAAATTTGAAAATAATGAATTCAGGTTATTTTCCAGTGAATTTCTGTTAAATATAAAAGCCCCTTGTAGGGTACTATAATATATTTACATGTCAGATTGAAATTCTTTTTTTCTTATTTATTTCTACTTCATGGGGTGACTCTCCGAGAATAATGCTGACATGCTGATAATCTGGCTGAAAGCAGGGTGTTGGTTTTGATATGAGATGTCACCAAAAAGCTTCTGTTAATTCAGACATATTCAAGAGTAAAATTATTAGATTATGAGATCTGCAACTTAATCAGTCTCTCCTAGTTTGAATGGACAGACTTGGTGATGACTGTAGGCAGGTGGGGCATAGCTGGAGGAGGTAGGTCACTGAGGGTGTACTCTGGAAAGGGTGCATCTTCCCTGAATCCCCTTCCCCTAACCCTACTCTCTGCTTCTTGATCACACCTTAAGCTGAGCATATTTCCTCCCATCTTGGGCCCAGAGTAATGGAGTTGGCCATCTATGGACTGAGGCCTCTGAAACTATAAGTCCCAAATAAACTTTGCTTCCTCTAAGTTTTTCTTATCAGGTATTTTTATCATAGTGACAAAAAACAATTAAAACAGTGGGCACTGGGCAAGTGGGTGTAAGGGTAAAGAAGAGTGGGGAAATATTGATTTGGAGTACCTGCCAATTCCTATTTTGTAAATATTCTTACCATGGCCAATTTCAAATGACTAATGGATTAACAACCAGCTCATAAAGTATATAGAGCAATCACAGCTTCTGAGTTTTGAGGAGATCTGGCTTTTGTACAGCTCTGAGACTGTAACTACTTCTAAGAGGGAAGGGAGGTAGGATTTGAGTATATGTCTAAGGGTCAATAATTGAAGGTCAGAAAATGATATTGTGGTAAGGACACTTGGAAAGGATTATAATAAAAAGCAAATAAAAAGACACAAGAAGGAAGGTGTATTTAGATGTCCAATAGGCCACAGTTCTTGGGACCTGCTGAAGAGGCTGTATGAGTGAGAAAACTCTGCAAGGATGACTCAGGGCAGGATTCAGGTTAATGATATTATGTAGACAGCTAGAACAGGAGGTATCTTAGAGAGGACAAGGTGAGTCATTAATCAGAAACGAGACAAAATCGAGAAGTAGATCATTCAGGATGCCAGAGCCAGGTGAAGTAGAGAAATGAAGTCCATTGGGCAGAGGAAAGCAAGCCAGAGATAGGACAATTCATGGATGAAATTGATAGCATTTAGGACAAATATCAGGAGCCATGTTTTTGCAAAGTTGGGAGCAAGGGAGAGTCAAAGCAAAACTCAAATTATTCTAACTAAGGGGATAACTTCTTAATCAACAGTGTTTGGTCATGACTGCTGCCTTCCAAATGTGCACTGAACACATCCTCAGTTCTTACATTCTTGTTTTAGTCAGGCATTTGCCACTGTGACCAAAAGACCTGACAAGAGGAGGAGGAGAAAATTTTATTTGGCACTCTAGATTTTAGAGGTCCCAGTCTGTAGGTAGTCAACTCTATTGCTCTGGGTCTAAGGTGAGGTAGAACATCATGGCAGGAAGGTGTGGAAGAGGAAAGCAGCTCAGGATATGGCCACAAGGAAGCAGAGAGAGTGTTGTTCATTAAGAACAAACTATAAGCCTCCAAGGTATACCCCCAGTAGTCTACCTCTTCAAGCCACACCCAACCTGCCAAGAGTTGCCATCCAGTTAGGCTGTTCAAGTGGATTAACTCACTAAGTTAAAGTTTTCACAACCCAATCATTTCACCTTGAAATTTTCATTGTCAATTTCATTGACAATTTTCATTGTCTCATACATGAGCTTTTGGGGGACAACCCATATCTAAACCCTAACAGTTTTTGACTTGGAAACCATTTTCCAATGTAAGATTTTCTTGGTAGCTTGATATTTGAAGTTCCTTTTTCAAATATAATGATATCAAAGGATAGTTGTACAGCTTCCTGAAATATCACTAACTTATTCATTGTCAGGGATCTTCAATTCAGACATTGTCCTTATACTTAGCATGGCAGACACTTGGAATGTCCATGAGCTTGTTTTCTTTCACCTAAGAGTCACTTTGAGAGCAAGAAAGATTATTTTTCTGTACTATCCCAAAGCCCTTGGGATGATGATGTGATCCCTCTTATCCTAAGCAGAAACAACAAAGGGTCAATGACTTCTTGAGAGTACCCTGGAGTCACAGAAAGTTGTTGGAGGACAATCAGTTTACTTTTTTCTAAGAAATACTATAACTATATACAAAATTAACATAGTATGTTAGGATGAAGATAATATTTCAAGAAACAATTTGCTTCTCTGTTATAAAGTAAAGAACTTTGTATTATGAATTATAAGAAATAGGAAATAGAACTGATTTGTACCCACAGAACAAATGCCAAGTGAATAACCTTATTATGAATGTATATTCGTTTTCTTATTTGATTTTGTCCAAATGATTCCTCACCCTGACACTTATCTTGCAATACAATCAAGCATAAGGATTTAGAGAAAAACAGTACTGTCTTATATTGGTTTTGTATGTGAGCTGCATCCCAAACCAAATTTCTTTATGGAAGGGATAAAGAGATTTGATATCACAGAATAAAGCAGAATATACTATTCATAACTGTTAGCCTTGAAAATTTGAAACCAGAAGTCAATTTAAAATAAAACAAAACAAAAAAACTATCTTAAGATTTTAAGGCAGATTATTTTACTCTATATATTTCAAGAGCAACATTTATTTTACACAACTTTCTTCTTTAATTTGGACCAAACTAACTCAAGTCATAGAATAATTTTAACAAGAGTTAGAGTGTAGTGCAGTTTTTCATTTATAATAATTTAGGAGTATCATATTACAAAGTGCTTATGTCAGTCTCATAAATAATAATTAAAATATAATATGAAAAGGTAAAATTTTGGATCCACAAAAAGAAAAATGAAATTATGCCTATCAAAAAGATCAAGATAATTGGAACCTGAGCTTCCTGGAAACCAGAGGGAAAAGAAAATATTGTGTGATTATCATCAGAACTGAGAATGGAAGCCATTTTTTTAGAAAATAGAATATTATTTTCTCCTTGAATTCTAAACTAGTTTATATAGGGGACACTGAGTAATGTCACATTCAAAGGTCCTCAGTGATTTATGGTGAATGTAGTAAGGGTTTTTGATGGAATTCCACAAGAGATGAATCAAATTTAGTTCATACCAGTGACCTTTTATTTGATCAATGGATTTCAGTCCTCTGCAAAAGTCAAATTCCAAAGTAATTGTCAAAATTTTGTTGGGAAATAGTCTATTTCTTCATTCTCTGCAACTTTTCCTATTTAACAAAACAGAGTATTTGCCAGTGATTTTAGTATATAAAAACCTACGTATATAAGAAGATCATTTTTGACAAAGTTATATGAGACAAATAATAAGAAAAATAATAGTAATAATACAACTGGTGTTCCTATGTGAAGTCTGCTTTTTCAGAAAAGTGATAGAAGAGTTTTGCAAAGCCACTGTAAGTGTCATGTAAACATACCAGTGAATTTTATGCATGTTAACAGAATATTTGTGTGTGTGTGGTGCTGGGGATTGAACCAGGGCCTTATGCAGTAGAGGCAAGCACTCTACCAACTGAGCTATATCCCCAGGCCTTAATCATATTATTTTACAATAAAAATATTAAACTAAATATAGGAAAGAGACATGTCTCTTTACAAATGTTTTATTTTTTTTTTCAAAAATACATTAAAGAGGTAAATTTTGTGTTCAGAAGAGCATAATTGTCACTTCAAGGACAGAAGAAAATTCCAGATAATAAGACAGATTCAGTTGTTATGCAAATAATATTTGCATTTGTTTAAAATAGAAGACTTTGTTGAAAAAAATTGCAAGAGGAAAAATGATAGACAATGGCTGTGGTGTTCTTATGAGTATTATTGGTTGCTCAATTATAGATAATTATGTGAAAGAGACCAATAATTAGAATCTTTAGAGGAGATGGACTTCCATCACCTTGAAAACTTTTCATAAAAATATCTTTGAGTCTCTGTATAATAGAGATAATAAGTATAGTCCAACCTTGGAGCAGTAGATGACAGTGAATTTTGTGCCAGATTGAAGAGTTTAAATCCAGTCATTAATAAATGAAGGTCACCACCAAGGAGCAAAAGTAAATGTAAATATGATAGCAACAGGACATTAAATGAATTCTTTAGGCTGGGATTAGTTCTGTGAGCAGACACTGTATCAACAATGACTGTCATCCTAAACTACCTCCTTTTATGATACCCTTAACAACCTGGCTGATAAATATAGCATTACACACCAAAAAGTAAAAGGTTAAAAATATATTTGGAAGGGAAACCAAAGTTCCAAACTCCAAATTCCAAATTTTCTCACTGGAAATGAAATGTGTCTAATAAACTGAACCAAACTTAATATGATTTCATTTGTGTTTGAGATCCGAGGAGCATAGTTGTAGGCGGATATGAACTTGAGTGCAAGCAGCCAGGTGAGAGTGCTCAGGCTGAAATTGTGTCTACACAGTGTCCCCTGGGGAAGTTAGGGCTCTTATATTTGCAAATAGCATCATATATGGGACTGTTAAACATCTATTGAGAATGAGAGTACTGTTTATCTGAAGGACTTGACTTAGGGGTTCCAGACTCCCAAGGAGAGGAGGGTGAGGAGAGGAGGAGGAGGAGGGTGACAAGGTGTTCACTGTCAGTCTATGGGTGCTACTGGCAGACAACTTTATCTGTGAGCTGGGGTTTCTGTCAGACAGCGTGTTTGAAGGGTTCTTGCTTAAGTTGCCCTTCAATCTTAAAACCTTCAGCTGAGTTCTGTGAAAATTCAAATAACAACAAGAAAAAAAGCATTTGGCATTAATCAATTGTCTTTTTGGTCTGAGAATTTGACTTCCAATGATATAGGCAAACTTTCAACCATTAAGTACTTTGGGGAGATACATAAATTAGCACATTATGCTTTTCTAAAGTTGGGCACACAGTGAAGTGTTTATGAACTTTGTGAACTTTGTTTTAAAATTTTTGGTTAAATGAAAGTGTCATTTGTACTCAAAATTGATTTTTTGTCTTTAAAATCAAATCACTGACTTTCATGTTTTGTCAATTTATTTTATTTTTTTGGATACTAGGGATTGTACCCAGGGTGCTTAACCACTGAGCCACATTCCCACCCCTTTTTGTTTTACATTTTATTTAAAGACATATCTCTCTATGTTGCTTTAAGGCCTCACTAAGTTGCTGATGCTGGCTTTGAACTTGCAGTCCTCTTGCCTCAGCCTCCAGAACCATGGGGATTACAGGTGTTTGCCACTGCGTCTGAAATGTTTTGTTAACTTTATATCCTATAGCCTGATCATTATCAACTTCAGAGAAGTAAGAGATGCGATAATTCTAGAAGATGAACAACAGTGTTAAAATTAGCAATGGACTTCCTACGACTTTTTCTGACTTTAGACTTTCGTTGGTTTGGCAAATGCCACAGGAATTGGTTTGGCAAATGCCACAGGAATTGGTTTGTTTGCCCCACAGTTTCTGGTACTTTTTTGGAGCTCCTGCTTCCAAAGCTAATTCCCTCCTGCCTAATACACATGAATATACCTACTGGACAAAATGGGGACATGAGAGAATGAGAGTTAGGAATTGTAACAACAGTCATTTGTTTTGTCCCAGGTCACTTGGACCAAGTCTCTGTGGAGATGCTCCTCTCACATTCCTGAGGCATCAGGTGGGATTTCTCAGGTGTGGCTGGAGGATCCATTTTCAGGATGTCTTATTCACAAGGCTGGCAAGTCCCTGGCTGGAAGGTGAGCCCGGGCATTGGCTTGAGGGTACGTGTCTTGCCCACATGGAATACTCTAGGGTGATTTCTTTACTCCCTCAACACATTACTTCAAAAAGTGAGCATTCTAAGAGACAGGAGGTAAATGCTGATAGTCATATATTGACCTTGAAATTGATATAGGCCAACATTTATTAATTATTATGAATTATTTTATTATTAATATTCTTATTAATCAGGCAGTCAGAGCCCACCCCACATCAAAGGCAAGGAAACAACACCACCACCAAATACAAAAAATATAAAATGATTTGTGACCTTCCTTGATCTACCTGATACGTGTTGCCTCTGATGGAATCACAGAACATGAATATACCTCTGCCCATGTACCTTCCAGTAGGTAGCCACCTGCACTGTGGCTTTTTTCTACATTCAAATTAATTTTCCCAACAACCTGGCAGGATGCCTGAAGTTTAGTCTCTGAATGTTGGAACTAAAATTTATCTTTTTCTGATTCATTTTTAACAACAGAAGGAAATTAAAAAGGAAACTTGAGAATTAAATGTAGAGTGAATAGATAGCAAAATCCAGGTGGAACCCAGATTTCTTAAAAAGTTCCTTCTGTCTTCTTTGGATTAGTCATTATATTCAGAAAGTTCCCATTAGCATATATATAAGAAACTTAGGAAGGCTCAACATCATCACAAGGTAAATTCAGTAGATTGGCTAGTTATTTTCCAGGGACGGTGTGAGTACATACATTGAGAAGGTAAAAGAAATCTCAGAAAGACTGAGGACACGTGAGTAGTATGGACAGGAAGTAAGAACAGTTATTGAATAGAATGAAGTAGAAATAGAAGGAAATATGCAGACATCAGATGACTTAAATGTATAGAGGGAGAAGCAGAAGATGAATTTTGAGGGAAATTCCTGTTTTTCCCTGAGTATAAAAAGAAAAGATTTAACAGGTCTTCTTTTAGTTTAATTCAAGCACTAACCAGAATGAAAGTGTAATTATGATATTTTGATCTGTAAATATATAATACTGACAGCTCTTTTGCATATGAAATAAAAATGATATGCATTATTCCTGTTGAGGAATAATAAGGATGTCTTAAATATCACATAAGCTCATCTAAATGGCTTTTACACAGCATTTTCCTCTTATTCAATTCTACAGGAATTTAAAAACTGCTTTAAATTGATTAGGCCATCTTGGTTCCCTAACATAATAAAGCTTAGAAAATAGCTTTCACTGTGCTGCAGTATATTGTAATTTAAATTGAGTGATTCTCTAGCCACATCAGGTAAATGATGAGCCAAACCACAGCATGGCCTTAGGTGAACCCATTCCAGGAACAAGCAACTTAGGTGTTAACTTGTTTTAGCAGAGAAAGCACAGGAGACGCTATTTATTAACCTTGTTCTCTGCAGGTAGAGATTTTGTATGTTGCAGCACATCTGAGTGGTTGTTCTGAATTGATCAATTTGTTCAAATTGACCAGTCACCTCAGAGCTAGAAATGCACAGCCAAGTTTAATTATAATTTAGATGTAAATATAAGCTTTTTTTTTTCCCTCCTGGAAGAGTAGATGTGGTTTGCCACAGTGTTATATTAAATGAGGGAGAGAGTGAACCAAAGGATTCAGCTATTTTTCTGCAGATAATACAAAAATAAAAAAAACTACAGGTAACACACTATAATTGAGGTATAGTCATTACAATTAATAATATTTTTAAATGCCTGTTGATATGTATTAGGACTATTAGCTGAAAGGAATAAATGTTGGCTGTGACTGATTTAAAAAAGAGATTTATTCAAAGACATGTCTAAAAATGTCGCAATTCTAAGTTCAGAGCATTTGTGGTTAATGATGAAACCTTAAAACCCTGCCATTGAGCTGGTCCAGTTAGAATGATGGGGGCTATCACTGGGAGGGTACATTCTCCTCCGTTTGTACCAGAGATATTCTAGCATGATGCACCTGCTAGGACTTGGTGCATATCAAATGAACTCTCTTAGGTCCCAGCTTTCGTGTGGACAGGTACAAATCATGAATGAAAGCCAAGGTATCTTAGTCTGTTTGGGCTGTCACAACAAAATGCCATAGACTGATTGGCATGAACAACACACATTTATCTTCTCAGTTCTATAGGTCACAAGGTCTGGAAAGGGTCCTTTTATGGTGAGATCAGTTTCCTGGATTGAAAATGGCTGTCTTCCTACTGTGTCCTCATGTGGTGGAAAGAAAGAAGGCACTGCTCTCTGCCTCTTCTTATGAGGGCAATAATTTCATCCTTTTGATCTCCTCTAATTACCTCCTAAAAACTGTCACCTCTAAGTACCATCACATTTGGAGTTAGGGTTTCAATATATGAGTTCTGGGGAATGGAAACTTTCAGTCTGCAGCATAAGATCCCCTGACATCAAGTAATTTTAGTTGGGGTTAGGAGAATGCAGTCCACCGTGGCAACTCTAAAGCAAAGTAGAAGAATAAATATTGTGACTTCCTTCTCATTCCCATTTCTCCCTTCCACCATTGATCTAATGGAACTTTGCAATGGCCTGAAGCCCCAAAGCAAGAAAGTACTCCTTTTTGTCAAAATCCTTATGGCTTAAACATTTTGGCTGTAGAGTAATGTAAAGGAAGAAAGTGGGTCTGGAGTAACGAACAAAAGAGTCCCAGTCATACCTTGTTTACTACATTATCACATAAGATACTGAATGAAAAAGTGTTTGTGTGTATTTGTTATGTATAAAATGAATGAATGCATGATTCCTGTGTTCACACAGAATATTAAACTCCCCTTGTTCACAAAATGTACATTTATTTTATCTTCAGCAGTTTAGATAATAGTATCAGAGCCAGACTTTCAATCCCACTGGCCCCTTTGTTTACAAGTCACCAAGCCAGTGTCTTTAGTATGCATATCTATTTCATATGTCTTCCTGATTTGAACTTGTCTTTATCCAGAGTCCCCACTACAGCTCTATCTATACCTCCACCCATCTTATCATGCTTCTGACTCAAACCCACTGTTAACCTAGATGGTTCCTAAAAAGTGGATGGAGAAGGATGTGCTCCTTCATGGTCAAAATGGCTCTAAACATCCATCCTGACCAAAGCTGTGGATGTTGTGGCTTAAAATAGTAATACATTGTTAAAGAACTTCTTTGTAGTCTCACAATAAGAAATTTTGGCATTTCTTCATTTGTGTGAATTTGACTTGTCTTTCTGTGTATCAGCACTGTCATGACAACAGAAATTCTAAAAATAGTTCAGGAAACACAACACTTTTAAAATTTACATAGAATTCATGATTCTCAGAGGATAAATTTTACATACTCCAGTGGAATTTTCTAATATAAACATTGAAAATGTCTTGAGTCCATAATGAGGCAGAATATGATTTCAATTGATATCTATTAGAACATTACCCAGTATGTATCGACTGTCTAAAAGAAAAAAAAAGAAACATTAATTGATTAGTCATTCACCAAAATGTTTATTAAACATAGATTTTGAAAGCTCTTAATTGGACAGAATTGACCAGCTAGTAAGTCAAGGCATCAGTGGAAAACTCAGAAACAGAATATAATATTCTATTCAACTCTCCAAAATCAAAACAAATGTGCCGGTACATGATTAATATTGCTTTCTAGCAAGGTATGACCAGTAACTTTTGGATGTTTAAAAATGATGACATTTGTGTCCTTTAAAACTAGTATTTGCTCATTATTGAATGCCCCCACATCTAAGCAAGGACTGACCTTGACCTGTGGCACAGGAGTGGGCTCTCTGATGGCAAATCAAGGAGATGGTGGGGCTCAGTGGCATGCAAAGGGTGCTGAACTGGAAGTAAGGAAATGGGTTCAGATCCCAGGCTTTCCACCAGCTGGGTGATCTTGGTTTAGTGCCTGAACTTAAAAAATGCTTGATTTCCTTGAATGAAAAATAGTGTCATTAGATTAAATAATTCCTGAGGAACAAAAGCAACAGCAGCCTGTGTCCACAGTGAAACAGGAAACAACTGTACTTATATTTAAATGCATTCTTCAGTTTATACTCACTCATTTGTAAATTCATAATCCCTTGTACAGCATTTTCTCTCTTCCCAAAGTGTGTCATTCACTGAGAATAAAAAGTCTGCTAATAAAAACAAAGGCAAATACACTAAAATAAAAATAAAAGCTATAAACAAAAGCATGGTCCAATTATAAAATAATCTAAGATGTGGAATTCTTTTAAATAACCGAGGTCAGGAAAAAATACACCTGTCATTAATTCTAGTATCCTCAAAGTCTAACACTGGCTGCTTTGAGAAGGGAATACAATTCTGTAACTAAGAACTGAGCAAAATTTATAAAACTGAGAAACATTTTTAAAAGATGATTTAAACATTGTTTTTGATGTTGGTCTTACTTCTAAATTTAATTTTTGTAAATAACAAAGACTTTGTAACAAGAGCATAATAAAATTTAGTATCCATAACATGTTGGAAAACAGTGATGGAGGAAATAGAGGTTCAATTTACAGAGTGTGATTGAAATTCTGACTGGAGTCAGGGAAATATAAAGTAAAAATATAATTTTAATAATGTGAGGTTACAAAGGAAACAAAAGACTAAAAATAATACTCAACAAACTTGGAAAGGGAGTGGAGGAGATTCGTAGAGGGAATTGAACATATATTTTGGAGTTGATAAAATGAGAACAATGAGTAAATGAGATTATTACTAATTTTGAAATATAGGGAAAATAATCAGAAAAAATAAAACATAACTTGCTTAGAGGAAAATTGCTTCTTAAAAATAGAAGCACAGAGGGGGAATAACTTTTACTTTTCATGTTGTTTTTCAGTCCATTTAGAATTGTGACTTTTTTTTCACTCAATAGATGTTATTGTGTATTCTTGTATGTATGCATTCTCTATACAGACTCCATCTATCTTACTATCTAGTCATCTGTCTGTCCATTTCTGATAGAATTCCACGTGAAAAATAATGCTTGAGAAAAGATATATTAGGCAAATAAAGAAATGACAAAGTTATTCCAATCTAATCTGCTTGAGGTGAGTAAGACCCTAACTTATCACTGATGTCTCTGGCTCAAAATATAAAGGAATGCTGTCTTGAGACAAGTCATTCTTTCTAAAACAAGACTATTGTCCTTATGTATAAAAATGGGCATATGATTTTAATCAGTATTTAAATAAACATAGAGAGCAATCCAGAATCTGCTCCCTAGGTAAGGAGACAGTCATAGTAACCTGACTCAAGTAGCGCTTTCACCCAGGTGAAGAAACATTGAAGGTCCTTGGCATTCAGAAAGCACCAACTAAGTGTGGGTGTATTGAGATTGTAGGTTTGGATAGTTCTCAGTGAAGCCAAATGAGATTGAAATCCTCTCCATGAGTGGTTTTGAAGGGAAATCAAAGTTTTTACAACATCCAGTGACCAGATTATTGATAAATCAACTTGAGAGGGCCCAAGATATGTTTCCATTTGCCCTGTCCCATTGGCTTGGATCATGGCTGTCACTTCAGAGATGAACAGGGGCAGAGGATCCAATGCTACTTGTATACAGCTAAACGAACCCTTGGATCACACACGTGCCCTGCAATCATGGGTCACAGGACATTGGCACAAAATTGTGAGAGAAAATGAGTTGAATTTATTATTATATACTTAGCCAAAATGCATTATGATAAAAAAGAAAACTGAAAATATTCCAAAAAGTTAAGTACCTTAGAAAGATGAAAATTCATGAAAAAAGTGTGAGTGATAAAAACGACAGTCAAGTGATTTAGTAAATCTTACATTTAACTCTCAACAATTATTTTGATTTATATTGGAAAATATCGACAGCAATCTTGTACTAAAAATCTAAGGTAAAGCAAGAAGAGACAGTAGTGAAAACACACATTCTAGTGTTCTTGGTAGAAAATAGAAGGTATAAATCTCTATTAGGTCTTATTTAGTAAATGTGTTACAAATGTGAAAGTAGCCACTAGATTGCAATTCTATAAATACAATTATACCAAATGATACATGTCAAAATTTTAGCAGTATTTTGAATTTATATAGTAGTAAGTTGTCATTTTGCATTATGGCCCCATATCATTTGCATATGGTAAAATACAATTTTCCTGGTGAGTATCAGTTCAAACGGAAACAAGGAATTGTCTTCAGCTCATTTCTTTTAAGATGTTGCATGTTACAAAGATGTCAGTCATATGCATTATTTTTTTATTTTACAAATGTTACATAGT
The DNA here is from genome assembly GCA_020662805.1 of Glaucomys volans. Classification (NCBI taxonomy): domain Eukaryota; kingdom Metazoa; phylum Chordata; class Mammalia; order Rodentia; family Sciuridae; genus Glaucomys; species Glaucomys volans. Next base: position 112,449 of record JAJEJO010004057.1, on the reverse strand, counting down.
CTGAACAGTTTATTGTGCTGATAATTTGAGGTAATGAGGATTTTATTGTATATTAGTTGAAATAAATCAAATTTACAAGGCACATGATAAAAATATGAACATCATAAAGGAAAATAACCCAGTCGTGTAACTGTAAAAACTAAAGGCTGTTTTGCCTGCAAATTGTTTAGAGATGGATTTATTATTGCCTTATGAAAGTCAGGAGTCATTCGTGATTGATGAAGGGAAAAAATGACTACCTTAGTTAAGGATATATAACAGAGACCTAATGTTATGATTGAATCTAAATATTATTCATGGCATATATCCTGGTGTCTCCACTGTTGGTTTTATGGCTTGGACTTTATTTATGTAGAACTTGTGAACTCTATTGTTGAATTACATCATTTGCTAAATATATCATTAGAATTGGAAGTAATTAACAATTTAGGAAATTCCATACTGACTGCTTTAATTCAGGCCTGGAGTTGATCATATAGTTAGGAACTACTCATCCTTTTAATTACCTAAATACTGATGTCCCACCTTGACAAATTTATATCTGGGTCACAGAGCTCATCAACTTTGGGATTCTGTTACTGGAGAGGTTATAGAGTGTGTATGTGTGTGCACTCATGTGTCTTAGTGAAAATTAATGAATAATATGGAAGGAGAAAAGGAGATCAAAGAGGCATAAATATTTTTAGGAGTTTTTTCTTATCTTCAATATGGGGAATATTTGAGAAGACAGAATTTCCCTGTGGTGTTAGTTAATTCTCTGCAGTCTTTAATTTCTGATATCTTGGCAATGTTTTATTCTGTTGCCTCAGTTTTCATGGAATTTTCAAGACTTTAATCAGGAAATATGGAACAGGCCAGCAAAATTCTCTAGAACATTTTTGGCCATTGATAATACTTAGACATTCTTTTCTCCCTCTCCAACAAGCAATCTACAACTAAAAAAAAAAATGGTATTTTCAGAAATGAACTCAAGGATCTTTCAAGAGATAATGATAACACAGAGATATTTGTTTGTTTTTATTTGCAGTGCTGGGGTGCAAACCCAGGTCTTGTACGTACTAGGCAAGCACTCTACCGCTTGGTTGCATTCCTAACCTAATGAAAAATAAAGCTATCAACTTTGAGTGACCTTGACAAACAGGGCTATATAAGACTTCTGCTGGCCTTAAGATTCACATCTACTGATCCTCTCCCTAGGTTGTTCCAGTGTTATCAGTGATAACATAGCTAAGCATTTGCCAGAGTTTTCTGTGCTACTACTAGAAATAGTCGTTGTGCACTGAAACTGTGGGACTATACCTATTTATATCAAAATCTAGTTAGAAAGAAGAAAGTTGCCTAAATGAATGACAAAGTATTTCAAATAGGTAAATAGAGTTGCATTAATTTGAGTAATATAGTGACATCACTGAAAATATTCTTGAAGTAAATATATTGACTTTCATAGAATGTTGCAAAGGAAGAATATTTGCTTGCTTCAGAGCAATTTTTGAAATTAACTATAGACTTTTTTTTTAAATAAAAACAAGGCATATGTGGGTTATTGTATACAAGAAAATAGTAAGTGTAAAAGTAATATCTGTGCTGATTGGAAGCTCCGCAGATGCCAGGGCCACTTTCTTGTGAACTGTAGTTTCCCAGACATCCACCACACTGTCTGGCTCATGAAATAAGTTCAATATTTTACTGACTAAGTGATATTTCTCGAGCAAATATATTTCAATACATTCAAAACAATATGTAGTAAACAATTGGAGTAAATTATTATCATTATGAATGCATATCAAGCAACAAAACATGAATAACAACATCGTTTTCAGAATAGTTGCTCAGCTCTACAGCTCATTGTACCTTATGGCTATTACAAGAGGTTAAATAATTGAAAGGCTCCATAAGATTCCACATATGGCTTTAATGAAAGTGAAAGATACAGAACAACAGGAAAAAGAAAGCACAGACAAATAATAGAGAGGTCTAAGACCTTTGGTTGCAACTCCCAGAATCCTTTCTTAGTAATGCAGGAAATGCTTTATTTTTAGATTATGAACCCACAAGAAATATATAAGCTACCTTAGTCTCAGTTGTGCCAAAATGCTGATAAAAATAGTTCAAATGAGACTGTGTAAGCATATTAATGAGGGGTAAATCATCAATTTACACATACTCAAACTGGTACAGGGTGCCTTTCAGGGAGTTTTGGTCTTTAAAAAAATCAAAACATAAATCACTAGATAGTAACTTTCATCACTGACTAGCCAAAGGTGAGGACCATAGAGCTCTAAGCACAGAGCTACCCAAGGTGGCTGCAAGTTAACCTGTCCTTACTTAATCACTTTCATGGAGTTATGAGAAAGGCACATTCCAGTGTACACAGAATTTTGTGGGCCCCATATCCAAAGGAATAGATGAAGCTTCAACTCTGGGACCTTAACCCTAGGGGCATACAACTTCAGAAATGGGGTGGATTTCCTATTTATTCTTTCCTGTTCCTCATGACAGTCTTCTCTCTTCAGTCCACAAGCATGTTAATTCATGATAAACATGATGTAACAGAAATAATGTGAAAAGGCCATAATTTGACAGTCAGTCTTTCCTTCTAGTGTGACCCATGCACTAGGAATCAGAATCACCTGTGGGCAGTGGCCAGAGGCTCAATGTGGCAGACATGCTTGTTAAATTGAGATTATGTTGACCTCTCTCCTGTGTGCAGTTGACATAAAAGATTCTTTCTCCCCAAAATTCTTATGTTGAAACCGTAACTTGAAGTATCGCATAAGTGACTGTATTTGGGGATAGTAATAAAGGTAGAACACAGTAAGAGTGAATGTAAGAATATTAGTGTTTAAAGAAAGTTTTAGTCAGCTTGTCTCTGTTGTGACCAAAAATTTGACAAGAACATGTTAGAGGAGGTTCCATCTGTGGTTGTTTGCAAAGATCTGGACCAAAAATGAGGCAGACCATCATAGCAGAAGAATGTGGTGAAGGAAGGAAACTCAGGACATGACAGCCAAGAAGCAGAAAGAGTATTCCACTCACCAAGGACAAAATGTAAACCCCAAAGTCATGCCCCAGTGTCTTATCTCCTCCAACCATGCCCCATCTGCCTTTAGTTATCACCCAGTAATCCATTCAAATTATTAATCCATCACACAGATCCATCCACTGACTAGGTTATAGCTCTCATAATCTAAGAATTTTATCTCTAAACATTTCTTTTTTGTCTCACAAATGAGCTTTTGGGGGAACCCTCATATCCAAATTTTAACAAAGAACAAGGTAAGAGGGTGATCCCTCTTTTGTAAACAATCACAGCCTGTTTAATAGGTGTAAACAAGGATAAATGCAAGTCCCACCTTCCAAACCATATCAGAGTCACAACACATGATTCTGGAAGGTATGTATATACGAATGAGGCCAGGCCTTCATTTTGCAATATATTGATGAAGACGGACAGGTGAAATGAAGTGACTTTAATGTAGAATAGACGGGGTCCCAGTACTAGAACTGTGGTTTACAATGAGCATTTAAACCCATCCAAGAGATAGATACCAATATATTGCAAAAAATAGGATACGATAAGCATAGAAATAGTAAAAATAGCACATTGATTTGTGGTTAGTTATCCTAATTTGCTTTTTAAATACAGTCTAATTAAAATAGCATGAAATGCAAAATATCATAGCAACTAAAAACCAAACTCTGATGCCAAAGAGTGATTCACATCTTGGATCTGTGTATCATCTGTGTGGCATTGAACATGTTAGTAGTTTTCAACTTGTTCTTTGCCTCAGTTTCCCCATCTATATTTAGAATCAAACGGCATAAAAAATGTAAGGATCTTATAACAGAGTCTGATACAATATAAGACACAAGCATTATGTATAAGGCACTGTTTTTCTTTTTCTCCAAACCTATGGTAAAGATAATCTGCAGTGGCAATGGAGAGCCTGACTTATGCCTGTGCCTGGACCAACAACCTCTGCTCCAACCTGACCAGAAAAAACCTTTCTTCTTTTACTAATTTCCATGCCCTGCTGAACAGTTTTTCCGCTACAGTTTCTAAGCCCATGCTGACTTCTCTGGCTCTGGAGAACTTTTTATTTTCCTTTTTGAGGATTTTAGACAGTACATTGCTATTGGGTGGCTGATGTGTAGGTAATTTCCTTGTCCATATCTGCTAGACATCCAAGTTCCACAAGTACAGGATCCACATCTATTGTGTTACCAGTTAGTCCATAATATTCAGCAAAGTACCTGGAGTATATCTGTACCACTAAAGTTTCTCTAGAGAAAGGACCTATCTCATCACATGGACCTGACATTTGATTCTCCTCCTTTGGTGATAACCTCTGATTCTCTTCTTTGACACATTCACAGCTAATACTTTTGTTGACTCCACAGTCACTTTCTGTAGTTACTCTCTTACACTAATTTAGTCCTCACATTCAATCACCTAATGGATTTCCCAGATGGGGACCTGTGAATGAGTCCTAGACAAGAGGAACACTGAGATGTCAGTATGAGACTCAGGGCAAATTATTGCATCTATAATATCAAAATGCATTGCATATTTAACAATAGCATATATTTTATCATTTCAGTTTTATGCATTGTGCTTTTATCAACTTTTATACATATTAAATTTAATGAAGAAATAGTGTTTTGGTTTGGATGTGAGGTGTCCCCCAAAAGCTCATGTGTGAGACAATGCAGAAAGGTTCAAAGGAGAAATGATTGGGTTTGAAGAGTCTTAACCCAATCAGTGAATTAATCCCTGATGGGATTAATTGAAGTGGTAGGGTGTGGCTGGAGGAGGTAGGAATTGGGTGTGGCTATGGGGTATATATTTTGTGTCTGTGGAAAGACATCTCTCTCTGCTTTGTGAAATCGTATGAGCTGCTTCCCCCTACCACCCTCTTCCACCATGATGTTCAGCCTCACCTCAAGCCCCAAGGAATGGAGCCTGCCTTCTATGAACTAAGACCTCAGAAACGGTGAGCCCTCAAATAAACTTTTCCTCCTTTACAATTGTACTGGTCATATCCTTTAGCCATAGCTGCAAAATGGCTGACTAAAACAGACAGGTAGTTGAAATACAATCATTTCACAGATGAATGTGATAGGTAATACCTTCTACTCTCAAACTATAAGTGACTTAAAGACATTTTATATTTTTTATTCTCTTTTTGCTCTCTCTCTCTTTCTATCCACCCAAAATCCATCTTAATAGTAACTACAGTCTAAAGGATGTGCTATCATTGCCTCATAATAACCTATTGTTGAGGGTGTACTGAGAAATGATTGGGTAGACATAGAAACTGCACCTGAAGAGGTAGTCCTTGTCTAAATCATATTAAAAGGTAGATGCCAAGTATGTTACATCTACTATATTAGAATGCCTCCCGCTGGACTGGCAAAATAAAGAGAAATGATTAGTCTTTGGATATGTTTAGGGTATGTCTCCATCAGGATCCATTCTACCGTACACAGTGATCTTGGGCCACATACCTTGACAATGAAGTTTTGTCCTTTCATGTGAGTTACATCTTGATGCATTGTGCTTCAGCCACTATCGATTCATATTAGATCCATTTCTTTTTCTGTTCAAAGTAAGGGCACATCACTTTTGGCCCTGATATTTTGTCATGTTAAATTAGTTGTGGTTTTGAATGAAAAAAATTGCTTTCCAAGCAGGATGGATCATTTACTTATTCCATAAGGCACTTGAAGCACTGAAGATTGAGAAGGCTTTAATGACTTGGAATTTCCTTTTTATTATGCTATTGAACAAATTACAGAGCTAATGAGATTTACACTAAATGGAAAATCTCTGCATCACCTGCTGTTTTATGGGTCTTAGGCAAAAATTGTTGATAATTCTTCTCTTTCTACAATTAAAGTTTTTTAAACAATATTTTCTTTGAATATGAAAAAATAAGCTTGAATTCTTTCTATGTGGGGAATAAATTTTGATGTGGAAAATAAAACACAGAGTTCACATCAACGGTTTCCCTGAATACTAAAATATGTGGTCAAAATAATGCAACGGTAGGAACTAAGTTTGACATGAGAAAACGTGAGTTCAAATTATAGACCTTCTAGTTTTTGCTGTTAAATTGGGCAAATTATATAATTTCTCAGCTTCATTTTTAACAAATACAAAATGTCAATATTTCTGTGAGCTACATGTCAAGGTACACAAGTAAAAACAACTAGATCAATTTTCTGAAAGATTATAAAAATTCAGTAAATCATGATAGAGTTGAACTTGTTGCTGATGTGGAAAACCATGTCCTTAACTACTTTTTCTTTACAGGAAATAGATTGGTTGAGGATGAACAATCTTATGGTTTTAAAACACTAAATTACATTTAATACATTTTATTAGAGGTATGATAGTTTAAAAGGGAAAGAAATTTGGAATTGTAAAGAAAATAGATGAGAATAGTGAATGAGAAAACATGGCCATGATCAGTCAATACTTCCATGTGGACTTGATAAATAGGAAGGGGACCTTTATAAGTCCTACTGGGCAATAGTTTGTAGTAAAGGAAAAGGAGATCAAACTAGGAGATGTGCGTTGGTGGGCATTATTCACATGAAAACCTTATTTTATTGAAAAGTTTATGCATTTACCCTGCCCTCTCTCACCCAGCCTTTTTTTTTTTCCGCTTATTTAGCTGAAGTACCATTGTTGCTCTGAAAGAAACTCATACCAACTAAAGAGGCTCACAAATCCAAATCAGATCTCAAAAGATATGACTCTCCCTCTACCCAAGCACCCCACTCTTCTCACTATCTATCTACTCAAATTTCTAAACAATAAAGGAAATCACTTTCTTATTACCTTGATATATATACATATTTTTGTGGAACTGTATGAGGGCACCCAGGTTGCCACTGAAACCTAGATAAATGATTCAATAAAGATACACCAGAATATAATAGAGGTTCATGTGGTCTGAGAAAGATAAGACACACTACATTAATCCTCTCCCTGAGAGATTGGGGGAAAAGAATCCATGCCCATCTATCTAAATACCTCAGGAATTGTGAGCTGAATGCTTTTATATCATTGGCTGAAAAATATGTCACTGTAAGAATATCCCCCTTGCTGAGAATTTTCTGTCCAAAGCAAACTACAGGTTAAAGTAGTTCTCGGTCAAGCAGCCATAAAACAGCAGAGGAAAATAAGTCTGTGAGTTTAAAACCTGCTGTTTGGTACAGAAAATAAAATATGGCATATTCCAAAGGAGTTGTGGTGCTATCCCATGAAGAGCCTCTCAGCTCCAGAGATTTGGGGTAGCCATTTGTCAAAACGAATCTCATGATATCTCAGGCATAACCCAGATTTTTCCTCAGAATGGGTCCTGCTGAATCCATCCCTCCATACACACTTCCCTCCCCTGCTTCTTAATGTTTCAAATTCCCTTAGTGCTGTAAAAGCTTTTGATTTTAAGACTTGAAATTGCTTAATGTGCAAATAGCCCTCTAGAAGACAGATGAACTACTTTTTAAACATCCGCTCAGCAATTAAATATCCACCACCTACTCTGTGTGATGTCTACCAGGAACCCTACCAAGTCCTGAGGATTCAAGTATAAACACAACTTGGAGCTCAAAAGCATCTAAAGTTTAATGATGGGGAAAAAAAAAAGTAAAAGAGCAGAATGCAGAGAGTGAGATAGGGCTACTTTTCCAATAGTAGTAAGAAAGGGGCATCATGAGAGTTCAAAGGGCAAAGAGCATAACCTGACACTGAGAATGTCAGGAAGAACATCTTTAAAGAAGCAACTTCTAACCTGAGACCTGAAAAGGAGAGATAGTCAAAAAAGAGGAAATGAAGTAGAAGGGTAGTTCATAGAGGACAGGTATACTGGGAGAAAATAGGATCAGTCTTTAAACTGAAGAAATAAATATAAAGATGCAGCAGTCCTTGCTTGGGATGAGCCTCATGCAAGTTAGCATAGCAGTGCTTAGAACACACCCTGGGAAGGAGGCTGATGGCACCTGTTAGGGTACAGAAGGAAGCAGGGTCTGACACGGAGGGTTCTGTAAATCAGAGCTCAGAGCACAGTCAGCATGACTTGGGAGCCCAGGAGAAGTGCTGAATCTGCTTCATGAATTCTCAGGTGGGCCTGAGACTCTACAGTTCTAATAGACTTCCATGCCTCCATTTTCAATAGCAAATTGCAAACTGTATCATGAGTCTGTTCTTCATTCTGCTGGAAATCCAAAAAGTGACTCTGGTTGTATCAGAGAGGCTATATTTCTGGGCACAATGCTTTGTTCATGACAGTTAAGTGAATTAATGAATTAATCAATATGTGATTTAATTTCTTTTCTTATAACCCCTGATGTACATATCCTAAATTGGTTTTGTAACTCAAGTCACTTCCAGTTAGAAGTTTGTCCTATGGAGGCAGAGGTGTTGAAATGTGCAAATTTTGGAGAAGAGTATTGTACTAGATTTATAGACAATGGACTGAATATTATGAGACATTTTCCATTCTGATATGGCAATGTAATATAGATCAAGGATTTCTTTTTATTGAATACCATTCTTAGTTGTTATGCATTTTTCATATGCTTCTGGGGACAAAAAGATGAAAGTTTGGGCCATGGTTGGACCACGCTGGGGCCACTGAATAATCGCCATCTGACTGTAGATAAAACAAGTTCATTAGAGAGGAGAGTATCAAGTGTTCACCTCCAATTGGAAGTTCTACTTGGTGGACTTTAAGGGAATTGGTCGCACTTGTTCTGTTTGCTCTGAGCCAGGATGGTCACGAAAAGTAGAAAGTGGGTACTTTATTTTTTATCAAGACAGAGAGAAAATGAGAATGAGGGCACACAGCTGCCTATTTCTCAAGAATATTGCTCAGCTCAGAGCGTCTGAGTCAAAGAATTCCTCCCAGGCTGTTGTTGATTATGACTTATGAAAGGGCACCTGTCCGACCTGACAAGTGTACACAGTGCCGTAGGCTTCAACTCTCCATTAGTAACGAGAGCCCCAAAAGGTTAATTTGTTTTGGCACTTCCTGATTACTTTCTGTGTTCATCTCATTCTGAGACTTCACATTCACCACCTGATTTAGGGTCTCTACTTAGCAACATATTGTCATTTTTCCCGACTTATTGCCAGCTTTGGTCCTGTGATCTCTAAATGCAGGTAAATAGCTGAAATCAATTTTCTGTTTAGAGGGGTTGATGACACCTATAGGAATTTGCAGATCTCTCTTCTTGGATGTGTTTGGGAGTCATGCTGAAGTGTCATTCCAAATGTGTGGAATTTGAAGTCTTTTCACGTTCGTGACCTTGGTGCAGGTTCCCTTGGTTTCAAATCATTTTGATTTCTCATAATCACTTTCTCAAGCAACCCCTCAGCTGTGAAACTTTTAAGTAACACTAATACTTTAGACCAATTTAATTTTTTTTAATTTTAGTGAATTTTATAAATAAAAAAAAATCCCATCCAGCTTACTCATAACTAGGACCTCTAAAAACCACCGGCTCTCTTCTCATACTCTTGCGGAAGCTGTCAGGTGATTTAGCTTAGCAAAACTGATCACATCCATAATCTCACACTTGCCTACAAAGACTTTCCTTCAGTTGCTACCTGGGTTTTTACACACTACATATAGGTTCCCATTCTACTTCCCTTTCATTAATTCACTTATCTTCCTGCTAAGAGGTTACTGGACCAAGTAAGATTTTGAAACACATACTTGGAATCTGGGGATAGTCTTCTTGGAAATTTTCTCATCAGACTGTTGCTATATTTATCCATCTTCATTACCTTCCAGCAAATTCTATCTTCATCATGTGAGACATGCACTGTACAATCTTTCTAAAGCTACTTAATGTATCATTTGATCATTAAGATTTTTTTTGATGACTCTCTTCTATATTCCAAAAAAGGAATTGAATTCACAGCACATTGTGATTGTAAATAATAATAGTGGTTTGTGTAACTTTCTCCAAGGGGCCTCTTACTTTCTTCTTTGTGAGTTTAAGTATTAGAACAACTCCCAACTCTAAATTCTGTGCAAGAGATTGTCATTCTTTCTGCTAAAACACTAATGAACATGCTGAAATTTTAACCCTTTCACATGATTGATGTTAGAAAATATAGTATCATCTAGAGTACTTGTTTTGGGGTTGACTCTTGAATTCCATTGTCATCCACAGGGATGGATGATCAAGGACATATTGGTGGTAACTTGATCTCTTATTTGTCACTTCATTGATTACTCAGTTTAATTTAAGGACTCTGACTGGTTAGCTAAGTGGTATATGACACAGTTAACCATATTTAAAGATTTATGCAGCTCTGACAGGACACACAAGACTCCTCAAATAAAAAATGGTTCTGGAACAGGTTCAAAACTTGTAGAATTGCCTAATTCCATCCTACCATTATCTGATTCCTTATAAGTTCAGGAAGCTGAGAATCTTAGTACTTTCTTTTTACCTCTTAATTCCATACATACTCCACCTTTCCTTCCTGTTTGCCTTGGTTTTTCTCCTTTTTGAAATCTTTGTTTCTTTTCTTCCTGAAACCATACATAAATGTCTCTTACAGAAATTTTCTTCCAAGTTTCACCTGACTTCTCCAATTTTCTTTTGCTCAGTGCTTGATTTACCCTACCCAAACCTTTAAGAAACAAAACATAAAAACATATTCTAATCACATTAGAAACTAAACATATTTTTAGGATTAAATATTATAAAGAAATGTAGATAAAAATGTGTCTCATTCTAATAGACAAAGAAACTTGAAAGGCGTATGCATAAAAGACCCAATATTTAAAATAAAAAACACTTCTACATAAATCTATGAATCCAATGTAACAGCATTAAATGTTTTGATTAGATTTTTAAAAATTTTTATAAGGAACATAAAATGATAGAAACTAGTCCTATTTACACTTACAATCAGTATGTGCTAAATATAGAAAAAACAAAAATTTTAAATAGATAACATTTAAACAACTGTCTAGCTTTTGCATCACATAATATAAATTTAAAGGAAAACCATGGATGATAGAGTATTTTAAATTTCTTAAATATCATAAAGCAAAATATGAATAATAAAGGACATGAATGATAAAAGGTATTTGTATTCATACACACACATACATACACCTCTCAACATACCACATCTCACACATTACATCAGAGAAATAGATCAAATAAATGTGCTTTCTTTCAAAGCCAGTGACAGGAAACAATATATAAAGATTTTTTTGTTGTGATTCATAACAAAATGAAATGATAAATTTCTAAAAACAGGTAAAGCACTAAGATTGGCAGACTACAAGAATAGAAATAAAAATAGTTAATAACAATATAAGAATACACTTTTAACCTTGCTGGCATTTATTGAAATGAAGTTCATTTAAACTTTTTTTTTTAACTATCAGAATTCACAAATATTAAAATGCTAAATTTCAGATATTTATTTCTACCTAACCATCTCATAATATGGTGACTGAAAACAGGGACTCATTTTTTAAAAAAAATTCTATGTTAAGAAATGTGAACAGCCATTTGATTTGCCCCGTGGGGCATCTGCTGGGGTCAGTCACATTGCTGAATTAAGCCGATGTGTTAGGCTGAACTGGGAGGTGTAAGAAGGCACCACTCATGGATCTGAGTTGTTACTCCCCTTCATGTGGCCTTTCTCTCTCTGATCATGATATTTCAGCATTTACTGAGCATCTTGGCACCTTCCTTACTGCATTGTGGCTGGCTTCACTGAACAAAAGTGGGAGCTGCTAGGCCTTTTAGGGGCTTTGTGGGTAACCAGCACAGTGGCACTCCTGCTGTGCTCTGTTGGCTAAGTTATCAAAAAGATGGGAAAGAGACTCCCCTTGTGAGAGGAGGAGTGGAAAAAACATAAAGGGATGACAAGAATTTTAAGAGTACCTTTGTGAAGACTGCCATGACTGATATGCAGACTGCAGAGGGTGGAAGGAAACAGAGTAGTCTCATGAATTCTTTGTAGAACTGTATAAAGCAATAGAGTACTAAAAAAGATCTGAAACTGTGCCCAAATCCATATAAATCAAAAATATCCATATTGTTTGACCTAGGGATTTTATCTACTAGGAACCTATCCTACAGAAAATCTAAAACTTATTAAAAAATCACATGAAAAAAATAGTTCATTACTAAACTTTCCCCTAAAAATTAGGGGAAAAACTAAAAATGGATATCATTGGAAGACATATTAAACCAAACACGGAGTATTTGCTTAATTAAATACTGTGATGATTTTTAAATATCTGTGATTTTCACTAAGATGGAAAAGCATACAAATTGAATTTCTATATTAGCTGCTGTGAGTGAGAGAAATTTTAATCTTTGTAAGGTTTGACCTCTGCTCAGAGTATCCAGGACTTCAAATTATTGTTGCTATACTGAGAGTCTAACCTCTGAATCTGGAAGACTTTAATTTAGGATTATTTCCAAATGAAAGTTTAAATTCAGCACTCTTTCCTATTATAAGTCTGAAGCTTAATTTCTTTTGGAAACAGGATTAATAGAAAATGATGTGTAAGTCAATTAAGCACAACAAGATTATATCCATAAGTATTTTGCTGTAGAATTTATAGTTATTGCTTGTTGATGTGTGCTTAGAATGGACAACTTTTAACAAAGAAGGAAGTGAGAATAATAAAGTTGCTTCCTGATTTGTTAATCCTCCTAACCAAATTTCAATATCTGCACTTAATTCATTTATGGTAGTGTTATTCCATAGTTAGTGCTGCTAAGATATCATCATGGAATGTTGGTTGTAGTTTCTAAAGAATATCTGTCAATAGTAATCTCTCTCCTCATCCTTATCTGGTCTAATCCTTGCTGGTTTTTGGTCCTACAGCCTGACCTCGGTTCTTGCCCCAGTTGAGAAATTAAAGAACCACAGGTAGAGGATACCCTTGCTTTAAATTCAGGTTTCATATTCTGGTTCCTTGCCTGACATGAATTGATGCAGAGACGTTTTGACCTTGTAAAAATATTCCCTCTAGCACTCAATTCTTTGGTGTCTTGCCTTTCAATTATTAATAATATATAACATTTTATCTATAGTACATGATTCACGTAGATGTTATTTATTTCTGTCTAACCTATGGAATAGATACTTTTCTTGGTTGGAGTTTTGGTAGTATAGCCTTATCAGGGTTCCTTCAGATAGTGACACAGATAAGAGTAGGATAGGGCAGAAACAAAAAGCTGAGCAAAAAATAGTCCTATTATCAATTTAGAATGAAATATTTAATAAATAATGAAGAACCACATTAATGTCCTCTTTAATTCTAAATTTAACTTTATTGTTTTCTAGGCCTGGGGTTTGGTCTGGTTTTAGCCTTGAAACTGTCTGGCTTTCCCAATGCCAGAATTTCAGTGAAGAGTCTGTTAAGGCTGGTTGATTAACAGCTTTATTGTATTCCTTTGTGTATATATCTTCATTGAATAGGTCAGGTTCTCATACGAAGAGTGACTTAATAAATAGCTAGAATGTCCTTAGCACACAGGAGTGACCTTAGCCTATGACCATTTCAGCCCATGTCTATCTTGTGATGATGTCTTGCATTAGCACTGTGATGGCCATAAGTTTGGAGAGTCTCTGGGATGATGGGAGACATGAAGTAAACTCCAAAGATTTCAAGAAAGATTTGATTTGCCTTTGTTATCTTTTCCAGGCAATATGGATTAAATTGGTATGTACCTGTCCTGAAGAACTGGAAACATGGAATTGCTGAAATATTCTTTCTCTTTTCTGCACCTGGAGTAGAAGTAAGACCCTCATGATTTCAATAGAGACCATTGGAGACTCCAGAGATTCTTAATTTTTGTGGGTGGGTTGTTTTGTGGGCAGGTCAGGATAAGATGTGCTGGCATGTAATATCCATAATCTCTCCAAATATTGCATTACCGCCAATGCCAGGCTATTGTTATTGTAACATTATCATCTGATTCTGCTGTGGTAAAGCACACTGCACACTGGTGACCAGGTAGCAGCATCAATCTATTTCAGCTCATTTCATTTGACACATTGAATAATGAGAGCTAATTTTGAACAGTCCCACAATGAGCCTTTGATGGAACATATCCCTGCTGAGAATATTTTCACTGTGTACTGAAAAATATGCTACACTTGAACATGCAACAAATGTTCTATAGGATGATTATAATTGAATGAAACCTCTATATGTGACTAGAAGGGACCCAACAATTTTTTAATGGGATCACTGAGACTCTCTTCGTAGGAGGATGCCATAGAATAACCAAAAGAACATAGGCAAACTTATCAGACTTGTTTGTATATTGTCTTCAGGCAATACAGAATGACCATTTAATTCGGCAGGAATCAGTCTGTGATGAGTGACTCAGGTGAAGGAGGTATAATTTATCTTTTAACCTCAATCACTCAGTGTCTTTTTGACAGTTGACTATTAGTAAATATCTCTCTATAGCTCTGAGTCTTCTTGCAAAAAGGAACTTGAGTGAATCTGTCAGAACTGAGTTGTCAGGGCTAATCACCATGGTTTGATTCAGTAAACACAAGTGCAGTAACTGGAATGCAAGAGTTCAGTAGACTCACCAAGTCCTCAGGCCTAATGCACCGTTTTATGATGCTGTGGCATGACAGATGGATTTACAAATTACTTTCTCTTTCTTCTCAATTCAAACCCCATACAATCCTGTACACACACATTCATGTGTTATTTAGAAGGAATCTATACTCTCTGGTCCCTAACAAAGTTTTACTAGGAATGTTTAGGGAAAGAAGGAAACACACACACACACACACACACACACACACAGAGGAAAGGGTTATACATCTGCTTTTAAACCTAGGACGAATACCTAGGCCTCTTTCTTTTGCGAACAAAACTTACCCTCAACCACATTGTCCTCTGACTACTTCTTCACTTTATTGACTGATTTCTTCAAAACAAAGGCAGATAGCTGATGCCACTTTTAACCTTCTCTTAACACCTGATGTTACTGTGACCTAGGTTCCACATTTGTGACTTCATTGTGAATGTCCTTGTACGAGGTGAATCTAATGAACACTAGTAAGTCCTTTTAATTTTGTTCACTCCCTTTGCTAAAATAAAAAACAAAAACTAACGGAACCCTTTTTCTAACCTCGTCTTATGATGTAAACTCTCAATTGAGTTTCCAGTTACCTTCTCCTGGACATGACTTCTTCCTGTCATTTGAGGCCTTTCTTCCCTGCACAGTATCATGAGTGTTATGTTTTCTCAGGGTTCCATGTCTATTCCTCCCCTATTCTCATGCTATAAATGACTTGGTTAATATACAATGTCTACAGGGCATTATTATAAGTTCCACAGATGTGACATTCTTGCCCAGTCAGCAGTTTTGACTCACAATGTTTCTTTTCCTATGCCTAACATGTAGGTGTTTGGAGCATAACTGACCAGTGTATACTCATTGTATAGCCCATTAGTTCCACATATCTTATCATGCAAAGCAATCCTAGATACACTATTCTTACTAGTCTGATTTTAAAAAAAAATTAGTTCCTTTTTGACATTTGCCTCCCCAGTAATCTCACATGTCATTCAGTGTAGGATTTCCAATGCCTAGCATAAATCTCCAGTACCAGACACAGTACACATAGCATGGGCACATAGTATGTTCTCAATAAATGTGTGTTGAATGAAACTGAAAAGGATATGCAGCAAGATATTTTAGGACACTAAGCCACTTGAAAGGATAGCAATGATGCAGTTTGATGTGCTGTGTGAACTGATCAGAGAGTCATAAGGGCTGGGACTAAGGCTGCATAACCATGGAGAAAGTTCTTAAGCTGAATCTCACTTTCTTCATCCACAATAGGTGGGGGTTGGCTAACGGGACCCTGTTATCTCTTCTAACACTGAATAAGTGCTTCCTTATGCTCTAGGCTGGATGGCTTCATTTCAGGCTATCCTTGGGATGGTTGCAGCATCACATTAAGAATTCTGTGTAAGACATATGCCCAAGTATTTTCTTCCGCAATACCTCAGTTGAAGGGACACCACTGAGATGAGCTTGTCAGAAGCTGATATTTCCCTCTTGATGAAATGTTTTCATTACTTCACTCTCTAACTGAGTGGTCCCAAAAGAGTTTGGGTGTTTGTTTTGCACAAACCGCACAGATGCAGAGGCACATGTAGGAAGCTATATCTGTCTGCCTTCCCATGGAGCAGTTGAGTAAAAAGTAAATGATGTGTCTAAATGGCAAACCAATTCTTTCTATATATAGGAACTTAATTACTCCTCTTTTCATAATACATGGGGGAGAATAGTGTCTCTTGGACTGAAATCCAAACCAGTGTTTCAAATTAGACAAGTATTTCCTAATTTAGCCAACTTTAAATATAGCCACAACTTAATTTTTCTAGTAAAATGCTTGAAATCAAAATGAAGAGAATGTTTGCATATATTACTATGTGACAATATGGGGTATTTTTAAGCAGTATCTTGAATGAGCACCATGAAATAGATGCACTTATATGGTGGTGTGCCCTGAGATTATCCTGCAGGTGCTGCCTTTAATATTTTATTTTGGGATTGAACAATTTAATGGAATCTGTGGTTGGATATTCACCTTGTTAATCTTAGTTTACCTATAGGTTTGACTTTGAATAGTATGTGCTCTTAACTCCTCAGTCAGTATAAGACTTGTCACTGAACGGAAACATGGTGAAGAAAGGAGCAAGTTGGAACTTTGCTGTTATCAGTGGTACAACAGACTAAAACTAAAGAATGTGACATGTATTTGCTGCCCTCACTCCCTCCAAAATGTTTTTACCTGGAAAAAAGCATCAAAGCCAAATCAAAAGGAGCCACTGAGTAGCTTGTGTGATTTTATGAACGTTCAAGGAAATTAACAAGTGACCTTCCTGACAACTAGAGGAGTAGGTGGACCCATGACTGCTGCAGGTACTTCCTACTCTGGTGGTAAAAGAGGGATGATGGCAATGGTTTTATTACAATCTGGATTTTCTTTCTTGGGATAAAATGTGGGATTAAATAAGTTAACAGAGTATGGTCTTGTGGGCACATTTGCAAATAGCCATGTATCATAACAGGTAGGATAAATTAAAGGATTTGAAAAGACTGAAATTTCCACCTCATTATCTGGATAGCATTTAAACCATTATGAGGTATATAATATAACCCTTTTCTTTGGATTATCATCTAACCTTCATTGGGCTTATGTTTGATTAATTGGCATTTTTTAAGTGAAAGTCTTTCTCACATGGAGTCAAACTAATATTCTCAATGTGCATATGTACAGTGCATACAAATTTCCTTTTACTATTTTTAATTTTTTATTAGAACTTTAAGGTTATACATAGTACTTGGATTCATCGTGACAAATACCTACAGGCATAGAAATTGATTTCAGTTCGTTACCTTTCTTTTCCCCTCACCCTATTTCCTTCCATCCTTCCCTCTCCAATTCTTCCTCTACTCTACCTCTACTAGACTTCCCTTTGCTCATCTATTAATTTATATTTGATTGGTTCTTCATGTTACCCTGTCCGTTCCTTCCCCTTTCCTTTGTTTTACCCGAGTTTCCACATATGAGAGAAAACATTCAACCTTTGAGTTTATGAGTTTGGCTTATTTTACTTAGCAGGACATTCTTCATTTCCATAGATTTACTGGAAAATGCCATAATTTAACTCTTTTATATTGCTGAGTAAAACTCCATTGTATATACATTCCACAGTTTCTTAGTCCATTCATCTATTGACAGGCATCTGGGTTGATTTCATAATTTAGCTATTGTGAGTTGTGCTGCTATAACATTGAGGTGGCTGTGTCACTGTAGTATATTGATTTTAGACCTTTTGGGAAAATACCAAATAGTGGATACCTGGGTCATATGGTGCTTTGATCCCTAGTTTTTTGAGGAGCCTCCCTATTGCTTTCTAGAGTGGTTGTACTAGTCTGCAGTCCCACAAACAATATTAAAGCATACCTTTTTCCATACAACCTCTCCAGCATTAATTATTGTTTGTATTCTTGATCATTGCCACTCTAACTGGAGTGAGATGAAGTGTTAGTGTAGTTTTGATTTGCATTTACCCTGATGTGGAAATTTTTTTTTTTTACTTTTGATGGTCATTTGTATTTCTTCTTTTGAGAATTTTCTGTTTAGTTCATTTGTCTATTTGTTGATTGGGATATTTGGTTTTGGTGGTTTTTTTTTTAAGTTATTTGTATGTTCTGTATATTAATCTCCTATTGGAGGGGTAGGTGGAAAAGAT
Source organism: Glaucomys volans (assembly GCA_020662805.1). Taxonomy (NCBI): domain Eukaryota; kingdom Metazoa; phylum Chordata; class Mammalia; order Rodentia; family Sciuridae; genus Glaucomys; species Glaucomys volans. The sequence goes on along the minus strand of JAJEJO010004057.1, from coordinate 94,144 downwards.
TTTCTCCTATTCTGTAAACTCTCTCTCTTCATGCTCTTAATCATTTTCTTTGCCACGCAGAAGTATTTTAATTTGATGGCATCCCACTTATTGATTATTGGTTTTGTTTCTCGTGCTTTGGGTGTCTTGTTAAGGAAGACAGTGCTAGCACCTGTAAGATGGAGTATCGACCCTATGTTCTCTTCTAACTGTTGAAAAATTTCTGGTCTAATTCCTAAGTCTTTGATCCATTTCTATTTAAGTTTTGTGCAGGCGAAACAAGATCTAGTTTTATTTTTCTACATATAGGCAATCAGTTTTCCAAGCACCATTTGTTTAAAAGACTGTCTTCTTTCCAAAACATAATTTTGGCACCTTTGTCAAATATCAGGTGTGTACCTGTGGATTGTCTCTCTGTTTTCAGTTCTTTTCCATTGGTCTTCATGTCTGTTTTAATGCCAACACCATGCTGTTTTTGTTACAACAGCTTTGTAGAATAATTTCAGAACAGGTGTCATGATGCCTTCTGCTTCACTTTTCTTGCTTAGAATTGCTTTGGTTCTTTTGGGTCTCTTTTTCTTCCAAATGAATTTAATAATTATTTTTTTCTAATTATGTGAAAAATGTCATTGGTATTTTGATGGGGATTTACACTAAATTTGTATATTGCTTTTGGTAGAATGGCCATTTTGACAATAGTAACTCTACCTATTCAAGAACATAGTGTATCTTTCCATCTTCTAAGGTCTTCTTCAATTTCTTTCTTCCTTGGCTGTATCATTGTTGGAGTATAGAAAAGCTATTGATTTATGGGTGTTTATCTTGTATTATGCTACTTTGGTAAACTTATTTATAAGCTCTAGAAGTCTTCTGGAGGAGTTTTTGGGTCTTCTTGATATGGGATCATATTGTCAATGAACAATATAGTATGATTTACTCTTTTCCTGTTTATATCCCTTTTATTTCCTTTTCTTGATTGATCACTCTGGCTCAAGTTTTTAGGACTATTTTGAATAGAAACAGTGAGAGTGGACAGCCTTGACTTATTTCAGATTTTTAATTTTTACAGACTTCATTTTGTACACATATGGGGTACAGATTTTCATTTCTATTGTTGGGCATGATATACATTCATTCCATTCTTGTTAATCATACATGTACATAGGATAATGATGTCTGTCTCAGTAACACAGCCACATTGATGTTTATAGCAGCTCAATTCCCTCTCTGCAATCTAAAGTTCCTCCATTCTTCTCTCATTCCCCACCACACCCAACCCAATTCTATATCATCATCCACTTATCAGGGAAAACATTCGGACTCTGTTTCAGATTTTAGAGGAAATGTTTTCAGTTTTTCTCTATTCAGTATGGTGTTGGCCTTGCTTATCACATGTAGCTTTAACAGTGTTAAGTTCCTTTGATCCTCAGTTCTCCAGCATTTTGAACATAAAATTGTGTTAGATAATTTTCAAAGGCCTTTTCTGCATCTATTGAGATGATCACATGATTTTTGTTCTTAATTAAACTTAAGTGGTGAATTACATTTATTGATTTGCATTTATTGAACCAACCTTGCATCCCTGAACTGATACCAACTTTATCCTTGGGTATTATCTTTCTGACATGTTTTTGAATGCAGTTTCCTAATATCTTATTAAGGATTTTTACATCTATGTTCATCAGGGATATTGGTCTCTAGTTTTCTTTCCTTGATGCATCTTTGTCTGGTTTTGGTATCAGGTTTATATTGGCTTCAAAAATTTTATTGATATTGTCTATTTAGGTTTTCTGTGTCTTTGTGATTCAATTTGGTCAGGTTATGTGCCTATAGATTTGTCATTGTCTTCCAGATTTTTCCATTTATTGGAATATAAATTTTCAAAATGAGTTCTGATAATTCTCTGGATTTCAGAAGTGTCTGTAATGATATCTTCTTTTTCATCTCTGATCTTGTTGATTTGGGTTTTCTCACATTTTCTTTTGGTTAGTTTTGCTAGGGTTTGTCAATCTTATTTATCATTTCAAAAGAACCAACTCTTTATTGCAATGGTCCTGAGTATTTTTTCTTATTCTAAATTTCATTGATTTGGGTTCTGATCTTAATTATTTTTTCTCTTCTACTGGTTTTGGGGTTCTTTTCCTTCTTTTCCTAAGGCCTTGAGATGGAGCACAAGCTTACTATTTGAAATTCCAATTTTCTAATATAGGCACTCAGTGCTATGAGTTTCCTTTTAGAACTCTTTTCAGGCAGTCTCAGAGATTTTGATATGGCATAACCCTGTTCTCATTCATTTCTAAGAATTTCTTGACTTCTAGTCTCATTTCTTCTTTGACCCATGCTTCATTGAGTATTGTTCAATCTCCATTGCTTATGTGGTTTCTGTTATTTTTCTTGGTGCTGTTTCCTTGCTTCATTCTGTTATGATTTATAGGATACAGGTTATGGTTTTTATTTTTTCATACTTGCTAAAATTTGTTCTGTGGCCTAGAATATGATCTACTTTGAAAAAAGTTCCATGCACAGCTGTAAAGAAGGTAAATTCAGTTGCTTTGATTGTGAAATATTCTGTAGATATCCATTTGGTCAATTTGATTTATAGTATTGTTTAGGTTGGAGATATCTTTATGATTTTATGTTTTGATGACCTATCTATTAGTGATAAAGGTATATTGAAATCACCCAGTACTATTGTGTTGGAGTCTGCATGGGATTTAATGTTATTGAAGTTTTTTTTTTAATTTTTTCCCATGTAATTTGGGGCATTGACGTTTTGGGTCACAAATGTTTACTATCAATATATCCTCTTGTTAGATTGTTCCCATGTACTAGTCTTGTCTCTTATGATTAATTTTTTCTTGAAAACTGCTTTGTAGCCTGGTGCAGTGGCGCATGCCTGTAATCCCACACTTGGGAGACTGAGGCAGGAGGATCGCGAGTTCAAAGCCAGCCTCAGCAACTTAGCGAGGCCCTAAGCAACTCGGTGAGACTCTATCTCTAAATAAAATACTAAATAGGGCTGGGGATGTGACTCAGCGGTGCAGTGCCCCTGGGTTCAGTCTCCAGTACAGCAAAAGAGAACTGCTTTGTCAGGTCTGAGAATAGTTATTCCTATCTGTTTTGGGTCCATATACAAGGAATACTTTGCCATCTTTTTACCTTTAGCCTATGGATGTTTTCTCCTGTAAGATGAGTCTCTTGTGAACACTGTATGGGTGAATCTTGCTTTTGATACATTCTGTTAATCTTTGTCCTTTAATTGGGGAGTTGAGATCATTGACATTCAGTATTAATAAGGATATGTGTTTGTGGTTTCCTGCCATTTTTTTTTTTTTTTTTTTTTTTTTTGCTGTATTTATCCTGTCCTGATTCTCATTCCTTTTTGGAGCTTTGGGAATTGTTTTTTAGTTCCTCCATGTGTATTAAATCTTTGAGTATTTTTTGTAGTGCTGGTTTGGTGCTCACGAATTCTTTTAGCTTATTCTTGCTGTAGAAAATTTTTATTTCCCTCTCAAAATCAAAACTGAGTTTACTGGCCATAGTAACCGTGGCTTGCAGTTTTTTGTTTGTTTGTTTGTTTGTTTGTTTGTTTTTGTTTTCTTTTAGGACTTGGAATATGCCATTCCAGTCCATCCTTGATTTTAGGGTCTGGACTGATGAATCAAAAGTGAGCCTTATTGGTCTGCCTCTAAATGTGACCTTATATTCTTTCTTATATATTCTTGTACATTCTGAGTCATGTTCTATAATTTTTTTCCTTTATTGCACTCTGTATACTCAAGACTATATACCCTGGCTTCAATGCCTGAAGTTCTGTCTTTAGGAGCTGAGGGTTTTATTTTTGTAGGTATTTTAATCTGTTAGTGATACCTTCAGGTGAGTTTTTAATTTGATTGTGTCTTTCATTTCTAGGAGGTCTGCTTGCTTTCTTTTTATTATTTCAATATGTTTATTAAAGCATTCATTCATCTCCTGTGATTACTCTCTTAACTCCTTCCTTAGATCTTATTTTAGTTCACTGAACATTTTAATAATCATTTTTTATAATCTTTTTCTGGTCTTTCGCCTCACTATCAATGGGATCCTTCATTGGGGTATTGTGGATTTTAGAGGGGAGATTTCTTTGCCTGTTTCCTCATGTTTTCAGAGATCTTATAGTTGTGCACCGATTGAAGTGAATTTTCCTACCTCTTTTTTGCATGTGTTCTTTGTTGTGTAATTATTTATTTTGGACCTTCTCTCTGCTTTTGAAGTATGAGTATGCCTGCCAGGATATTCCAGGATATTGTCCTGTTTTACTAGTGTTTTTTTTTTTCCTCATGCTCTCCTGGATCCCACAATTGCTGGTGCAGTACAATTGCCCCAAGATGGCTCCCGCCTCAGCTCTCTGTGGCCAGATGAGATACAGACTGTGTTTTTCAAGCACCAGTGTGTACTGCAGCCTTTAAATCAGCTAAGAGTAGGCAATATTTTTGTTCTCAGTGTTTTCCATATAAAAACTGTGTTCCCCCTCCTTCTGTCTGTGGAGAATCAGCACTACCAGTGCCCTTGCAGCATCTGGGGTGGTTCTAATTTATTTTTTTCTTTATTTATGCCCAAATTTCTGAGTCACTAAGCCATTTTGAGTGTTAAATATTAAATTTTAGTGAAAGCTCTCTTTTACCCACCTCACTGAGAAGCTGTATGCTGCATACCCACTGTTTTGGTCCCAAGCCACAGCTCAGTTTGGAATGCGGCTTTCCTCTGCTCTGACATCTTCCAAGCCATTCTAGACACAGCTTTAAAATATCTCCAGATCCATTAAAGATTAAAGCATTTGTGATAAAACAACTCAAAATGTGCAAAATTAAAACACAAAATTCTTCAAGCAAATTACAAGAATAATAAGGAACATTTATGTAAAAACCTCCTAAAAGTCCAGTTAGGGCAAGAGACACTTACATATATTGATGATATCTATAAAAATATCAAATGCAAGAAATAATAACCATACAAAGGAGGCAGAGGAAGAGTTGTTGTATCAGGGCCATGACTTGTGCATTTTTTGTTTTTTTGTTTTTTGATACCAGGGATTGAACTCAGGGGTTCTCGACCATTGAGTCACATCCACAGTCCTATTTTGTGTTTTTGTTTAGAGACAGGATCTCACTGAGTTGCGTAGCACCATGTTTTTTTCTGAGGCTGACTTTGAACTTATGATCATTCTGCCTTGGCCTCCAAGTCACTGGGATTATAGGCATGTGCCACCATGCTGGGCCATGACTGGTGCCATTATTCAAATTAAAACAGTAAGTGTCTTCCCTGGGGGATATTGCCTCTAGGAATATATTACTTGACAAATAGCTGGCTGCTTTGCATCAGTTAAGAAAAAGCTCTGTTATGGTTTAGATATGAGGTATTCCTCAAAAGCTCATGTGTGAGACAATGTAAGGAAGTTTAGAAAATGAAATGGTTGGTTATGAGAGCCTTAACCTAAAGAGTGAGTTAATGCCCTCATGGGATTAACCAAGTAGTAACTGTAGGCTGGTTGGGTGGGGCCAGAGGAGGTGGGTCATTGGGGCCATGTCTTTGGTGTATACATTTGGTAAACTGAGTTTACTCTCTCTGCTTCCTGATCATCATGTGATCTACTTCTCTCCACCATACTCTTCCGCCATGATGTTCTGCCTCTCCTTGAGCCCTAAGGAATGGAGCTAGCTGTCTGTGAACTCAGACTTCTGAACTCATGAACTCCCAAATAAACTTTTCCTTCTCTAAAATTGCTCTTGTCAGATCTTTTCTTAACAGCAATGAAAAAACTGACTAAAACAAGCCCACATAATCTAGGTTGATGGAGTCCTATGTGGTTTGGGTACTTGCCAAGCAAACTGTATTCCAGATTCCAATCTGTACTTGCTCCCTCAAATTGATGTTCTTCACCAGGGAACACCATGGATTTTATATAGGCTACTGAAGGTAGTTATTCACAAGTATTTGGACAAATGCTGAAGGATTACAAACAAACATAACATATGGCCTATATTTTTCAACATTGAATCAATATTACATTCACGGAGACATTAATATTTTTACCAAAAAGTGATTTTAATACATTCATGCCCATTAACACTTGAACACCAATTGAATTGTTATTTTTCTTGGCAAACCAGAGAAACAGCTCAAGAATATATGGAAAATAGATGCCTAACAGAGGGCTGCCTCAGTATATTTTGGTGCAGTGTAAGGGTAATTGAAACACTAGCCTGTCCTGGGGATGCAGGACTGTCCTGGGGATGCAGGGACTAGAATGTAATTGATGCTTCAATACCTGAAAGAAGAAAAATCTCTTTCACAGATATTGGAGCAATATAGCTAGTCCAAAATGTTATACCATGTGGAGAAAAAGCACAATGGTTTACATACAGATGCAGCTTAGGGATTCCTCAAAAGGTGGAAGAAGCATTTTCATTCTTATTTAGTACTGTATCACTTTCCATTAAACATTTCCAATCAAATCACAGGACTTATTTAATAACTGGGATCTCACATCACTAATTTCAGGTAAATTTTATCACATTTCCTGTGTCTAAAATTTTTGAACACAACAAACATGTACTGGTAATCAAGTGTGAAATATACATAACCTGGTTCAGAGTTTGTAACTATTTTTAAACTTTATAATTTAATGCATAATTTTATGACACAATAAAATGAAAATGAAATAATGGTAAATGAAGTAAATGAATAAGTAAATGAAGCCACCCAAATGTATACTCAGTCATAAGGGAGTTGAAATATGTGCAAGAGACACAGTTCATATTAGCAAATCAACTCAACTCTGACCCAAAGAATTCAGCTCAGACATATGTCTTTGTGATAGCCTTCATTTGTCATCTATGCCTGATAAGAAAGGACAAAAATCAATGTGTATTCCATGCCTCCTCCTCAAACCTGGTTTGAAAAACTCTAGTTGTGCCTTGGAAGCCTCCAAATCCTCCTGAAAGAATCCCTCTTCAAAGCCAACTTTCTAATGTCATTAACATTGCTATGATTAAAATGAAACTTTAGAAACCTGACTCAAGAAACCTTTGCAAATTCTTCACCTAGTTTCAATTAAGCTACTTATTTCGATTGGTTCTATGCTCTTCATACCTTCTTAATGCTGAAAGATAAGTGTGGAAATGAGAGGACCTCAACGCAGGCACGGTGCTGGAAGATTCCATGTGGAGTTTGGGATCTGTATCACACCCAGAGAGAGTCAGGGTGGCATTCAGCAAGAAAGCAAAGTCAGTATAAAATTCTGTGAACCAGCTTATCAAGACTGCGTGACTAGGAAGTCCTAGACTTCAGAAAATCAACAGTAGGCAAGCAGCCCAAGAACCGTTAAGCCAAACCCCATCACAAAAGTCCAAAGTGTGTTAAACATTTACTTAAGGCACATGTACTGAGCACAGGAGAAAACACAGTCTAACGCCATTGCCTGACCTAGTGTCTGCCATTATCTGTCAGATGCAACCCCCAAATTTAGAATTCTGCCTGAAAAATAGAGATCAATGGTTTAAAAAGTGTTAATTCAGTGCATTAATTTTTTGGATTAAGTAGTGATTAGAAAAAATGACTAGAAAAGGAAAATGCAATGAGAAGCATCTCAGTTAAGGATAAATTGCTCTCTCCTGTCCTTTGTATAACGTATATAATCTCCATTTATCATTACTTAAAAAGAAAGAACGGAAAGTATTACCGATAATAGAACTTTGACTGTAATTTTTGCCCTATTTTCTTTAACTTATTTGAAGCTTTTTGGTACCAGATAGCTCCTGAATGTTTTTATGGTGAATACATTTTGGCACTTTAATTAGCTGGCATTTTTAAAAACCTAATGTAATTGTCTATGAATTTTTAAATCTTTGCTCTTCATAAACAAAGTACTTTTCTTTTACCTTTACACTGTACTTATTAAAGTCTTCATATTAATTCATAATTACTTCACAGTGGAGGGGAAAACGCACTTCTTTATTTTTCCTTGTGGAGAGTCCACACATTCTTCCATTCACTCATTCATTTGATATAAGCAGTACAAAGCCAAGAATGAGATTTCACCTTTTATCATGAAATTTGTCCTCAGGTAACATCATTAAGGTCCCGGTGGGCTTCTTGTCCAATTTGCTAGTGACTTCTCAACTGCTATTAAGACATTGATATACATTCCTATGTTCTTCAATTACATTCTTATTTAGTTGTTATCTTCTTAGGTCATAGAATGAAATAGAAGAAATACCTATACCATTTAGAGGAGTTTGGTACAGATGCTCAGATAGGTGAGGATTTATTAAAATGAAGATAAAATCACAATATCTTATGTTCTCTTTCAATGTAATTGATTTTTATTTAATAGATTGACTTTTAAACAAGCACTTTCACATATTATTCCCAAGATTATGTGACATTATAACTTCTTTAATCTGAAAACAACTCTTGGGTGGTTGGAAATTATTGACTCAGACTAGTAATTCATAAATGTTGATTTCCAGAAATGTTTAGTTGTTACAGAATGGCAAAAATGCTCATGAAAAGTGCATGTATTTCTAAAACTGCTGCTGAAAAATAATTTACATTCCACTGGATCACAGAAAGCAAATAATGTTTAATAAAATTGAATGGAAGTTTTTCTACTTTATCTGTTAGACTAGAGATAACAAAAGAGGGAAGGAGCCCATCTTACTTTGTGTTGCTCCATTGTGTTTGGTGTAGACAGATGTTTTATCAGTTTTTTGGCAACTGTGACCAAAAGACCTGACAAGAACAATTTTAGAGGAGGAAAAGTTTATTTGGCACTTACAGTTTCAGAGGTCTCAGCCCATAGATGGCTGATTCCGTTGCTCTGTGACCAAGGTGAGATAGAACATCAGGGCAGCAGGGCATGATGGAGGAAAGAAGCCCAGGACCTAACAGTCAGGAAGCAGAGGGAGAGAGAGAGGGACAGAGAGGCTGACTCTGCTCTCCAGGGACAAAATATATACTCCAAAGGCATACCCTCAATGAGCCATACCTTACCTACCTGTAGTTACTAAACAGTTAATCCATTTCAGTTGATTAATATGCTGAATGGGTTAGGGCTCTGTAACTCAATCATTTCATCTCTGAAAATTCTTGTATTGAATTACTTGTGAGCTTTTGAGAGACATCTCACATCTAAACCATAAAAACTGGGTACCCATCATGTGTGATTGCCTAATGAACATTAGTTGTATGTGAGAGAAAATAAAATTCCTTTCAACTGACATACACTGAAATTCAAAGGCTATGATTCCAGAAACAGAAAACATCCTTCTTCACTCTTACAGGGAAACTCTCACATAGAGGCACAATCTCCTATGGCAGAACAATGGGAAGAATCTCAGTTTGTCCTAGATGGAAGTACAACATGGTGCCATCATTTAGTGCTGACAGGAAAAAAGGAAGAGAGCAGTATGACAAAACTTTAATAAATTCATATTTTGACAAATTTAAAAATAAAAGGTGTCTAAATTTCTTAATTTAAAACCGATACTTTGTATTGTATTAACTATGTTATCCACTTGGTTTTTGTGCATTCACTATGTGCCAAATACTCTCCTAATTTTTTTTACAATCTTTATGCAACCTTATTTGTTTGGTACTAGTATCTTCTCAATTATACTGATGAAGAAACCAAGTCACAAATAAAACTTGTAGAATTAAGTAAGTAGCTATGATAAAGCTGGGATTCAAGTCTGGTTCTGGAGTCTGTACTTAATACCCCACACATATGGCACAAGGAGTGTCCATTTAAAAACTTCCCCATAGATAGGTAAATCTACTCTGAATATTTAACTTTATTACTTCACTCGTTAGCATACACGACCTTATCTTAATAGGATGCATCTAATTCCAATTCACATTTTAGTTCTTTATCTTTTGTAGTGAAATCATCATCCTACTATACAAACTGGAAGGCAGAATTTTTCCTTTGCCATAAATGTTAATTTTATATAATAAAATCCTATAAATATCTGACACATTAAATTTTTCTAGCATATTTAGATTATTCTTTTAAAATTTTACCATTGTTACTTTCTTTTCAGACGGCATTGAGGTTATTCAAACTCTACAGTTTGGAATGAGCTCGGTTCAGGGAAACAAGATGGTTGAAATTATCAGTAATGGGATATATGGAATCTTTCACCTTCAGGAAACTGGTTTAGATATAGCCTGAGGTGGGAGAAGCAGAGAACTCCTTTTGTCTGACAGTTTGCTGTTAGCTCAGGTGAAAAGAGTTGGTGGTGTCACACCAGTTCCTCAAGTCAAGTATCCACACCATAATTGGCACTAGACATTACAATCTCCGCAGTGAGTTCTTGGAGGGCAAATGGAATAATCCTCTCATTACTCTGAAGGAGACCACCAGACAGAGTTTTAGTATCGGACACAGGAATGCACCTACATCATATTGTCTTTTATTCAAGCATAGTCATTAAGGTAGTAGAAAACTCAGGGATAAGTAATCATTTAAATTCTTTCAGTGTCTTCTAAAAATTACTAACCACTTCTCCCCTCCTCCTTTTCTGCTTCCCTTCCTCTATCTTTGTCTCTCTTTCTCCCTTGGTTTTCTCTCTTTTCCTCTTTCTTTCTGTGTCTCTGTCTCTGTTTCTCACTCTCAGGAAATAGTATGAAAAATGCACAACTCTAGATAATACACATTCTAAAAATTCAGTTATACACTAGTAAAAGTCTTTGCACCCTATATTATAAAGAAAGGAGAGATAAGGAAAGTGAATCCAGTATGTAGGTTCTTTTCCTATTTTGTTTTATCACCAAAAGATATAAGTATCTTCTATTTCACATGGGCATCTTCAGTTACTAATGGACAGCCAGAGGTTAAGGAAGTGAAACTATATCATTTGGATTTAGCTCACTTTCTGTTGTGTCTTGATAATTTAAAAGGCAGAGGAATTTCATCCTGGATTGTATAGTAATTTTCTGAGTGATTTGTTACATGTTCTTCAGTTCTCTAAATACTCACTGGAGACCACTTCAATTTGTTTCTTGTTCCTGAAGTTGCCCTGTTACTTTGGCTTTATTTCAAGCTCTTATTTTTTGGAAAGAGGGCAGTGGAAGAACAGGCTACTAAATTACCTTTACAAGATGAAATCATTTAAATCTGAACAGTTACCATGTCATGACTCAACAATCACTTCCATATGTGTTCTCCAGACAGTCCCAGTCAATGTGCCTAATTTAGAAGACAGAGTGTGAACAAATCAAATATTTCCATTCCTTTCCACTTCAGACACTGTTTAGGATTATAGCAAAGGCTATGACCCATCTTATTTCAGAAAATATTAGGAAGAGAATTACATTTATTGAATCTAAAGTGTAATATTTTGAATTTTGCAAAATAGATTGGAAACATGCATTTATATCTTATAAACATACAGAATCAAAGAACCTTAGGTAAAGAATGATATGTAAATACCTTTATATTTTCCATAAATAGAATTATTTCCTGATTAGATAAAGTAACTTCTTCAAGATTTTTTTTTCATGGTTATTAAACTTTAAGGTCACATTTTAAAATAAGAATGTTGTTCTATTTTATCTCCATAGTAGAAATTATCTTCAATAACAGCTGAAACAACGGCAAGTACATCCTATGATCCACAAATATAAGGGGATGTTCTAATGCAGAATTTGACTTTCTCTGTGTGAAGTCAATGCCAAAATTGTCCCCTTTCTTGAATAATAAATAAGTAAAAACACAGCCAATAAATAAATAGCACATGAAGGTATAAGCTTCTTCCTTATTACATAACCCTCCTTTTAAATATAGGAACAGTTGGCTGAAATATGTAATGCTATGAAATTAGTCATTGATGTCATCTTATCTTCTGGGTTTCCATAAAGGCTTGATAAAGGCATTCATGTTTTTCTTGCCAAATTCCTCTTCAAATTCAAAAGGAGTAATTTCCTAAGTTTCCTTCCATTTTTAGATCCCTTCTGTTCCCAAAGAAAGAAACTAAAAGTTATTTGAGAATATAATTTAGTCTTTCCACAAGTTTTCTTTGAAAACTGAATAGGAAAAGAAAGTAGCATCTCTGTGTCATTCATCTAGTGATATTCTTGCTTTTGAAATGCACTTTTGCCAGTACATACAATAAATGCTTTAAGTATTTAAACAAAATCACCATTAATAATGAGCTAACCTATTTTCTCCAATAGATTCTTTTACGAAATTCCATATATTAGCCTGTGTGAGTCCTTTTCTCTTTGTCAGGTTATGAAACTTATTTACTCCTTTTAGGAGCATATTTCTTAATTAAATTTAGTTTGGGTTGGTGATGTAGCTCAGTGGTAGAGTGCTTGCTTAGATTACATGAAACCCTGGATTTTATCCCCAGCACCACACACACACACACACACACACACACATATACACAGACATAACTGACACATAAAAATACAAAAATTTTACACAGTAATGATAAAGGGGTACCATGTGATGTTTTGATATATGTATACCTTATATAACAGGTGAAACACATCTGTCTCCTCCAGCATTTATCATTTAGTAATGGAAAAAATATTAAAAATACAGTTTTTTATCTTTTTGAAATATACAGTACATAGTCACTATGACCACCCTACTGTGCACACCAAAGCTCAGTCTTGCCTAATTGCAACTTAATACCCATTGATCAAAAAATAATTTTTGCATGCTAGAGTAAATGTTTTATGTCGTGCTATTATTTCTGTAACTAGTTTCACCAATTCTACCACAGTGGCAGAGATGGAAAATAATGCATAAGCAGAAAAAACAACTATAATAGTAGCAATCTGCATCACACCATATTAGCTCTCTGTGATCTTTAGGCAGATAAAAAGCTCATTGAAGACTCAGGAAGAATCTATGGAGGTAGAGAGAGGAGACTCTGAAAGTACCAGAGCACATGAGTTATAATCTCTACTTTATAGCTAAAACTGGCTCTTTTATGCTGTCATGTGCTCACCTCCCTCTAAAATTCAAATGCAGACTCTGAATTTAAAAGCAGATTAATGAGCCATTAAAGGCTCTGTAAGAGTGTTCTCTCCAACAGCAATCAATAGTTCCTTCTCTCCCCCACTGTATATATAGCTTCTATGTTCTTAGAGATATTTATTTGATTAATTGATCATTACTGCCATGCTGGATAATATGCATTTACTAGGAAAGAGCTGAAGCCTTAGCTTTTAAGACAGTAACAAATTATTACCTATAATGGAAATTGCATTGAAGCAAGAGCACAATAAACAGGTTACTCTGTGTGGTGTGTTTACCTATTTATTTATTTATTTTAATTTACTTAAAATTTGTTGCCAGCTCAACATTGTAACTTTTCCAGACATACTCATTAGCTTCCTGAAGCAAAGCTGGCTCTCAAGAGCACAGTAATTGGGCTCAGACCTGAATCTTATGTTACACAGAGTACAAGTGACCCATGATATCACTGTACCAAGAAGCTCCTGGATCATCTCAAAACTCATGGAAGTGGCTTAAAACGTATACCATATTAGGCAGATTGGTGACACATACATTTTCCCAGAGGACAAGGAACATTTCAATATCACTGGATTTTCACCCATAACCTTACTGTACTTACCAAATTGCCTGAATTTTATCTGACAGGAGAGTTTCCATCTTGAAGCAAGAGGAACATAATGACTCAGGGAGAGTAAGATGCCAGCATGTGAAAAAAATAATCTACATTTAGGACTACAAAGTCAGATATTGTGTGTTAATGCATAGAAGGGCATCTTGGCTGTCATGTGGAGGATGGAGTGAGGGTTAACAGGTGAGCTAGAGAGTATTGAGAGATATTAAAGTGAATTTAGAAGTAGTAACATTCCCTGGAATTAGCAAGTGGTAGGTTTTAACAAATAATTGAATATTTGTGAAGAGTTAACCAACATTTTCCCTATATTCGTTCTCCACATGTAAATCCATAGGGAATTTTGTGTTCTCATCCTCTCAGCATATGTATGTAACAAAAGAATGCAGAGAAAAAGTTTTTTCTTCCTTCCTTCTGAGTTTTAAAAGCTTCAGGCCTTGTGGAAAAAGGACACAATCCATAAACAGAAATATCAGAGAAAATCTTATATTTAAGAGAAAGGGCAAAAAAAAAAAAAAAAGAGAGAGAAAGGCCTCTATCAGGACTTCAATTTGAACAACAAAATCAACAACAGCAACAATAATTTTTTGTCTGGGCTGAAGGAATTTGGAGTAGAAGAGCTAAGGACACTGTAAATACCAACATGAACGCAGAACATGGAGCACAGACTGAGGCAAAAATGAATCTAGGGGCACCAATAGAGTCCTGGAGCAGACAGGAGGCACCCAGAGGGCACTGGGAACTGTTCACTTCAAGGTCCACAGAGAAGAGCTAGGTCAGGAGACTGGGGGACTCTGCATGTGAGGATACCCAACTCTGAATGTCCAGACCTACCTACTCTTAACCACATGTTCACCTGCGGTCTCCTTAAGTTCTTTGGTCCTAAACTGCATTACACTTAACCGGAAACTGAAGTGCCCACTCTCTTGGTGATGATGAGGATTTTACACTAACTACTAAATCAAAATTTTTATGCAATGTGTGAATTTTACTAGATGCATGTGTTACATCTCTATAAGACATTATAGAATCCACAGAGAAAAATAATAGAACACCCCAAATTCTGAGAAGCAGGTTGTTTCAATTTGAAAGGCAAATTAATTCATGAGTGACTGAAACTCAGTATACGCAGCTTTAGTACTTTACAATTATAATTTTAGTACTTTTCTTACATTTAATTCCATAAATTATCTCAATATATGGGAACATGTTCAAATAAGCTTTTAAGTATTTCTTGTAAGTCACAAGTACTTACTGATAGGAAAATGGCCACAAATGACTCTCTTGTGTCCTAGTGCCTGCTCTTTCATCTCAAGTTCTTTTCTTGTTTCCATAGGTTCCAATCTCTCTTGCCCAGGAAGGTTCTTCTATAGATAGAACTTTTTCAGCAGACCAGTCATCTGGAAGGAGCAGGAGTCATCTGAAGGAGCAGGACTTTGGTAAGAGAGAAGGAGAACTCCCTGAGCCTGAAGTCTCACTGCAGGTTCTCTACATTCTCTGGGTTCTTGCCCTCTGCAGCCACTTGGCCAGTGGCATCGATCATTTAAGATGCAACTCTCACACACTGGAAACAGAACAAGTGAAAAAGAACACATTTATTGTGACATGTAAGTGCTAGATTCAATTTTCATTAGATTTTAGCTTCAGAACAAAAACTTGTTAGTCAATGGAAAGGAAGACGTTTGTTCACTATTAATTGATTATGACCTGCTAACACCACTGGATCAATTTAGCCATCCAATTTGCAAGTTTAGTATAATTTCTGATGGCTAATTAGCTGATTCTTGGGTGATTTATAGGCACTTTTCTCATGAAAAGCACCTACTTGCATTTATCTGTTTTTCTTTCTGAGTGTCAGTATTTAGTTCTTCAAAGATTTTTTTTATTGCTTATTTTTTCAATAGCCTTAGCTATTTGTCCTGAGTGACTGTGTTTTAGGTTGATTTTTTTTTAGAGGACTTTTTGAAGTGTTCTCCCACATTTCCAGAGCCTCTCACTCCTCCTTTGGTGTTTTCCTTTCAGCTTAATGGGTAACTATGAGAAATCTGAGGTTCCTTTCCTCAACATTAGTGAAAACACTGAGAATAAACTTGACTTAGAAAACAGCTTGTTCTAATGGCTACAACACTTGCTTGGGAAACACTCAAGTTGAAATGTCACAGTGTCTGCTTTGCCCTCCTCTCCACTGGGTTCCAATTAGTTCAAAGCATTTTTTTTTTTTTTTGTAGCACTATTTATAAGGCAACAGGGAAATGATGTTAACTTGGCCAGCAACAGAAATGTTTAAATACAGATGTAACCAGAATGAACTGGTTTCCAACCCCAGAAAAAGACCTCCTTGAATGAGTTCTGCATAATAATATGTTCTTAGTGCTGTCATAATTTCTCTCATTATTGCTTCATGCATCCTTATGTTATAATTTTCAAAAAAGTGTATGTTGAGAAATTCACAAGTGGCTTCATTGTTTTGCATACCAGTTCTTTCAAATCCATTTCTAATGCATGAGTCATTTTGAATAATGAGTTTTGTATTTTCTTATAGTGAAAATGGACAAGCCTTTCCACATTGCTTATCCAGCTGGTCTTCTTTCCCTTCACTAACTCTTCAGTAAAATTCTCCTGAGATAGAGAAGAGCTTGAAAGTGATGCAATGCCTTAGAAGTGTTATACCAATTTCAATTGCTGGGAGGATTGCCAAAGGGTTTGGATATACAGTGATAGGATAGTTAGAGGTAGAGCTTTTAAACAGGTGGTTAAAGCTGATGTAAGTTTCAAATATTAATTCTTCTGGGCATGACTTATAAAATTTTTATCAAATTTGTTAAGATATTTCTGGAATCCAATAGCCTTCATACTGAACCCTAACACCCCTACCTATTTAACTCTGGAAATTAGGGTAAGCAATTTTATTATTTTTAACTTCAATAATATTGGCTACATAGATGTTACAAGAGTTGATTGAAGTATTATTTTAAGTGCATAATACATAATTTGTACTCCCTAAAAGGAAATATCTTGATTTTTCTTCTTACGATTACTGTTATATGGTTTATTATTGTTATCATGAACATGTTATAAAATGGTTTTGGTATTTTCTTCTATTTGTCTCAACATGGGTGGAAATAAATAGGGCATGTACTTCACAAAATCATGAAATTTATGTTTAACATATTATAATTTATCATACCAGGTTCCCTCTCAGTTTTATTTTCAAGAATTCTTCCTACTGTAGTAAAAACGTTTGCAATTATCTAAAATTATTTATACAAATTGTTTTGTTTAATGAAAAATGTAAGACCTACTTTCTGCTCCCCATCTTCCCTCCTTGAACAAACAAATGAACAAATCTCTGGCCTGATTTCTAGGATTCATTTTCCCTTAGTTACAAAAGGAATCTTTTATTACATAATTAAACTCCATGATTAAATTACAACTTAAAAGTAAATATTTGGACCTTTATTCAAAGTGACTTAGAGATTACATATCCTTGTCTATTTTCATAAGAGAACAGAGTTCAAAGGAAAGTACTTAAAAGGATAATTTTTCTTTCACAAAATTTCCACCCTGAAGTTCCCTGGATCTCTTTGCTTAGTACCAGTTAGAGTGGAAGTGATTGCTATGGAGTCTCCTGAATTTATTTCCTTGGGCCTTTGCTTCCTTAATTAAAGTTGACACTAGTTCAAGAATGGCCTAGACATGACAGCGATGCTGTCTTAAGTTTTTCTTCTCTTTTCCTACGAGCAATGCTTTCCGTTCCTTTACAACAATAATCCTGATGTTCTCACACTATTTCGAAGATACCAAGCCCCACTCTGATGGGTTACTTAAATCTGTTAATACCTAAAGCTATAATTTGCCTTTACTCCTATATCCAATATAACAGGCATGTTCTGTTCCTTTATTGATAAGTTTTCATTTACACCAACATGTTAATGAATCAACAGGCTAATGTGTCCCACTTTAAGATAACTTTCTCATCCTAGTAGTGCCTATGAATTTTAAACATTTTAGAGAAGAATGGAGAAGAAATTAGAACAGCTGTTTTCAAAAACAACCATTTATTTATGGATTTGTTTTTCAGAAGCATTGTAATTGAGTATCTAAGTTTTGGCATTGTCAGTAGAATGACAGTGTACAATCACTTAACCCACACTCTGCCAGCAAACACTGGAAAGGTAAATAAGAGATTGTGAAGTAAATGAAATACAGTATAAGGGTAGATTTTAATCAAGTGGAAAAACTAGTGCATGGAAAAGAGTCATGAAAATCTTGGGAGAGAGAAGACTTCCCTCTCTCTTTGTCTCTCTCTCTCTGCACATATGTGTGTGTGTGTGTGAGTGCAAATATATATGACAAACATTGCATGTAATAAATTATATGTATATGTAATGATATTTATGTAATGATTATGTTATATATTATACATGCATATAAAATATATACCATTACATATTATACATTACATGCTATATATTCATATCATCTTATATAACATTATATTTGCACATATATATGATATACCATCATGTATTGTATATTGCATATTATATGTGCATATTATATTCTAATTTATATTATATATGCATATACAATACATACCATTACACACATATATACATATATATCATTACATATATATACATATATATGAGTGTGTATACGTGTGTGTGTGTACACACACACAATTTTTATTCATTACCTTTAATTAAAAGAACATGAAAGGTCCTGGACTTGAAATTCCTTTGGAAATGTGTTCGAACTACAAAAGCAGAAAAATACATCTCTAAACATTTGTTCATAGGATGAATATGAACAAATATGAATCTTAACTCCTTAGGAAATAATTATCTTCATATTCATCCAATGCCTTGTGGACATTTTTTAAAGTATTATTAAAACCAAGTTAAAAGGAATTACACACACCACACATTATACAAATTAAGGGGAAAAGCTTGGAGGTACTCATTGTATATTAGAATATCATTGTCACATTTTCTAAGTATCAAGAACAGTTCATCTTCATGATTCAGTCAGAATTACCCACACTCCTTAGGCAATGACATTTTAAAGAGCATTTTGCTAAGAATGAAAGCCTTTTGCTTAAATAAATTAATTTATATTAGTACTGCACCATTTCAGAAAGTGGCCATCTGGGATGTTACATTGTTTTATCATTGACATTAGCTCTGGCTGAAGCAGAAGCCTGCCTGTGGGACCTTCATCCCTTAGTATTCTAGGTCAACACAATACCATATGTTATTTGATATGGGAAAATCTTCAGTCATCACATAGTCCAATAACTCATTTTACAAAGTGAGAAGAGAGATGGGTGACTTTTTCGCTGACTTAGCTTGTTTCAGAACTCTGATTGTCACTCTTAGTTCTTTCCTTCTATTCACAGTCCTAAACTCATTGGTGTTGATTCAGCTTTTCATATTGTCTTATTAGTATCACAGCAAAATGAATGAAGATAACTTCATACATGAAAGAAGGACCCAGAAAATAATGATTTTAATTTCTGAAGAAAGATCAAATGAAATTTGTGCTTGAGAATTCTATTCCCTGCTTATTGAATATACATTTTAACTAATCATTGCTTTTCGATATCCAAATAAATTGACAAATGAGCATGTTACAAAGAAGTTGAGACTCTAAAGTTTGAAATGACCCCAAAAGTAATGGTTTAAAATGATTTATTTACTCACAATTTTTAGTTTGGGTAGGGTTCAAATTAAACACCTTATTGTTTTTCATGGACATATCTATCTTAAGTCCTATGTAGGTGCTAAAATAGATGAGCAAGCAGATAGATTAGATAAATAGATTGACAGATAAGTAGATGATGTGTACATAGAAAATATATAAGGATAAAATATTCATTTCTATTTATAATTTCCATAATGAATATGTATTATATTTATAATGAGAATTTAACAATGTAGAAGATAAATTTCACTTTTTACAATAAGGATTATAATCACTTGGCAAATATAGCTGTCTCCAGAAAATTATAGAAAACAATAACATTGGCAGTTAGGAGTAATTAGACTCCTGCAAGCCAAGTAGGCCTTTTCTAACATGTGATCTAAAGAAAACAATTTTGATGTTAAAGTGAGAGCTGAATACCTATGGGTAGCAGAGGAAATACCTATGGTCCTATACAAGGTCTTGCCTAACCATATCTTTCAATTGCTTCAAGAAGTTAGATTACTCAGTTTTCTAAAAAGACTCAAACCACATAGCTTAATTCATATTTATCAACAATTAGCTTATACTAAGAACAGTTACATATGAAATGTAATCTATTCTTAATACATTATAGACCTCTTGAAGTAATGGTCAGTTATTCTAGTGCATCTTGCATAGTCATTCATTGGATGAATATTTGTTAAGTGCCTATGTTATGCCCTACACTATGCTTGATATTGTATAAAGAGTAGTAAAAAAATACCAGCAAGGTCCCTGATCTCAGAGAGAACACCTTCTACTGAGAAAAAGCAACATTAATCTTCTGAACAGGTAAATTAATTAGATGATCTTATATTGCAATGATTATTACATGCAATTATTAAATGATAAAGTAAGTTTGAGTGAGACCATTCAACATGGAAAGATACTGTGGGAAGGGAACATTTGAGCTGATGCAAGAGGTATCCTAAGATTATTGCAGATTTACTTTTTCATGACTACCACTTCTGAAACTTCATTTCTATTTATGGCATTATCCCAATCAGATATGTGTCCTTAGATCTCCATGGCCACAGAAATGTTTGAAAGAAATAAAAATAAGGTGTGCTTGGTGAATTGGAAGATTAAACGCTTCTCATACCCAGATCTTCCAGATGGCAAATTATTTTCAAGCTAAGACATGACATCAGGAAAAATTGAAATATAGGCTGATCCTTTAAGATTCTAAGTTAATACCCAGAAATATTTAAATAGTTACAGACCTTTGCAAATAGACAAAAAGTATTGTAAATATCTTCAGAGTATGGCTTGCAAATTATTTCCATTATATAATAAGTTCCAAGAAACTTAAGGTCATTGTCACATGATGATCCTATGGGGAGTCCAGGGTTGAAAAATTCTTATATAAAAGACATTTGTGGAGGTATGTTTACCTGAAGAGTGGATTATAAATTGAATCACAAGGAACTGATACATTTCTTTTTTATTTTTAGAAGATTTTCAGATGACATGGTTACTGGAATAAGCATATTTATTTATTTATTCATTATTTATTTATGCTGGGGATCAAACCCAGAGACTCACACATACTCAGAAAGCACTCTACCACTGAACTAAATCAGCAGCCCAGAAGCCTATACATTTTTTAAAAGCAATTGTATGAGATTGTTCTGGAAGAAACAGATAAAGTACAAAATGAAAGGATGTCTTGGGGATCCTTTAAGTAGTTTGCACTAGAAGATAGCTGTGTAAAGAACTAATTTATAAGATAATTTCTTCAGGAAAAGAAAGATGGACTCAAGGTTTGGAACCAAGATCTCTGGAGGTAGAATATTATATGTGCATATTATATTATATTACGTATTATATACATGCATATATAACATATGCCATTGCACACATATACACATATATATCATTGGTTTGACATTGCCAGTAGAATGACAGTGTATAATCACTTAACCCACAGGACAAATAAAGAAGAGAGAAAAACTTCAAAGAAAGAAGAGAGGGAAAGAGGAAATTAAATATGGAAAATTATGTGCTTGTATGAATGTCACAACAAACCTCAGCATTATGAATAATTATAATGCCCTAAAAAATACATTTTGAAAAGTACAATTTCAAAGTATAATACTGATTGAGCTTGAATGAAAGACCTGGGAAGATGTGCCTGTCTAGATTTCAGAATTGCTATGGAAGAAGCAACTTTCATTTTCCCCCCTTTTTGAATAGTAGTGTCCATAGCATTCATTCTATGCCTGCTCCAACACTGAACATTAGCATATGGGAACAGAGCTGTATGAAGGAGGTAGAATGGTAAACAGACAGGTAGAGTCCCTGCTCCAATGTGGCTTGCATGTTTACTGAGAATACAAAATCAGTAAGTGTGCAAACTGATACATTAATAAAGTAATTTTTTTAAAAAAATGTACAGATTTAAAATAGAATGAGAGGTAAAAGCTCTATCCATACCCCTACACTCCAGCCTAAGGTTACGTGATGGGTCAAGGCAAACGTGTTGTCATCTTGGTTTTACTCTTTTAACATTTCAATTAGTATGTATGGAAATGAAGGTAAAATGATTATACCTTCATTTAGATGATTATACCTTGATTTAGATACCCACAATAGTAGTAACACTTCATGATATGAAGCCACAGATATTCCTGTGTAACATTTCCCTAATATGGTACATCCTTATTCAACCTCCAAATCTGTTTTCTGGTGTGAAGTTTTGTTCCCATCAGCAACAAGCTTACAGGATACTTCCTGGTATGGGGGAAAATGCATACGAAAATATCCAGATGTTCCTGAGACAGTCTCAATGGATGGCAGGACCACTCCAACAAGGACCACTCAGAGAACTGCTTGGTCACTCCTACAAGGTGGCCACACTCTTGCTCACATGGAATTAGTGACAGATTGTTGTGAAGATTCAAATTTTTTGTTAGAATGCTGCTGTTTGGATTGTTAACAGGAAGCTCATGTAAACCAAGATAAAAAGTTCTACATATATTGATAAGAGATTGAGATTGAGTAAGTCATTTGTATTCAGATTGATTGGGATTAAAAAAACAGAGGAAGTTTTAATTCCTCAAGAAAAAGTTTTGGTAAAATATAATGTTTGTTTATTATAAGCCAATGCAAATATTTGGTTTTACTTTACTTGGTTGAATATTTGGTAGTATTTGTAAAGGGTAAAATCAATTATATTAAAAATATAGTTCAAATTTAATATATAAAATACTTGGTGTCCAACCTGCCATTACAATCAATACAATACTACAATTCTCAGTTTGATAAGAAAGCATAAATAACAGAGAGGAGAATGTAAAGGTTTCTTCTATCATGGCTATGGTACCAGCTAAACTAGCATAATATTGAAAATGTACAGAGAGTTCAGTTTTACCCCAACTTACAAGAGACTACAGATTTATAATTTAGGTCTTCTAGCATTGAAACACTGGAGGGAACCTACTATACAATGCAACAGCACAAAAAAGAAATAATGAGCTGAAAACAAATGCAATCCAGGAAAACAGAATTTGTTAACAAGCAACTCCATCTTAAAACTTTAAACTTTCATTATTTTCATTCATGAATTGGAATGGAATGCTGTCTGTGGTTGCCCAAAGACTCAGAATGTTGGAACAGCTTTTCAAGAAGACATCATCAATGTCTAAACAATATCGAGACCATGCTGTTCAGTAAGAACCCTCCACATGGGTATTCCCAGCTCTCTTCTTAAATGCTGTCTTCATATATTCTTAATTCAGAGATCCACAAAACAGCAGCAATACAGCAATAACCCCTCAAATGACAGCAAAACTGTTTCTGAGTCATATTTCTGCTAATAAAAAAAAGTATAACATTATACAGGATGGAAATCATTGATTAACAGCAACCTGAAAGTCTTCTGATTGCAAAAATGTGTTATTTGAAAGCTAAAAACATCCATTATGGGGGAGATTTAAAACATTTATATTTCTTAATCTTTTGTCTGACAGTAAAATTTCTAATAAAATAAATTCTACTTATAAAATAAATTTTACATCAGGTACATGATCAGAATCCAGCTTCCAGTGTTTTCATGGGATACTAGAACCATCTTCTTGCTTCACTCCATGTACTTAGTTTCATTGCCATAATAATCTATTGTATGTCACATTCAGACTTCTATGGAATTTTCTATTTGAGATTACTAGTTCCTTTGAGGTAAAATTGATATGAATAATTACTACTTAATTTTACTATATAGTAGAATTAGAATCAACATTAATGTTCCATGGACATTTTACCTAAAGAATAATCATAAAGAACAGAGATGAGGATTTCAAACTCTTAGTATCAGCTATAATTAAGAGTTAATTCATTTTTAATTTTAGTTTTCCTGTTTTTTATTTGGTGTTGTATGTTCATGTGCCTTTCTGCATGTGTATGTCAGCATCAACTAAATTGCTTTGTCAATAAGGGTAAAATTGGTTACATATGTATTCTTGGTTAAAAACTCAATTTACCTTCAAGGACATAAAACAAAACATGAAATGAAAGATACATGAAAAATGCATTAATAAGTTTGACAGGTTGTTCAAAACCATTAATCATCTTGGAAAACAAAAGTCATATGATTTATAATGAAGTAAGCATTTCCAGAATGTGACATTCTATTGTCTTAATATGAACAATATATTACATTCTGATTCTATTCATTTGAAAACAAATAGAAACACAGCAATTTTTTCTAATAATTATATTCATAGAGGATTTGAAATTTGAATTTGAAAGCTAAGAAAAAAGGTATTTCAAAGAACTGTAATTGAAAAGAATACTTATTACTATCATTTTCTTTAAAACTTCAAGCTCTCTTCAAACATTGAGTTTCATGAAATAGCATATAAATGTTGATATCTTGAGTGATAAATGGCCTTGTATTTAAAATTAGAAACAAAAGAATTTCATACACAAGACTGGATAACCCCATTTATTTTATTCCTAAAAAGGTTGCATATTTGCAAATCAAATCTCCTCTGAAAAGGAAAAGGAAAATACATATATTCACCATAGCTTTCTCTTTAATAATCTTCGTTTTTTCCAGGAGATTCAAGGTATTAGATTCTGCATGCAAATAGTAATAAATATTAGCAGTGGCAATGAATAATAATGAATGTAAGTGGATTTAATCTGACAGGTATGATCCTGTGTCATCCTGGTCAACCTCATTCTGAAAGGAAATTCTGGAAATGAATGTACACTTTAATTGAGAAATAGAATTGGTGGACTTAAGTATCTTCTATTTTGCTCTGCAAGTAGGTAAACCTATGGGTTAATGAGACTAAGGGGAATTTGAAGAGGCTATCTGATGTGTCACTAATTTCTCTATCCAAAGATTGTATAAATAATGTAGCCCTGAGAAGAGAAGCCATGTTTGCTTTTCCATTTTGCCCCAAGATATTATAGTCAACAACATTTAAACCAATTTCTCCCTTATTACCACCCCATAGCATTGCACTGTCTGTTAGCCAAACAGAAAACAATGGATCTTCCTACTATATGCTTTTCCTAAAAAATAGTGCCAGGTTCCAGAACATAATGGAGAAAACCTCCCCGCTTCGTTTCATAAGATTATAGACAAGGCAAGACTTTCAGGTGAGTCTGGTGTTTGCCATCCATTGTCTCATCTACTGATGCCAGTTTAAATTTCTATTCTGAAGAGAGCTGCTTATGAGATAAGAACTCAGAGATTGATTTTTATCCAATCTTTGGTTGATTAAAGGATTATAGTATAGGACAGCAGTAAGCAAACGCTTAGTGAGGAGTACCCAGCAGAATATAAGCACATTTTGGGGAAAAGAAGAGCATAGAGGTGAACTATTCATCTGAATCTGCCCATTATTACAGTACAACATTAAAACGTGCCCTGGAGCTCTGGGGAAGCAGCTCAGCGGTGGAGCGCCTGCTTCGCATGCGTGAGGACCCAGGTTCCATCCCCAGTGCAAAAAGGAAAGCACCCACAGAGACTTGATGGAGCCCTTTCTGGTTTGATAGCCATGGTTTCGGCAAGGATTTCTTCCTGGAAGTCTGTGCTGGGAAAAGGTCTTCAGATGTCAGTGGTTAATTTATTAAATTATCTCAATTTTCTAGGGTAAAATAGCTCTATTTTTCTATACTACTGGTTTCCAAAGAGGCCATTCTGAGTGTTTCTTCCTTGCCCCTGAGGCATATAATCTGACAGAACCAGAAGTAACTTCTCAATCACTGTCATTCAATGACAATCTTATTGTGCGGTATAAGTGGACAAGTGTGATATAAACCACAGCTTTGATTTCACATTCAATTTAAAGTTAGATTATTTTTTAATTAATTTGAGCTAAGAAACCTAAAATTGGAGAATGGGCACATGTTCAGATTCGCTACTAACTTAACCTGGCTTACTCTTTTGGTGCTTCTTTTGTGCTTACTGTGTTCTCTCTGTTTTAGCTACAATGGGCATTTTAAAAAAAAACAAAAAAATAAAAATTACTTGACAAGTGTGGTGTCCTTTAGGTGTGTCAGATACCTAGATGACCTTTCTTTCCCTCCCGTGTTGCCTTTGTGGTGTTGTAAACAAACATATCCTGCTTCTACCATCAGAACTTTCCACTTCCCTGGCCTTAGGGAGGATCTGCCTTATGCAAGGCCACTGACAACCTCTTCTTAGTTCCAGTTGCTGGTAGTAAATCTCCTACAGGCTCTCATTGCTGTGGTCTCCCAACTCTGGTAGACAAATCTGTAGCCAGAGTTTTCCCCAAATGTTGAATGTCTGGCTACTTTTTGAGAAATCCTCTGCCCAAAGAAAGCTTGCATGTTTGTATCATAAATAGAATTGCCTTATGCTCCTCTGTCCTTGCTTTTCAGCCACAGGCAATTCTATCCCAACTTTTGCCAATAAGGGCTTCCAGGTGAGATCCATGCACCAATTTCTGTGTCATTCACATCCTAGGGCTACTGATAAAAGGATATCTCCCCAAATTTGGTCTAAGTTAGATAGTTGCCCAGGATTCACTGAACTTTCTCCATAATAATCCTATATGGGCATTTTCTAAATGTTTAGGTCCCCCTCAAATCTGTATGTTGAAATTTACCCCGCAAGGTGCTGTCATTTAAACGCAGGGCCTATGAGTGGTGAGTAAGCTAATGGTGTGGAGTTCTTACGAACTAGGGCCATAAAATGAGGCCCTACAAAGAGTTCCTCACTCTCATTCAAGGTTGATCAGAAGTTTTGTCTATGAACTATAAAGGAGGTCCTCCTCAGATGCCAAATCTGCTGATATCTTGATCTTTGATTTTCTAGCTTCTAGAACTATGGAAAATAAAATCTCATGTTTTTAGTCACCCATTTTTTGGTATGTTGGTTACAGTAGCCCAAATGGACTAAGATATCAACACCAATAGTAAGAATTTAAACCTTTACCAAAACATAAAACTGGCTTAGTTCCAACTTGTACGTTATATAACAAATGGGTGGGAAATTTTCCTTTATGACATAACAAGTAATAATTATTTGGAATTAGTATCACATCCTTGAGAACACTGATCTTAGATTTAAAATAGAACTTTCACATTTATTTAGTCCAATCTCACATCCCACTTTCTTTTCTTCTTCTTTTCTTAAACCCCCATATGAAGCACCCTAATTACCTTCAGAGGATAATACAGTAATATGTGTTTCAATAAAAATAGTTTGATTTCAAACAGAAGTGGCTGGCAAGAGTTTGGGAGAAGCTAATAAAAAGTCACAGAAATATCCCAAAGCATTCAAAGGCCGGACACTGTGCTAAAAAATGATGACACAAGTAATAGGAACATCAAGGATTGATGTTTCCCACTTCGCCTAATCTGGTGTTCTTAAATCTCTTGGGGTTTTTATTTCCCTGAAGCTATGTTACATTTTGTGAGTGGCCTTGGGCTCATTCGTCGGCATGCATGTATCTACATCTTACTTCTTCATGATTGTTCACATCACCTATCTTCAAAGCCAATATGGGTCACCAAGCTTAGGTCCCCACTGTTAACAGACTCATTTTTTTCTCACATATTTTTATTGGTGCATTATTGCTGTACATAATGGTGGGATTTGTCCCTACATATTAGTATGTGCACACAATATAACAATGTAATTCGACAAATTTTGGTCCCCCTTCTACCTTTGCCTCCCTCCTCCCAGCTTCTAGTCTCTTTTCTTTGTTCTCCTGATCTCCCCTAATTCATTTTTTATGACCAAATCCAAATGCATAAGACAGAAAATCCAATGATTCCAGCTTGGATCAAAGTCATGTTCCAACTGTGGTTCCATTCAGGTGCGATAGTAGGTTTGGGTATTCTTAGTAATTTTGTGACATTTTTGGCAATTCTCTAAGAAGAGGATCTTCCAGTAGCATCTCTATAATATATGGGCTAAAAAATTCAATAATATACTGTGCATTATAGTAACTCCTTTGTATTACTTACAGGATACAGACAAATTTAAGACATAGTACAATTTAGAGAAATTACAGGTCCAAATTTCACCAGCATTATCAGATCTAATTTTCTGACATTATACTATGGATGAAATAGGTTTCTTTAAAATCAAAAACTTCCATGGAGAAATGAAAGGAAAAAAAATAGTAAGAATGCCAACAATGAGGTAAAGCTCTGAGTAAGTAG
The DNA here is from genome assembly GCA_020662805.1 of Glaucomys volans. NCBI lineage: Eukaryota > Metazoa > Chordata > Mammalia > Rodentia > Sciuridae > Glaucomys > Glaucomys volans. The sequence goes on along the minus strand of JAJEJO010004057.1, from coordinate 66,146 downwards.
AACATATCACAAACAAAAGATCATGAGTCAATCATTAGCAAATAAAATTGTTTCTTATTAATCTACTATTATTATAACTGTTTGTTTTCAGTCAAATCTTCTTTCCTGATTGTAAAAATAAATATATTTTCTAAGTTTCTCTGTCCTATGTAAAATGCAAATCTAGCAACACTGTGAAATATGAATACACATTAATTATCTTGATGTATCTATTTAGAGCAGAAATCCTCAGTTTAACAAATGGACATTTTAACCTTCATTAAGCAGTAACAATTTTTACTTGGAAATTTTCTCAACTTCTGTTGACATTAACCACGATGTTGCCACTTGTAGTTATATACTGATCTGTCAGCCAATCCATTCATGGCATGTTCATGACTGAATTTTGACTGATTTAAGAAGTTAGCAATAGTTACTTATGCTGAGTTTTTATGCTAATAGTTACTTATGCATTTTTGATACTTTGGTTCTCATAGCTCTTTAAGGGATAACAGTACATCTTGCAATTTATGTTGTCATCTCAAACTAAAGAACTTAAAAAAGAAAAAAAATCCCCCATTATCCTCTCTAAAATAAATTATTTCTTCAACCAGTGTTCCTTTCTACTTTTCAATAAATAAAAACACTAAGTAAGCATATGTGCTACAAAATTTTCCATCTTATTAGAAAGTTAAATTCACTTTCAAAAATAAAGTGTCTCCAAGAAAGCTAATGATAATGTTAGCTAATCATGAGTAACAATTCCTAGAAATATTTCATGAATATTATGCTTGTATTTCATGAATTTTCTAGTTAGATTTCTGTCATTATGACATAATAACTGAGAAAAATCAACTTAGAGGAGGAAAGATTTATTTTGGTTTGTGATTTCAAAAGTTTCAGTCCATAATTTGTTGGCTCCACTGATATGGGCTTGGGATGAGGCAACCAAGCATCATGGTGGAGAGGGCATTGTGAAGCAGACCCATTTACCTCTTGGCAGTCAGGTAGCAGAGAGAAAGTAGAGAGAGCAAGAGAGAGGGAGGGAGAGGGAGAGAGCAAGTGAGCACACTTGCATTGGGCATAGGACATACCTTTCAAAGGCATGACCCCAGTGACCCATCTCTTTCAACTAGGCCCTGCCTCCCACAGTTTCCACTATGAACCCATTAATGGATGAATTCCTCAGGATTCAATCACTTTCCCAAGTCCCATCTCTGAACATTCTGGATTGGGGACAAAGTCTTCAATGTATGATTTTGTGGGACATTTCAAATCCAAACCATAGCAAATACTTTTGCCATATTTTATTCCATCAATCCTGTTTTATAAAATGTGTAGGAAAATAGCTGGAGCCTAGAAAAACTTATATAAATATCTATTTAGTAAATAAAAATAAAATATAAAACATAAAAGATTTAAAGGGTGAGTTGTCTGCAAACACTGATATATATAAAAACATCATTTTAGGACTATCATTTTACGTCCTTACAGATTCTCTGCTTGGGACAATGATTCCGCCTTCAAAAGAGTCCAGGTGTCTCTGAATGTACATCATGCACAACCATAGAAATGAAAATTTGTATCCCATATATATACAATGAATCAAAATGAAGTCTGTAAAAATAAAAAAAAAAAAATTAAAAAAAGGGTCCAGGTGTAAGAGTAGAGTATAAGGTGAAAGAACAAGAAGCTTCCATCTAAGAAAAATCAGAAAAAGTTACAAAGTTTATGTCCTGTAACTAATGCATGTATCAGTAGAAATAAAATTAAGAGGTAGTTAGATCTGAACTTTATCTAGCACTATACATAAGCCATGATTAATGACTGATTTGTAGTATAAATACATAGCAAGTAAGAAGGATGAAAAAATTCATGGATTTTCCTCTAATGAAACTCATTTATAAATAAAGGTGTTAATGTCTTTAATTTCATTGACTTGATCATAGAATGTAACTTAATTGAATATTAAACACTCTAGCTTAAAGAGCAGTAGAACTCAGACATTATAACTTGCATTAATGGAGAAATAACCTTAAAATAAAAAAGTAATTGAAAATAGAAGCCGATTCCTAATATTATTTCAATTTAAAATGTTTAAAAATTGCCTATAATGTACACACTTTCATTATAGGACTCATGATATCTATGATTACTTAAAAATATTTTTATTAGTTTTTCATTACAATCAACCTCAGAATCTAACATTTATAAGAACTAAAACTTGTCTAAATTGCGTATTGTTATATCTCTAGAACCTAAAATTACATTTGGTTCCCAGTGAATGCCTAATTACTATTCATTAAGTAAAATAAAAGGGAGAGGAAGACATATCCCTTGGGATTAAGGAATATATAAATTATTTCTGCTTCTCTGTTAAATATTTCTTCTTGACCACACAGACTCTAATATTACCAAAAACATAAATGGACAGACCATTCCCAAAAAGACAATGTCTATGATCATTTTTATTAGAACAAACAGTTTGGAGAGTTGAGCGAATTTTTTTTTCTGGGAGGGCCATTTTTCCTTCACCTCAACCTGCATTATCACTGCATCTGTATCAATGTAAGAATCCATAAAAAGTGTCCCCACAAAGCAAAAAAGCAAAAAGAATTCCCTTAGGGATCCTCTATTTCCTGCTCTATTTCCTAATTTGATGTCAGCATTTTGAAATCAGAGTAGTTCTCCCCCAACCTCTAGACCATATCTATTAGAAGGCTTCAGACTTAGGTGTATTTTAGAAAAGAAATAAAAATTCCATTTTTCCTATGAAATGATTTTCCAGATAGCTTGCACATTTTGTTTTATACTACTTGTTCTGTGTTTTATGAGGATAATGAGACTGTGGAGGGTTCACCTCCAGACACACAGATATGGGAATATGGTGTTACTCTTGGGAGCTGAGTAATTCCCCATGGTTCATCTTTATTTATCTCAACATCTCTGGAGACATCCTTTACAGGCATCCATCATGTTCAAAATTCAGCACAAGTTTGTCCTCCAGGGCTTTTGAAATTTTCTCAGAAACAAATTATCTTCCTTGGTTATATACATAGAATTGGTTTTTATTTCCTTGAAGGTGATCAAATACATTTAAAACCAAATAAATTGCTCCTTTAGCATTACAGAAAATTCACAGTGCTGTAGTTCACATAAATAATTACAAAATAATCACTTTCTTGTCTATATAATAGTTTCAAATTAATTTTTATATTAACATCTTTCTGTTTGGAAACTTGTGAAAAATGACTACCCTTGTTGTTTGCTTTGAAAGCGCATTGTCAGGTTATTAATTATGTGACTTCATTCCCTAGGGGAAATATTTAACTGTATGATAAACTTACAACATATATATTAATGCGCACACACACACACACACACACACCCCACACGGTTTTAGGTCAAATGTGGACACTCTTGTTATTAGGATTTGAAATGAACTGCAAAAGACAGAAATTTGAGTATTTTACAGAATTTAAACACTTAAAAAAGGTGACAGCTAAAAAATCAGAATAGCATCTGACTTTTCAAAAACTCTCTTAAAGATTGTTTTGGGGGTAATCTGGAGAATCTATATTAATTGTTACTGCTGAAAAGAGTCTAAGTATAAATAATAGCCTATTGGTGTGTATATTGATTAGTTATGAGCATATGTTATCCTGAAGACATCATAAGCATCAGAAAAATAAAGCAATAATGTAAATGTTAGGAGGAAAGGATTAAGAATTTTTTGTTGTTACAAGTTATTTGCATTACCTGTGAAGAGGTATAGCATTATTTGAAAGTCAACTTTAATTAGTTGTAAATGCATATTGCAAGCAGTAAGGCAACCACAAAAAAAAAAAAAAAAAAAGGAATGGAACTATAATTGATATGCTGGAAACAAAGAGAAAGTAGAATCATTTAAAATGCACAATTAACATCTCAAAGGTAGAAGAATATAGAAGACAAAAATAGGAGCAAAAATAAAGTCAATAAATAGAAAAGAATAACAAATGTGGCAGATATTATTTGAAATATATTAACAGCCACCTTAAATGTCAAAGGTCTTCTGCACATATCAAGTTTATGACACATGACAAGACATTGTCAGAATGAATTAAAACATGTGACCCAAGTATATGTTGTCCACAAGAAACCCATTTTAAATATAAAGGCACATAAAATTTAAATGTGCAGGCATGGAAAAAGACATACCATGCTAACATTAATCCAAACAAGCAAGAGTAACTGCATTAATTTAAGACAGAGTAGACTTTTCAAAAAAGTTATTGGGGATGAAGAAGGGGTTACATAAAAATAAAGAGGCCAAGACCTAATATGTAAGCACTTAACAACAAGGCATCAAACTATTTGTGGTGAAATCTGATAGAATTGAGGGAGGAACAGTTGGATCCACTATTATATATATAACAGCCATCTATCAGAAATGGACAGACAGACCTAGCATGCAGAAAATAAGTAAGTAAAGACTCAGTAGAACTCATCACCACCAGAAAACAAGATATAACTGACATTTCTTGACTACTTTATCCAACAGCAGAACACAAGCTCATGTGCAACTTCACCAAGGTAGAACATATGCCATAAATCATAATTATGGTATTAGCTTAACAATATGAAAGAATAGAAATGAAACATTGTGTGCTCTCTGACCACAATGAAATTAAAGTAGAATTTAATAACAGAAAATAATTGGGAAATCCCCAAATACTTTGAGATTTAAAAATATACTTTCAAATAACACATAGGTCAAAGAAGAAATCTCAAGAGAAATTTAAAAATTTTCTGAACTAAAAACAAATATAAATATAATTTATCAAAATTTGTGGTGTGCAGTAAAACCAATGGTAAGAGAGAAATTTGCAGCATTGAGTGCAAACATTGTAAAATAAGAAATATTTAAAATAAATCTAAGGTTGTATCTATTGAAGCTTAAAGGAAAAAAGTAATTTAATTCCAAAGGAAACAAAATAAAATAAATACCAAAGTGAGAGCTTAAATAATTGATGTTTAAACCATAAAATCAGTAGAGAAAATCAAGAAAACCAAAAGCTGGTTATTTGGAAAGATCAATAAAATTGATGGATCCAGAATAACTAAGGAAAAGGGAAAGAGGACACAAATTACATATGCTTCTAGACTTATAATGAGTTACATCTGATAAATCATTGTAAGTTGAAAAAATGTTTAATACCTAACTCACCAGACATCATAGCATAAAAAACAGTCTCCAAAATGGTGCTGGCTGTTTGCCTGCACAATCATGCTGCCATCCAGCATCATCAGAGAACATCGTACCACATATTACTGGTCCAGGAAAAGATCAGCACTCAAAATTTGAAGTGTGATTTCTACTGACTGCATAACACATTTGTACCAACATAATTTAGGAAAATCACATGCTGAACTATGACAAGTGGGGACCATTTGTATTAATATTAGAAGTAGACATTAAAATAATAACAATGCCTTAAGGAGCCTATGCCCACAAATCTGATAACCTAGAGAAAATGAACCAATGCCTTAAAAACTACAATCAGTCAAAACTTACACAAAAAGAAATAAATATCCTGAGTAAGAGTGAATGAAATCTTTAAAAAATTGAATTGATAGTTAATTAATGACCTTCCAAAATAGAAAGCTCAAATCTAAGATGGGTACACTGATGAAGTCTATAAAATATTTAAAAAATAAATTATATAAATTCTCTACAATCTATTTTAGGAGATAAAAGTAGAGGAAATAGTAAGTCATTAATACCAAAATCAGATAAGCTGCAAAAAAATAAAACTAAAGTGTACTTTCATGAAAATTCATGCAAATATCCTGGACAAAATATTGCAAACCAATTACAACAATTAAAAAAAAACACTACACCATGTTTAATGCTAGTTCAATGTTCAACATTTAGAAATTTTTTAAGGTAACTCATTATATCAACAGTCCATAAAGCTTTCAGTTTTGAAGTTCTACCCTTTCTTCGATCTTTCTTTATCCTGAGAACATGTTTTACTTTGAGTATCTGTATGTGCTTGACAGACTGGATGATAGACAGCTTTATTTTTCAAACTACATGGTCTGACTGCTTTACTTTTCCTCAGGCTTGGCTTGTAAACTGGCCTGCTCTTGCTTGCTTATTTGCTTCCTCTCTTCTTTGGTTGCTTTCTCTTTCTTTTCAGCTTCTCTCATTTAGCATATATTCATACATAGAGTAAAGCAACCTAGTAAATACAGTCAATATTTTGCCTGAAAATCTATTTTTCAAAATCCAAAATTTCATAAATGTATTAAAAACATTTTATTATTCAATTTACCAAAGGTAGCAATTTATCAAAAGTTTTATCACTACAAAGTATGAATAAATATTTTTTCCAGGTCCTATAAACTTTTTCTTGCCCTGTCTCTTCCTTGTTCTGTTCTTGCTACCTGGTTTTAAAACCCATCACAAGTTCTAGGCTTTTATAAAGAAGTATTTCATTTTCAGTAAAAAAATTTTATACTAGTCATTTATTGCTATTATAGTGTTTAACAAACCACCTCAAATCCAGTGGACTGAAACAAGTTTTTATGTAGCTCACAAACTCACAGTTCAGTTATTTTAGTTGGGCTCAGCTGGACAATTTTACTTCCCCGGAGTGAGCTGGACTCATGCACTTGTTCAGTGGTTGTTTGGCTCTTGGTTGATCATGGATGGTCTCAGTTGGAAAAACTAGTGCAACTCAGCTGTGAGTCACATCTTTCGTGCTGCAAAAGGCCACCCTGGGCAGTTTCTTCCAGTATTGGCAGAAATTGAAGAAAAACAAAACAGAAATGTCCAAGGGATTTATCAGGCCTCTGTTTATGATAAGTATCTTTGCATTCTATTAGCCAAAGGAAATCACATTGCTGAGACTAGAGGCACAGTGGTATACTAACAAGTTATTAACTAAAAGCCTTGTACAGCGGGGTATTTCAACCTTTTTGCAACATATCATATTTAGTGTTCTAGAAAAGACCCAAACAGTTAAATACATATTATATATAGTATTTGAACAACAATCATTGAAAATATGAATGCAATGAAATTATGAACAGGATATACATTATGGTGTTACTTGTTATTCCTCCTTAGTATAAACTCAAAAGCCTAGAGGTAACAGAAATGCATTAAGCATATCAGTTGCAACAAAGTCAAAGCTCAAGGGTGATGACAAAGTTTTAGCTGTTCCTTGGTACTAAGACATGAAAACCAACATGGAGGAAGAAGCTGAATATCTAATTTTAAATAAAAAATTTTCTTGATTTTGGTAATGTTATAATTTAAATGCAACACAGAAACAAAAGTACAAACAGAATTGTCAAAAAAAGATGGGAGTGATCAGAAGGACTGAAACAAGTCCCAGGAATATCATTGTCTACCATCTTTGTGTCTGTGCTGGTGCAGATGGGCTACCAAATAAAAATCACTTAGTACTCCACATTTCTCTTGAAACAAGATTTAACATGAAATGCAGCCTCTTTTGTAAGAATCCTATCACATCATTTTTTAGAAAGAATATCCAGGTTTCTCTCTCTCTCTCTCTCTCTCTCTCTCTGATCCACTGGTGTGGGTGATTGCCCCTGATCATTAGGAACCACATTCAACATTTTTGTGCCTATGTTGCCATGTACTAACCATCATTTGGTCCTTTCTAAATGTATCTCATACTAGATTAAAGCCTTATTTACTATATTTCTTTTTTTATAAATTTAAATAGCAGAATTAAATCACCTTTAAGATATTCTAGTTATATAATTCTACAATTTTATAAAATAGTAATTAACGATTTCCCACTCAGTTCTGCCAATCTACTTGATTCATGGCCTTATCTTTGAGTCTGTTTCATTGGTATATCCCTGGTCAAGCAGTATGTTGAATGATCCTTAACTCAGGAGAAAGAGTAGGGCAATTTTCTAAATGAGAATTGTTTTCCTCTGAGTTGCTACAGTTTTTGAGTGATAAAACTGCTGGTGGTGTTGTCATGGAGCATGCAGGAACAAGAACTCAATGCTTGTTGGTAACCTTAAATTTATATTTAAGTCACATGTAATCCCTTTAAAATGAGGCCTTGCCTGCAGAACTGTTACTTCCAAATTGTTAAAAATCTAATCTTTAAATTAAGTAATATAGCATATTATAAATGAAAATGTATTTCCTTGTAGTGTTATCTAGGCTGTTAGTGCAGAGCCCTTTAATTCTCAGAAACCCTCAGGAAAGCAATATGATACAATTCTCTAACATGAACTTAAAATGCTGTAGCACAGCCCAGAATATTTACATGAAAGATGCTCTAATCATGCAAAAGAAACTTTCTACTTAGTACTGATAGTTCACATTCAAATCTATTTAGCAGTACATTCAAGCATACAGATAACATATGAGCAAAATGAGAAATAATAGTGTGATTTCAAGCTTCACTGAACTAGAGTATAGAATTCTGAACTAAACAATTGTTAAATGCTTGCCAGATAAATGACTGTAGATGAATTGTTTTTACTCACTCTTCCTTCTGAGAAGCAACAAATGACAATGTGCATGTCTGTGTGATGTAGTCACTATGTTTTAACTCATGATGCTTTAGCTACCCCACTGATTGGAAGCAGGGGAATTAATAGATTCCCTGCCAGCAAATGTTCCAATTGAATTGCAAGTGCAATTTTTAATCAGCAGGTCCTACCTAATTCTTAGGTGTGTGAACTCAGATGGTGATATAAGAAAAAGATCTCTCTCACTCACTTTTTTTTTCTTTTGAGATATTAAGACAGGGTCTTTATATGTCACCTAGGCTGGCCTCAAAATCCTGGCTCAAAGATTAGCCTCTCAAGTAGCTGGGACTACAGGCACATGACACCATGTCTTACATTTTGTTTTGTTTTGTTTTTTGGTACTGAGGATTGAACCCAAGGCACTTTATTAATGAACTATTCCCCAAATTTCTTTTACTTTTATTTGGCAACAGGATCTCACTAAATTCCCAAGTGTGGTGTTGAATTTGAGATTCTCCTGCCTCAGTTTGCCAAATCTCTGGGATTACAGCCACTGTGATAAGCTATGTATCTCATTTTTTAAGAAGACAAATACAACATTAATCATTTCAATTGCTTTTCTGTTACTCTTAAGTGCTATTTTAAGTTTCAATATTCACTCTGATTGAACTACCCTCAACTTAACATATAATGATTGACTTAAAGACATCTGAGAGACCAAAATACTAAATGATTGATGCCTATGTGCCAATATATATAATATGCAATTTGATAGTCTTTTGTTCTTATGAAGCATTGAGTTTCCCAAGCATTTTAATGGAAGTTGAATGCTCATAAATATATGGAGAATAATGAATAAAAGATAACATGATAGTTGTAATGCAAAGGAGATATACAATGACATATATAAAGAGAAACTGGAAATATTTCAATCATGACTTTGCTTAGATAATGATACAAATAAATTTGGAGAAACTTTCCGGTGATGCCTTTTGCAGCTTGATATCTTTCTTGGTCCAGGGCTTATGTTGCATTGATAGATAATCTTTGAAACAGATTGTCAAAAAGTTTAGTAATTGGAAATGTAGAAGTAGATAGGCCTGTTGCATATCAGATAGTCATGGGGGAGGCAGATGATAACCTAAATGGGGAAGCTCTGTATTCTCTTCCTGCAGTTTCTAAGTCCCATGTCCTGGTATACAACAGAGACAAATGCATGATACTGAGATCGCCAGTACCCATGAAGAGTCTTTTCATATCAGAGCCAATTTCATATTTCCTCTACCATGTTATTGGTGATACCCATCATTTAAGGAGGAAAGAAATGTGAGCTGGAGAGAGGAAAAAGAGGGAGGGAGAGAAAGAGATTTACTAGAGGTGTTTTTATCAATTTTGAATTAAATTTATCAATTTACCTGTATATGGTCCAGTACATGTACCAGGAAAGCATTGTTCTGCTTGCTCTGTTAATCTAGTATACTGTTAGTGACACTGATAAATTTGTCAAAAGAAAGTGGGTAGATTAAAATAAGTAGTAAATTGATCTCTTTCTATACATACTCTGTCCTTTGTGCTGAGTCCTTTATCTTTGAAATAAAAGGCACTATGTAATTTATTAATAATCTGCTGGGGTATCCTTTTGTCCTTTACTAAAATATTTTCTCCCTAGATTTATAGCCTTCATGAATCTCCTTCTTGACTTATAATAATATAAGCATGTTTTTCTAAGCAAGCTGTTTTTAAAATGCCAGAGTGCAAATGCATTTATTTGAGAGGTACTTGGGTACTTTAAATTGTGAATAATAACAATACATTTATGTACTTTGTATATCTGAGTGCCCTTAGGAACTATTTATTGAACTTTGTCAAGCCACCACTAAAATCTACACATTTGGACACTAAAACTTATGCAGCTCTTAAAAGTTAAGTATTTAATGGACTTGATTTGGTCTTTTAAGCCCAGTAGGGTGCTAGCTGAGTGTCTGAGATGTTCAAAGTTGCCATCATAGCTGTAAAGTCCCTTTCTCCCCTCCCTAGGGAACTGGTATGAGCTCAATCTTTGAAAGGGGGCTTTTAATCCTTTATTCATTATTCTTCAGAAAGCCTTTGCCTGATAATAGGGGACCATTTGACAGTAGGATGTCCCTTTCCCCAATTTTAGAAATCTGTTTCTTCCCTCTACTTCCTACCTTTTCTCATTTAATGTGACATCCTCTTCACCAATCCCTGTGCACTTTAATCTGGTCACTTTATTGTCTTCTGCTGTGGGGATTCAGTGTTCAAAGCCACATTTCCAGCATCAGTGTTTTCCCATGCATTGTTGGAGCTAAAGTAAACTGACATTGCCTTTGAGCTTCACCTTTTGCTCAGAGAATTTTTAGAGATTGAATAGAACTATTCTGGGATGAACAGGATGCTCTCCTTCTAGAAGTGCTAAGAAGTGCTGAGGAGTGTTGCTGAGGACTTGCTTTGCATTTTTTCATTGAATCCTAGAATCTCAGAGTGGAAACAAAATTTATATGTCATCTGGTCAGCCTGCTATTATGTTTCCTTCTCTAAGAATTCTGTGGGGATACTTACATTTCTGGCTAGGATTTTGGAGCGCACTACTATCTATGGAAAACTGCATTGTTGGACAATTGCAATTTTATAACGGTCTTCTCATAATGGGCAGGAATCTCATGAACTAGATTTTCTCATTTCTATATTTAGGCTATTTAAGAAACAATTTAAATACCTTCATGAGGTGTGACTTAAAAATTTTCCTCACATTCCATTCCATTAATTGATGCATTTGTATAGTTTAATCGAAGACCAATTTGCACTTTAGATTAAGTGTCTGTATATAGTCTAGTCTTAATTAACTTGTGTACTATGAAAGCAAAAGAGAGAAATGCTTTATCAGAAAACACAAAGAAGAGAAAAATCTTGAAGGGAAAAATAGTTCATAGAATGCTTTAAGGAAATTAGTATAAGCCAAAATAATGATATTCTGCCATTAATTTTAAACTTGGATAGTTCCCATAGCTTTTTTGCACAAATGATAAGGGATGCAACAATTGTTACAACCCAGAGTGTTGGTTTAATTTCATTTAAAATTAGTACCATGATGCTGAATTTTAAAAGCATCCTAAGGGTGAGACATTCTTTTTGTTGTTGTTTTTAATCACCTCCAAGTGTTATTTATAGAGTACCTGAAAGTATTTTTTCACAGCATCTAGATTTTCCTTGGAGACCTCATTTGCTCACAACCCCTACTTGTCTCGGCTTATGATATCTGATGTGATCTCATCTGAAAGTAATACTGCAGGGAGCCATTTGTTTTATAGCAATAAGCAATATCATCATGGAATACTGAGGGGCACAGGATGTGAGTTTTGAGGGAAAAAAAGAATTTTTCTTGTGTAGAAATAAAGAAAAATGAATTATTATGTATAAAAATATAAAATATCTTTTAAATGTCTTACAAAATATCTTTCAAAATATTCACATCCTAATATTTAAACCAAAGAAAATAGCCAAGAAGGGGTCAATCACTAATAAATGTAGATTTTTTCATTCTTCCCACAAGTTTACTCACCTCTTTTTGCACTGTGTGTCTTTTGTTTAATTTCTTTCCATCTTCACTGCACTTTTAATTCAACTGTCATAGAAAAGCTCTGAATGGGAAAAATTAGAAACACACTGTAGCATCACTGTTAGAAGCCTTTGAGATGAGTAGATCAGGGTCCAAATCTCAAAACTATCGCTTTCCAACTTTAGAAACTTGGCTGACTGTCACAACTCTAACTCAGAAATGCATGCAGATGGGATGAGATAATTTGACAGCTATTAGTGCTGTTTACCAAATACTTCCAATCTCTGCTTTCTCAGCACAGGATAGGGCTCCATTTCCTTGCCACCTCATGCTTGGGTGAGGATAGATGATTAGTACTGGAAATTGCTTATGAGTTTAAGTGACTTGTGTCAGTTTCAAGCAGGAGCATTTAAACATCTGTGGAGACTCCTCAGAACACCCATTCTGCCTCTCACAGTAAATACAAATGGTGGCTTCTTTGTGGGTGTTTGACCACAAGTAAAGAGACCTGGGACAGGGCCTCCTCTTAACCTAAACTAGACTTCCTTCATGAGAAGAAATAGTCCTCTGGTATGATATGCCATTTAGATTCAGCCGCTTTTCTTACTGAAGTGTATCCGACCTATCAACAAATAAAATAATCATTAGCTTTGTGTCTCATTCATACACAAAATAGAAAATACATAGAAGAATGCCTGAAAAAGTATAATTTTCTAGGTGTCTTATACAATGGAGAGAAAAGATTTGTAGGATCACTATTGCTTAAGGTCTATTGAACTTGCTAAATCTTTAAAATTGTCAACATCATGCAACATTAAGAAAGGTCCCAGTGTATTTTAACAGGTTACTAAAGCGTTCATTTTAATGCCACCTCAGGAGACTTTTTGAGTCAAATTCAGCCACATATCTTTGACAACTAGTCAGTTGAAAAAATTCTCAAACATATATATATATATATGTATATATATATATGTATGTTTTTATATTACCTTTCTTCAATGCATATCTGTCTCTATGTTCAATTGTATGTGTGCATGTGTGTATAGTACTGGGGAAAAATCTCATAGTTTTATGCCTTCTAGGTAACTTACCACTGAGCTACATCCCCAGCAGCAAATTTTCTCCATTTCATGAACACCAGTGATATTGGCTGAGGACCTGGCTTAGAGATCTAATTTTTAAACTTAACCACCTTTGTAAAGACCATTATTCTAAATAACTTCACAGTTAGAATCACTGGGAACTAGCATTTCAACTTAACTCTTTGGAAAGGCACATTTCAAACTATAATAATCACTGTCAATTTATATTTATTACCATCACTAGTAGGAGAATAGCTCATTATGTGCATGCCAACACATAGTGGGTATTTGCAAAATTTCTAACCAAATCATTGGTAATTATCTCTATACTATGCACTTTGTGAATTGTACCCATGTCCTAGACTCTCTCTTTATTCCTCACTTGACGGAATCACCTCAGAGATATAAACATAAATTTAAACAGATTGGTTAGAAATCTCACAAATCTCAATCTCTGTGGTGCACATGTGCACATGCATGCACACATGTGTACATGCTGAGTATTTTATTTCCTCTTAAATTGTTTCATTAAAGCACTGTAGTTATATGTAATGATTGCATTCATTTTGACAAAATCATACATGCATGGAATTTGACTTATTTCATTTCAGTCCCCAGTGCCCACCCATTTCCCTTCTCTCCTTCCTCCCCTAGTCTCTTTCCTCTACTGAACTTCATTTGCTCATTATTTATTTATTTATTTATTTACTTATTTATTTATTTTTGATTGGTGCTTTTTCCATATGCATGAAGGTAGAATTCCCTGTGGCATATTTAGACATGCACATAGTGTGATTTTGTTAAATTCATTACTCATTATCTCTCCTTTCCAGTCCCTCCTCCCTCTCTCTCTCTCTCTCTCTCTCTCTCTCTCTGAATCTCCTTCTTTATTCCACTGATCTTCACTGTATCTTCATATCAGATTCCTGTTCCCTTCTTTCCCTTATTTTGTTCTATCTTCCATATATGAAAGAAAACATTCAATCCTTAATTTTCTGAGCCTGGTTTATTTCATTTTACATGATCTTCTCCAGTTCCAACCATTTACCAGCAAATGCCATCATCTCATCCTTCTTTATGGCTGAGTAAAACTTTATTGTGTATATATACCACATTTTCGTAATCTATTCATTTATTGATGGACATCTGTGATCATTCCATAATTTGGCAATTGTGAGTTGTCTGACTATAAAAAATGATGTGGTATACTATACAATATACTACAGGATGCTGATTTCAGTTCTTTTGGTTAAATATCAAGGGGTGTGATAGCTGAATCGTATGGTGTTTCCATTCCATTCATTTTGAGAAATCTCCATATTGCTCTTGAGAGTGGTTGTACTTGTCAGCAGTCCCAACAACAATGTATGAGTGAACCTTTTTCCCCACAGTAATGCCAGTATTTATTGTTGTTCATCCCCTTGATCACTGTCATTCTGACTGTGGTGAAATTAAATCTTAGTGTAGTTTTGATTTTCATTTCCCTGATTGCTAGAGATGTTGAACACTTTTTCTTATATTTGTTGGCCATTTGTGTTTCTTCTTTTGAGAAATGTCTATCTGAATTTTTTGATCATTTATTGATTCTATCTTCTTTTAAATGGAGGTCCTTTTATCTTCATATCTGAATAAAAATGAATAAATACATTTTTTAGAAGACTCACAATGCTGATTTGTTTTCTTCATTTTTTCTTAAGAAATAGCCAAAGTTAATGTTTCCAAAATTATTTTGCTAAACAATAGCAATATTTCCATTTCATTATCATTCTGCCAAAGTAACACTTTCCTTCATATCTTTTCCTCAATACCCAACAAACTGTGGAATAAGAAAATTTTAAGTATAGAAAATTGTGGAGTAATAAGTGGCATTGCACCTGTTGAAGTAAGGAGAAAATAATAGAGAAGAGAAACAAGGTCACTCTTCCTAGAAGGTTGAACCCCCATCTTTTCAGCTGGTTGCTAGACCTTCCTCATGAAGATGTCATTCAATTGGACACTTAGAAAAGATTTCCAAAAGATTTGCAATTACATAAATATTGACTGACTAATCTTGATTCAGTCTACTTTTTCTTTGGTAAGTAGTTCACTACTCACTTTGACTACAAGAGGCTCACATTGCAATATATACAATATACTGGCATCAACATGTATTGCTGTATAAGAGTAGAGGTCTTTACTGACTTTGAGATACACATGTAACTTCAATCACTGTGCTGGGAAATGAGGGCTTATAGATAAAACAATGTTATAGTTTGAATGTGAGGTGTCTCCCTAAAGCTCACTTGTGAACAGTACAAGAAGGTTCAAAGAAGAAATGATTGAGTTAGAAGAGTCTTAACATGATCAGTGATTTAATCCCCTGGTAGGGATTAACTGGTAACTGAAGTGGTAGGGTGTGGCTGGAAGAGGGGAATTGGGGTGTGGCTTTGGGTATATATTTGTATCTGGCAAGTGGAGTCTCTCTCTGTCTGCTTTCTGATAACTATGTGGGCTGTTTCCCTCTGCCACATTCTTCTTCCATGATGTCCTGCCTCACCTTGGGCTCAGTGAAATGGAGCCAGCCTTCAATGAACTAACACCTCTGACACCATGAGTCCTCAAACTTTTCCCCCTCTACAATTGTTCTGGTTGGGTCTTTTAGTCACAGCAGTGAAAAGCTAAAACAAACAACATGCTTAAAATGTTTAATGACATATAACAATAGATTTGCAATTTTAATCTTAAATGGTGACATTTGCAAATAGCAGAGGAAATAATTATTTACCTACAACTGATCATTTCCTCTGTGAATGTTTAAAAAAAGAAAGTGTACTTGATTTTTAAAGGAAATATTTCACATTTATCTTGTACTTAATATTAAAAGAATACATTTCAGAACTGCCTGAAAATGTTTCTCAGTAGTGGATTTGGAAATTATATGGACAAAATTACCCTAAAAGATTCAGAACTGAGAAAGTATGATAACTAGGCTATTCTAGGCTTATAACTTACTAATGAATAAAAAAGTACTCATTTCATCAATGGTCTGAATTCATATTTACCAAGTATATTCAATTTTATCTAAAATGCCTGGGAAATATTTCTCCATAGAACAGATAGTCTTGTGGAGTGTTTAGTTTAAATTGTGTGTGTAAATGAAAGCTGAACTTTCAACCTTTCCCCACTCCCTGAAGGAATGAAAGAAATGGAAACCCATTATGTGAATGCAGCCATTTAAAACAATGCTGAGTTTCAAGCTAATGCAGGTGACCCTAAAAATGCAGGGCTACATGACCACAACTAAGAGGTCATGTAATCCATTCCTCTTACTTTGGAAAGAGTGTGCTCAATCCACACAAGAAAACTGCAGGACCAGGAAATAATTTCAAAATCTCTAAGCAGTAAGGATTCCACAGATTCTACCTGTGCTTCATTTCTCAATTCCCTATGCCAGTGTTAACAGATTACTTATTTCTCTGTAGGTGAAGTCTAATTTTTTAATATTACATCTTTCAGTGCCGTGCTTCTTAAATCTTAAAGTGTGTGCAAATCAATGGGTGATCTAGTAAAAATGCAGCTTCTGATTCTGGTGGTCTGGTGGGAGGAATTTGCTTTTCTGTTATCACAGATTCTCCAGGATGCTGAAGCTATTGGTCCACACTTGGGAAAACAGAAATTTAGATCTACATGTACTCTAAGAGGTGATTTAGTGACTCAACTTTTTTTTTTCTTAAAAAGGTTTAAGCCACTTTGGTAGCTAGCACTCCTTCTTTGTTTCATATACTCATTTAAAATATTTTTTTCTATTTTTTATATATATATTTTTAGTACCAGGAATTGAGCCCAGGGGTGCTTAACCACTGAGCCACCTCCCTAGCTTCCTTTCTTTATTTTTTATTTTGAGACAGGGTCTTGCTAAGTTGCTTAGGGCATCACTAAGTTGCTGAAATTGACTTTAAACTTGTGATCCTCCTACCTCAGCCTCCTGAGCTGCTGGATTACTGTCATGTGCCGCCGCAGCCTGTTTAAAATATTTTCAATGGTCAATAGGATTCAAGTATTTTTTTCCTTTGTATAAGGCATACAACAGGAAATCTAACAAAGTAAAATGTTGTAGAGCAGTGCAAGGATTTAGCCAAAAGCATGTTGGATAATGTCATTTTTAATGGTAGAAAAAACATGCAAATTTGGGTTAGGCAATTCACCTCACTTGTCATTTAGCCATATACAACTATGGTACACTTGTTCATTGGTATCACTGCTTGACCGCTGAGAGAAATTGGAGTTTTGAACCCATGTTGATGGCCAGGCATTAGGTGGGTAGTTGGCAAGATAATCTTAGAGTCTTCATTCAACTTGAATATTCTGGAATAATGAGGCATGAAGTTATTGAGAAAGTTACATTCACATAACTGTCATCTTTCAAAGGTAAAAATTTTTATCTTTAATTTGAAGTGCTTTTTGGAGTACTTGACTCTTCATTCATACTCACATGGTTCTTTACTTACCAAGAGACCATGAACCTATATACCAAAATTGGATCTTACATTAGGTTCTTCAAAATACTGAAAGTATTTTTAAAATTTTGCTCATTTTGTATCAAGTAGATCACACACCTTGATTAAATGATTAAGATTTCACTTTGTAAATGTGTTGTTGGATAAGTAGAACTGTTATAAATGCATATTATCTATGCAGATTTTGAAGAGCCATGTTGTAGAAAATGTCTCTTAATACATAAAAGTTTTAAAGAAAACGTGCTTAGTTAATATAAATCCTATGTCTAGTAAAACGTTCCTACATTACCACCTAGATCAGTCCTTAAAGTTCATTTTCTCTATAGTCTGAGATTCCTCACCACTCTGTGAGACAAATTTCATTTATACATGTAGGCTATTATAGCCCACCTCCAAATAGTTATGCTTCATTAGGAAAATTGGATTTATATACTCCTGAATTTAAAAAATTGCTTGATTATGTCTTTGAGAAGTGGGGCATGGAGTGCGCATATGTTCCAAGACTTCCCATTGCCTGGTCCTTTCATTTATCTCATATTTTGCTGTATCTGGGAAATACAGATGCTGTTTCCATATCATGAAATAAAATGACTTAAATGCCAATCCTTTCAAACAGATGTCAGTGCTCAAACTCATCTTTTTTTGTTTTATTAAACATCATTTTTCTCTTCTTCCTTATCCTACAGATTAAATATGAGTAATAATAAAATCTAATTAAAAACAGATGTTTGATGACACCAACATAATTTAACTCTTTGAGAATCTATAATTTTAACAGGTATTCTGTTTGAAAGTACCAAACCAGCTCTGTTATTGTGAAGTTTATTAATCTGACAGTAATACAGTCAATGAAAAATAAACTGCAGAGAACATCGAATACCTCTATGTTAGAGTGAAAGTTACATATGTGGTATTATATATTGTCTTGAGGAAATCTTATCTGAGGATCAAGGAGATGAGTTTTCTACACATCTGTTTATTTATAATGCATCAGTGCCATAATACTTTTAGTTAGCCATGCCTATTTAAGGAAGAGATAAAGAATTGAAACTCAAAACTGGAAAGGAGAATTCTGAAACACGAAGTTGTGATCTTTGAAAAAGTTTTTATCTGAGTGTTCTTTGATCACATGAAGTGGCATACCTAACAATGTGTTTTGATCATTTGTTATTTGTCAGGCACTGTGCTACCACCAAGGAGCCACTGGAAAGCAGAAAAGACCTGGCCCATGAATTCAGTGTAGGAGAACCAGGCACACACACAGTACGTTGGGTAAGTCAGAGTAGGGAAGTGCAAATAATGCAGAAAGACCATCTATATATTTATAGTACACTAATTAAATATAGTAGCAATAATAGAAGGGAGATGAGTAGAGAAGAGCAAACAAATCAGGGCACCAGGAGGGGAAGAAATGGGAAGGTCCTGGAGAAAGAGCTTGATCAATTTATGCTAATAGATGTAAGAATATGCCATAATGAATTCCTCTATAAGGTATAATGACAATGAGTCAATAATTTTTTGAAAAAACAAATGCCATTTTTATTAGTTTGAAGGGAGAAGAAATTACATCTAGTAATAAAGAACCTGAACTTTGAATTTAAACAGATGTTGCCTTAAGTACTGAGGCAACTGTTCTACTGGTTGTGTGGTCTTGGTATGCTCACTGATCCTTTTAAAATTTAATTACTTTATCTTTATAATGAAATAATAATAGAGTGAACTTAATAGTGACCCCTCTCCACAAAAGGCGTTTGTGTTCTAATCCCCAAAACCTGAAATAGACTGAATATTGCCTTATATGGCAGAAATATGTGAGGAAATTCAAGATCTAAAGAGAAGTGTATCTTAGATTATCCAGGTGGGTCCTAATTGCAATCATTTATGTTCATATAAATGAGAAGCAGAGGAGTTTTGAGAGAGACACCTAGAGTCAAAGATAATGTGAATGTGGACCAGAGAGAGAGGTAACCAAATCTACGAAATGCTAATGTCATTAATTGCTGGAAGGGACCAGGTGCAGATTTTCTCCAGGATCCTCTGTAGAGAATGCAGCCCTGCTAATGTCTTGATTTTGACTTCTAACCTTCAGAACAGGGAGAGAATAAATTCCTCTGGTTTCAAGTCACCTAGTTTATATTACTTTGCAATGGCAGGTCTAGAAAGGTAATATAAATAGCACATACTTGCAATGATGAAAATAGAGGTTTGTGGGCATTAAATGTGGATGCATACAATTTGCAGACTAATGTAACTACCATTAGCTGATCTTTTCGTATTTGTTCTTTTTATATATACATGACAGTAGAGTATATTTTGACATATTATACATACATGCAGGACAACTTCCCATTCTTGAGGC
>JAJEJO010004057.1:0-41142 GCA_020662805.1 Glaucomys volans | reverse complement strand
GAATATTTTGCTGAGGATTTTCTGTAGGGCAGACTTTCTATTTGTGAATTCTTTTAGCTTGTGTTTATCATGGAATGATTCTATTTCATCTTCAAATCTGAAAGTAAGTTTTGTTGGGTATAAGATTCTTGGTTGGCATCTATTTTCTTTCAGTGCTTGGAATATGTTTTTCCAGGCCCTTCTTACTTTTAGGGTCTGGGCTGAGAAATCTGCTGATGTTCGTATTTATTTCCCCCTATATGTAATCTGATGTTTTTTTCTTGCTGCCTTTAAAATTCTATCTTTGTTTTGTATGTTAGGTATTTTCATTATAATGTGCCTGGGTGTGGATCTGTTGTGATTTTGTGCATTTGGTGTCCTATAAGCCTCTTGAATTTGATTTTCCATTTCATTCGTCAGATTTGGAAAATTTTCTGATATTTCATTGAACAGATTATTCATTTCTTTGGTTTGTGTCTCTGCACCTTCCTCAATCCCAAAAACTCTTAAATTTGGTCTTCTCATGATGTCCCATAACTCTTGGAGGTTCTGTTCATGATTCCTTACCATCTTCTCTGCCTGGTTGAGTTTGTTTTCATTATTAAATATTTTATCTTCATTGTCTGAAGTTCTGTCTTCCAAGTGATCTATCCTGTTGGTTAAGCTTTCTATTGAGTTTTTAATTTGGCTTATTGTGTCCTTCATTTCAAGGATTTCTGTTTTTTTTTGTTGTTGTTGTTGATTGTTTTGTTTTGTTTTTTCAGAATCTCTATCTCTTTATTGAAATGATCTTTTGCTTCATGCCATTGCTCTTTTAGCATTACCTGCATTTGCTCTCTTGACTCCTTGTTCACTTCTCGGATCATTTTAATTATGTACAACTCCCTTTTTGACAATGCTTCTGCCATGTTTTCATTGGGTTCTTTTGGTATAGTATCTGGGTTTGTTTGGGATGTTTTCTTCCCATGTTTTCTCATGTTGCTAGTTTATCTTCCCCTCTAGTAGTGCAAATCCTAGGTATTGCAAGTTCCCCTTAAAGACTTATAGGGTTCCCTGCCTATTTTCAATACCTCCCCTTGAATTGAGAGATCAATAATATCAGCATACCATATAAACAATATGTGTCCTTAATCTAAATAGTCCCTATTAAGATATTAGCAGTGTTGTCTTAATAAACAGAGATGAGTTCAAATTATTGTCTACAACATAACCAGTAAGTTTACAATAAGGACTGCAATTCCTAATGTTGGACAGGGAGAATGAGGAGGGGTATAGGACAAAAAACTAATGAGATAAGAAGTGAGTCTATTGATATAATATGTCATATGAATAGTGGAAGTGGAATTAAAAGAAACAGGTTGTTAGCATGAGAAAAAAGAGATTCTCCAAGGAAACAGATATATAAGAGGAAGATAGAGGGATAAGAATATTAATAAAAGAAAAAGGCAGGAATATAGTGGGTACATTAGAAATAATCATAGTATTACAATTAATTTAAAAATGTTCTGTGATAAAAATATACTGTACAGTTCAAACCTCTTATTTTTCAATGGCCTGATGTTTGAGAGGTGCTTGATCAAGCGGTGACCCAAAGAAGGGTGCTGTCCCACTACCTCCAATTTGGGAATGATCTGTGCTCTGGGCAGAGGTGGCCTGGTATTGATAGATGATCAGATGCAGCACAGGTGCTAGACACTGGGCTAGGGTGTGGGCCTGGGCACTAGACCAAGTTGGGGTGGGGGTGCAGAACTGTGCTCAGTGATGGAGACACTGGGCTTGAGAGCCCAGGCAGGCCTGAGCTCTGCTCTGGGGCCTCAGGCAGTCCAGGAGGTTGCTCTCTCCTGGAGACACTGTAAAATGGCACCAACCAGCCTGAGATTCCTAGTGGGGACTCAGGCTGCCGCAGGCAGTTGCTCTCTCCCGGGGACGCTGTAAAAATCAGATTATTTGTTTTTTTGATGTTAAATTTTTTTGAGTTTTTACATATCCTGGAGATTAATGCTCTGAGGTACAGGTGGTTAAAGATTTTCTCCAATTCTGTAGGCTCTCTGTTCATGTTCTTGATTGTTTCCTTTGCTGTGAAGAAGCTTTTTAGTTTGATACCATCCCATTTATTGATTCTTGATTTTATTTCTTGTGCTTTATGAGTCTTGTTACGGAAGTTGGTTCTTAAGCTGACCTGATGAAGAGTTGGGTCTACATTTTATTCTAGTAGGTACACGGTCTCTGGTCTAATGCCTAGGTTCACGACTATTTTGAGTTAATTTTTGTGCAGGGTCAGAGACAGGGGTTCAGTTTCATTCTACTACATATGGATTTCCAGTTTCCCAGCACCATTTTTTGAAGAGGCTGCTTTTCTCCAGTGTATGTTTATGGTGCCTTTTTCTAGTATGAGACAACTGTATTTATGTGGGTTTGCCTTTGAGTCTTCTATTCTGTTCCATTAGTCTTTATGTCTGCTTTGTTGCCAATACCATCCTGTTTTTGTTAGTATAGCTCTGTAGTATAATTTAAGTTCTGGTATTGTGATGCCTCCTGCTTTGCTTTTCTTGCTAAGGATTGCTTTGACTATTCTGGACCTCTTACTTTTAGAAATAAATTTCTTGACAACTTTGTCTATATCTATGAAAACGTCTTTAGAATTTTTAATAGGAATTTCATTAAACTGTGTATTGCTTTTGGTAGTATAGCCATTTTGCCTATATTAATTATGCCTATCCAAGAACATGGGTGATCTTTCCATCTTCTAAGGTCCTCTATAATTTCTTTCTTTAGTGCTCTGTAGTTTTTTTGTAGAGATCTTTCACCTCTTTTGTTAGATTGATTCCCAATTTTTTTTGAGGCCATTATGAATGGGATAGTTTTCCTGATTTCTCTTTCAGCTCATTAGTCATTGGTGTATAGGAATGCACCAGACTTATGGGTGTTAATTTTATATACTGCTACTTTGCTGAATTCATTTATGAGTCCTAGAAGCTTTCTGGTGTTTTTTTTTTTTTTTTTTTTTTTTTAGTTTTATAAGCATGAAATCATGTCTTCAGCAAATAGGAATAGTTTGAGCTCTTCTTTTTCTATTTATATCCCTTTAATTTCTTTCTATTGTCTCATTGCTCTGCCTAGGGTTACAAGGACCATGTTGATTAGGAGTGGTAAAAGAGGGCATCCCTGTCTTGTTCCAGTTTTTAGAGGGAATGTTTTCAATTATTCTCCTTTTAGAATGATGTTGGTCTTGGATTTAGCATACATGGCTTTTACAATATTCAGGTATGTTCCTACTATCCCTAGTTTTTCCAGTGTTTTGAATGTGAATAGATGCTGAATTTTGTCAAATGCTTTTTCTACATCTATTGAGATAATCATGTGATTCTTGTTTTTTAATCTGTTAATATAATGAATTGCATTTAGGATGAAGAGAAGGTACTCGGGAAGTCAGAACTGATATGGAGTAGAGAGAACAGCATTTTCCAGTGCCATAACTGAGAAGAGTGGGTAATCCCATTGTACGATGGTGAGAGAAGTCCAATAGAGCATCTACCTGCAGTCCTGAAATCAATTTGTTTTGTTTTATTTTCCTCACCAGTATTCAAGAAGTTGTATTTTATTCTTTACAAAATATCATCAATAACTGATATGACAAAAACAATCACAGACAGTTTTCCACACCAACTATAAGTTTAAAAATTCACTGTTTCTTAACTCAATCTCCAAGTTTGAGTAATGACAGAGTGGATGCAGAAATCAGGAGGCATTCTGGTTTCTCTGAGATCGAGCAAATTGATAGAAAACTCCGTTCATTTCCTTGATCACAACTCCATACCCCAAAACTAATTAGGTGAATGAAGAACTCGGGAGCTTCCCAGACACTGTGGAAGGGGCCAAGTCCAGATGAAACACAAAAGTCCCTGCAAACTGCCTGATAAAACAAACTCTGTAACTTGCACTGTTTTTTCTAGAAAGACATTATGAGAAAATTCTTTAATCAAGGAGGTGAACTAATAGCCTTGCATCTGAATGCCTGCATTGTGTGTTTACTTGGATTACTGCTGTCACAATTGCATCTGCCTCAAAGGGAGACCATTATACTTACAACATTTTCCACCAATAAAAAAAAAATCACTTGGTCACTTTGGCACATTTAAGAAAGGTGGACATTATATATAAGCCTATGAAAAATATTTAGAAGGAATTAAAAGTAATTTAAGAAATAAAGCAGTCTGGTGGATAAGGCACAATAGATAGGTTATTACTCAGATTTGCCAGTCTTAGTAGTCCAATTTATAATCTTTATGTGAGGGGAGACAGCTGCAATGGGAAATCATATTCCTCAAGCATCTTCTAGCAACGTTGTCTTCCTTAATATCTGGGTTGCAAATGTATACTTCCTGTACAATGCCTTGTTTCTTAATCAGGAATGAAAAGAACGAGGGTGATTTTTTTCTTTCCTTTTTTCCAGTACTGGGGATTGAAACCAGGGGTGCTCTACCACTGAGCTGCAACCCTAGCACTTTTCATTTTTTTTATTTTTGAGACAGGATTTCCCTAAATTGCCCAGGTTGGCCTTGAACTTGTGATCCTCCTACCTCAATCTTCAGAGTCACTGGGATTGCAGGTGTGTGCCATCATGCCTGACTAAAATGAAAGTGATTTCCATTTTAAGGATGTGTCTGTTCACAGATAACTGGTAAGGATTTAATGGCAAACTCTTAGGGATTCTTATTCTTTCCTTTTCCGTCCCCAGTGTGTGGCTTAATTTCTTAAATCCTTAATAGTATAGCCATAGTTTAATTATGCCAATTCCCATAACATCTATAAAATGAAAACAAAACACATTGAGGAAAGAGAGAGAGGAGCTTTGTGCAAACAGATGACAGAAGGTCTAGTTTTGATTGAGGGAAATTATGTGATTCCTTAAGCTTGTAATATGGGGCCTCAAGGGGCTATCACCTGATAGGAATTTACAGCAAGCACTTGGGCATTTTAAAGCAACACGAATGTACTGAAAGCTGAAAATAATAAGAAGTTGTCATTGAGACACTGAAAAGAAGAATAACAACAAGAGGATAAAATTAAATTTACATAATTTACTAGGAAATATAATTTTCGTATTTATCCAATGGATTCATGAAAAAAGGTTTTATCTACTCTGCTTGGAAATCTATGGGACTGACCCTTACAGTTTATGGCTGAAGATTATGATCAAGTATCTAAAAATACTTTGACTACATTAAGGAGTCCCTGGGAGAGAAGGAATTTACAAACTTGTCTTTAAACTATATTGCATTTAATTCTACTATAAATTTTCTGACTTTCACCAAAAATTGCAAATGAGTGATCCTGAGTCCATGCAGTATCACAAATGACACTAGGATGCCATTGATTAAGCACATGTCCCACATGCGTCTTAGAAGCACCAACACTAACAAGCATTATCCTCCCCATCTCTTGTTGATACCTTCCTACACCATTACTTCTAAGTTCTCAAATTTCCTTCTGCTGTGATTTATCGGAGAAAAAAATGTATAGCAAGTCGATATTCTGTATAATGTCTAAACACATTCTGAACAAGGCTCAAAAGTTTAGGGAAATTGATTGAAAAAGGAATACAAAGGCCCACATCTTCTCTATAGAGATAGTGTGCCATTTGAATAGCTCATGGAAGGTTGGTTTGTTTAACCATAGTGGCAAAGCCTTCATGGAAACCTTCATGGCTTTGTTTTTCTTTCAGAACCCTGAGATTCTTCTGTGTATCTTCTCTCTCTAGTACCCTTTGTTCAATACATCTAAATTAAAATAAAAAAATTTATTTCAGATATTTATCCTATTATTTTTTCTTATTTTCTATGTGGGTTTTCCATTCACTTTTACATCAGGGCTATCCCTATAGCCTCTGTAATGGCCTTGGAACTGGTCTCTGCACTGTTGTTGGATTGAGATTTTTAAAAGTTAAGTTGATATTTCAGATCTCCTGTATATGAATCTTTAATGTATTTTCCCCTTGTACTAGGGTCAAGTTCAAAATCCTTTATGCAATTTAAAAACCAAAAAGGATCTAGTCTCAACCTTCCATACTTCATGCACCTCTTACAAAGCTCATGGTGTAACTGAGAAAAACATCCATGGGGAGATAAAAATGTCATCAAAGAAATATACATTTAGACTCACGGATGCTAACACAAAAATGTCATGAATGGGTAAGAAGCATAATTGGTTGTTATATATGACAAAGACTTTTATACACTTTCTTCACTAAATGTGTGCTAGAACTGGTACATTAGTATCCTGGTACTATCTAGTAATGGACACATTACCAAGGTACCTTGGTGCTGCCTAGAACTGGCAAAAGTAATTTTGAAAGAAAGAAGCTTCTATGGGAAAAATTGAAGATGTCTCCCCAAATTTTGAGCTAACATATTTTTAGATCAACAAATTAGTTTGCTGTGGCTGCTAGAGCAGAGAACTGCAGATTGGGTGCCTTAAATAACAGAGCTTAGTTCTTCTGAGCTCTTTATGCTGAAAGCCTATGATCAAGGTGTTAGAAGGGTTGATTTCTTCTGAGGCCTCTCTCCTTGACTTGTGACCATCTTCTTCTAGTGTCTTCATGTGATCTTTCCTCTGTGTTTCTGTGTCCTAATCTCCTCCTATAAGTAGAACAATTTAAAGGATTGGGTCCCACCTTAAACACCTCACTGTGTCACTTAATTACCTTTTTCAAAGTGCTGTTTCCATGCACAGTCACATTCTGAGAGCTTAACATATGAACTTTAGAGGACGCAATTTAGCCCATAAAAAAAATAGTATAACTGAAAGCATAAAATAAATATCAATAACAAAGAAAGTAAGAGAGAATTAGTACTTATGTAAATGTTATAATTTTTTTTCTGGATTAGTTTCCCTGTCCTTTCAATGAGTCAATGAGGTAGTTGTCCTACATTTACCTTTTTTTTTTTTTTTTGCAGTGCTAGGGATTGCACCCAGGGCTTTGTGCTTGCAGGGCAGGCACTCTACCAACTGGGCTATACCCCCATTCCCTTACATTTACTTTTATACTACCTCTGGATACCTGCTCTTTAAAGCACACAGTTTTATCAAGGCTAGTTTAATTTGAATATGACTAATTTACCATGTCTCTCAACAGCAGTTTTTATAATCTGGCATATTATCTGGAACCTACTTCCAGCACATTTTAACCTATATGTAGACAGAACATAACACGTGATTTCTCTAAGGCCTGTGAAAGAATATGAATACAAATGATTACCTATTAATAATGATGATGAAATCCTTATAATGTGCTTTGTATGTGCCAGACTCTAACAATTCAACATCTTGAGGAAAAATATGAGATTTTATAATTCATTCATAAGTATTTGTTGTCATTATTCAATTGGAAACGATGGAGTGGTTGTACTAGTAAAAGTCTCAAAAATTAAATTTATTTTTCTTCTGGACATTATATATGCTTAGTAAGTGTTAATTTTTTTTCATAATGTTCACTAAAATGCTTAGAGAGTAAAACAGAGAGTGCTGAAATTGTTTGAGATTGAGATACAGTCCAGACATTGATGGAACCGGCATTTACAAGGTCTCAGAGCTAGAACGCCCAGAGCTCCTGAATTCCAAGCTACTGAGGATATGCTGCTATTGTTTCATTACCTATAAACATGAAGGAAAACATTTCAGCAGTGAGAGAAACGGGGTAAAATAAAATGGCTAAATACTATTGAAAGGCTATTTTGTTTGCAGAAAATTTGGTGTTGGCCGCTATTGTGTGATAAGGGCTTGATCACTGTAAGCATGCTACTCTGCACTAATTCGTTAATCAAGACGACTGCAGAGCTTCAGGCATACAATATGCATTGGCATATTTATAATTGAAATAAACTTTGGAAAGCTACTGCATATTCAGTTCTTTCTGTGATAGATAAAAGGGTAGAACTTGATGTTTCTTAAACCTTATGCAAACAATTTTCTATGTCTACTGTAAATGAATACAAATCCGTCTATTTTTATTCTGAAAAAAATACTTTAGTATAGGCACTTTTAACTTCCTAATCTGGACTGATATAGTAGTTTGCAAATTGATTTTAAACCCTTCTTAAATGTACCATATACTAATGATCCAGTAATATATGTGACTGGTGTCACTTTGTTACATGATCTCATAGCTGAGGAGACTCATGTCTGAGCCACAGGGAAGGTCTCACAAACTTAGCCCTCTTATCTTTCATGGTTTGGGGGTCCACTGTTATACTTAGTTAAAAAATAATAATGAGTTAAGAGAATATTGTTATAGATTCACAAATGGGCTGTGCCACCTTTTTTCCTTCCTCCTACCCCACATAACAGGGACTAGTTCCAGGGTTTTTATTGCTATGAAAACCTTCCTGATCACCTCTAAATGGACCTGAATTTCTCTTCCACACAACTCTAACATTTAGAGTGTCATATTCTTTTTTTTTTTAAATTATGGAATGAAAGCAATCAGGAAAAAAAATAAGAAAAAAAACATGACATTTGATGCTTTGCTCTTTCCTCTCATATATATATATGTATATATATATATACTTTCCTCTCATATATATACACATATATATGTATATATATACATATCTATATAGTTTTTAGATACTCTAAATATTTAAAGGTATAGGACATGACAACTACAATGATATACAATACATCCACAAAAGTTTTGAAAAAACTAGTGTGTATTCACTTATTCAATCTATGGTAATCTGTGATAGACTAGAAAAATGAAGAATTGAATAGGAACATAGGACCCTTGTTTAATGACCTTTTTTACTTGCTATATCCCCAAACAGTGTAATAAATCCCGTGACAGATGTCTAAAGAGAGGCCTATAGAAGCATAAAGAAAAACACTTCTGGATTTGATTGGGGGCATCAAAAGCAGTCTCAGATTAAAAACAACATTTGCTGAAAATCTTGAAGGATGGACATGAGTGTGCCAGGTAGATATGGAATAAAACATTATTTTCAACACTTGAGAAAAGCAATATTTGGAAAAATAGGAGATTATGGAATGACAAGGGAAGTGAGTAGCCAGGCTGGAAAGGAACCAGTGAACCATGCTAACAAGTTTGGTTTTTATCTTATGCAAGATGAAGAGACATTAAAAATTTTAGGGTGAAAGTGACATGATGAGATTTACAATATACTGAAGAAAGAATTAAGGTAACGAGTCAAAACTTGAGGTAGGACCACAGTAAAGATTTAAGGAAAGGTTGGGGGTGCTGAATGCAGGCAGTAGTAAAGGAAGAAATAATGCAGATTGCAGAAGGTTAGGGTCAAAGGAAGAGGGAGACAAAGGATGAAAACTGGCTTGTAGTTTAGATAAATATCGATGCCAAGAACTGACAATTGTAATAACTGGAAGATTTAGTACTGGAAGGAAAGACAATCAGTTTCTTAAAGCTGGGTTTGACCTGGCTCTGGAAATTAGGAGAACTTGTCAAGTAAGCAGTTATAGATATTTTTCTAGCATCAGTTGGGACTCTGCTAGAGATATACATTCAAAAGATAGTGGCATATGAAGGAGGTGAATTCATAGATATTTATTAAACTGGCCAGAGACCCTTCTAAGGAAGAAGAGGGCTAAGAATAGAGGATTCAGTGAAGACTGAAGAGAAGGACTTATATCACAGGATAGCTAAGTTAAGATATTATCATGAAAAGAAAGAAGATAATTTTAAAGAGAGTTTATGTAGTGCCTGATACCATGAAGGATACAAAAAACAAGTAAATAAAAGAGTGAAAGAAAGACTTCAAGGAAACTTGCAGATGTGATACATGTCTAGAACTTTGAATATGGTGGCAGTTTCACAGGTACATGCATATAACCAAATTAACTAAATTGCATGCATTCAATATGTACAGTTTGTATATCAATTATACACCAATCAAGCTGTTCTAAAAAAATTAAATTACAGAAGCTTAAAATAATAAACTAACATTTAAATTGAACAGTGTTATTTTGTGTTTTACTTAAAATTTACCACTTATTTCAATTTTGAAATGTCGTATTACTGCCTGTGTCTAGAATGGGCAATAATACCTTTCATGAGATAAGACCTACCACTGTGCATGTTCTCATACAATGTATATATAAATATTCAGCAAAATGGCATTATCTATTTTGAATCAGCTTGTGGATATTTGCATACAGCCTAGAAGTAAATGAAGAGTCCATAAATTGCATTCAAGGAGAAGCTATTATTTATTGTTTTCTAGCATGGTGAACTGGTTTGCATTCAGCTCTGACATGGTATGCACTTGCATCATATGGCAAGCAGTACTCATGAAACCTAACTAGCATCTAAACACTAATGTTTTCTGTTCTTCACACAATTGAACTTATTGGTGGCAACAGTTTGTCTTACTAAGGTGACTCCCGGGAGATGAAGAACTGTCACACAAAACAGAACCCCAGAAGACTTTGTGTGCCACTAACTGATCAGATTATGTTATTTATTCCTGTCATTTTACATTTCTTTCACTGCTACAGACCATATAATAGGCTAGCAGACAGCTCTGCATTTATCACTTCTCCATCTATATGGAAAAGGATCATAATTTAGTGTAACTCATGTAACTGCTATGATAAATGTCACAAGAGGTTTTCTTGGTTCTGTTTTACTGATTCCAGAATTCATATAGGTCTGAACAATCCTATTCCTAGAAATTTCTGAGTGTGCGCGTAGGATCCTAACATTTTGTTATGCATCATAAGTCAGTTCTGTATAATGTACATGGAAAATTATCATTCTCTTAAAGTATTATATTTCTTTTGCTTTTACTTAAATATATTTTGTGATTTTTTAAATTTGGGAACAATTTTCTCTTACTTTTTCAAAGCTAAAGAAATTCTCAACTAAAACTTTTAAAGTGTCATTACTTTGGTGAAACTCATTTATTCTTATTCTTCCACATTACTTTTTTCTGTCCTAATTACTCTTGAGAGCTTTATACAAGATGAACACAATCCCCCACTACATGTGCTTCTCCTGTTATAATTTTTATGGCCAACACAGCCAGCATGTACAAACTGCACATAGCAATCTTATTCTTAGCTGTGGTAATTGAATTCTCCATGTAATTACAGGTGGTAATGGCATTTTAAGCACCTTATACAGGTGCTGTGGAGTTTGTTGTTTAGATTTAATGTAAAACAGAATTAAGAAAGTCTAAATTCTTGGAGTCATGCCAGATTACAGAGGTGTCTTTCAACTCTAAATAACAGTTTTCATTCTCACACTAACCACCCCAGGACAAGAAAATTTCAAGAAAAGATTCAGTGTTTGGGGCTGTAGGATCCAGGAAATTAAATATCTATTCATTATCAGGGAGCATTCATAGAAGTTGAATGAGAATTTGATACAGCTTGGGTTATAGACATTCTCTTGGGTATCTGGTAACTATCTGCCAAAAAATAAAAAATAAATAAAATCCAGCAGCAACAATAAAAAAAATTATTCAATTCATTCTGCATAGTTAGGAATCAAATTTTGCATGCTTAAGGCCAAAATATGCAGTCCAAATATATATGTATATGTGTGCCTGTGCATGTGTATTTGTGTGTGACTCATTTAAGAGCAAAGAGGTTGACCTAATGATTGATCTGTCTACCCATTCACAGCCGTGTTAATTACAACTTAGCCTGATGCTTTGTTCATGTGTGCAAGAAAACTCAGGCAATACATTTACTGAGAAGGCAGAGGAGGCTGAACACTATGCCAGGCTCTGAAGGGGAGGATGGAAAAGAAGAAAAATTTGATTTTGTGCTAACTTTGCCCCTTGAGAGAAGTACAGACTTACTTCAATAAGACAATGTTAAGGACACTTACTGTATAGGATTTTTGTTAAAGGTTAAATGATAGAATGCATATACTGTCCCAATTTCGTGCCTAGCAACTATCAGGCAGTTGATAATGACGGCAGCTGTTGTTATTAAGGAAAATGACATAGAGGAGACAGACACAGATGCCAGTGTTTACATACCAACCTAAAATAATGTGCTGCTTCATACAGTGAAAACAAGTGGGTGATATTGTTAGGGCAAGGCATAAAAAATGATCAACCGCACATATACATTGAGAATTTTAGAATTTGTGGAGGATGCGGTGACAAATGTGAAGGATAGTCATTTAATTCATTTTTAAATTTGCATTCAAAGTGCAGTTTTTGCTAGGATCATTTCTTAATGTAATGATAAAATATACACCCAGCTCATAATGCCCTTTTGCCTCATTACTTATGTATCTTTTTCCCTCTGGTAAATGTCAGACAGTAAAATCGAAACTATAGTTCGATTTGTGTTTAAGACACAGTCGGCTATGATTCTGTGTGTCTGAGGGAGGCACTGCTGTGCTTCAGTTCTTTCTGTCCCTTTTCCTTACATTTTCAACAGGTCCGATCTCCAGTGCAGGTAATATTGGCTGTCCTTGTCTGAGGGTGGTCAGGCAATCCCTTGACAGAAGCAAGATTAAGGAATATTTGACTCACATGCCGGGAAACTGATGGTATTTCTGTCGACATACTCATCTTTTATGGGAGAACTTCAATTCCCCAATCAATGACTGTTCTTGTCTTATGCCTTTCATAACAAGAAAGGTTAGCAGAAAACAGGAGACCTGTGAGAGTTAGTCATTTTCACAGAATTCCTGTGATACAGTGGGTATGGTAAAAGCAGACACAAAAGCAATACTAATTTTTATTTTCTGCATTTTAATGAAGATTGAATCACAGCACTAAGACAAGGATAAGTTGCTTGCTTTCTTCTTTTCAGTGTCTTCGTTTTTGAAATACTGAGATTTCTGGTTTTTCTCTTCAGGGCATATTTGAAAGGTGATTATTAAAGCTGCAGACGTTGCTAGATAAGAGTAGTCAACTCCTTACTTGTCTGTAAGTGTCCTCAGTATTATCCTACGCAAAAATGAGATCAGTGAATGGTTAATGATCCTCTGGTTTAGCTTTTGTGATGTTAAAGGAAGCGATTATATTTCTTGTCTTTCCCCAAATGAAGCAAGTGACCAAATTGTTTATTGCAGTTATATAGAACCCTAATTATATCCTCTAGACTTTACTTCCCTTCATTTACTAAATACTATGGTGCCACTGAGTGCAAACAAGCTCAGGTCCTGGTGCTTAGGGTCTTACTATTAGGTTCTTTTTGTTGAGCATCAGTTCTTCTGTCAGGACAATACTAACACAAACTTGTGCTTGACAGAGGTAAATGAAGGATAAATTTAGTCAATCAATTGCTCATATGGGCCAAATCAGTTAAACCGAGTTCTGTGGACAAAACAACCTATCAATTGCCATTTGCATTTCCCTACCATGATAGTTTTTGTCATGTCAATGAATTATTCTGTTCAGCATGCTGCTCCCTAGATGAGATGCTGAACCCAAACACTACTCCCTATGAGAAGCATTTACATATAATGCTATTTATTGGAAAGTATTTATTATGCTAGATGCTCTGAGGGTAACAGATATATAAGGTAAAATTCTTGCACTGTAGGAGTTATTAATATCATTATGAATACTAATCCTAATGTAGCAACTACAAACAATTTTGAGTTGTATAAATAGAGGTTTATTTTTTGTACACTAGCATTGCATGGGGAACAAACACTTTTGGAGTTCTAGTAATGAACAAATAGTGGTCCATGAGCTAAAGCAAAGATGTGAGACAGAGTATGAGTATTTGGAAGGAGGAGGAAATAAAATCTGATAGCTAAGGTATAAGGGAGCTTACAGCATACAGCTTACAGCAACTATAGAAGTCTCTGAGGACTCTCCTGCACAGCTTAGATTTAATAAATCAAATAATCTGAGACTGTGAAGATCTCAATCAGAGAGTAATGCTGAGATTGACATATAGTGGCTTTGAAGTTAGAGTGTAATATTCAAATGAGGAAAACTTTACCTAAATTTGTTTCAAAGTAGATACATCAGCCTTTCCATCTACTAAGGATGGCTGTAAGTAGTTATATTTATATCTAGGAATTGGGGGAAGGAGCCTCACCCTTCTCATGAATTTTGTGAAAATTTGGAGTGTCAAGGAAGCTTCTGATTTTTAATCCACGGTGGTTGTACATGCTATGCTTATTTAAACCAATGTGGTCCTTTTAAAGAAGCTTGCAATGGCCATCTTGTACTAAGTATGAGCACAGGCTCCTTCTCTGTGCCTCTAACACCATGCTATTTCTGCATGTTGTCATCTTGGGGAAGATTCTTTTATGGATCCTTTTGCCTTTTGTGTGCGAGAGGGGGCTGGTTCCATGATGCTCTAAAACCCCCTCAATATGGGCCCTCCCACCATCTTGCCAGAACACTGTCTGCTCCATTAGGAGCCAGTTCTGCTTTATTCACCCTGGGTATTAATCTCCCTCAATTAGCTTATTCTCAGAAAATCTGAAGGAATGTACTCTGGTTTCTCTGAATTTCTGCTTATACTTTGTTTCACAGAAATTACTGCTAACCTAACAGCCCAGTCTCAGAAAAAAAGGCTTGTGGGACTGAGGGCAAAAAAATCTTAACTCTAATTAATTCCCATCTTCAGTATCGAGCAGAATAAGGTAAAATTAATGTCTCAATAATTACCCTGTCACAAGCATTTAAGCAAGTTAATTCTTGTCAGCAGGATGCACTGGATAAGGAGCAAGGACTGGAAAGGAGGAGGACAGAAAAGGTTCTGGCAATGATCCCCAGGTGACTGCTGAGACGCCCACCATGGATGGTAAGAAAGTGACTTTCTGTAAAATAACCTGATGAGATACAGTAACTGGGAGAGAGGGGCATATTGCAAAGCTATCAAAGGTATGGGTCTGACAAATTTTTCATCTTCAACATTAGACAATAAATATTCTTATTAGGAGAGCTTATATTTAAAAAGAGTTTGACATACAGTCTCCTTGTTATTTCATTTTCCTCTCTTCCCCACGGCAATTACTGCTGTGAGATTGTCAAACAAACATATAAGACCTAGCAAAGCACTTGCAGCCTGGAGCTGTAGAGAGCAGTTTCTAACAATCTTTGCAGCTTCCATATGGGAGTTACAACAATTAGTTCGGTTTTCCTTAGACACACTGTATTTAGCATAGAAAAGAAGTGGCACTATGCTGAAATAGCTGAAAGGATAGAACTTGGATAACAGGGAGGATGGCACTGAGCTTGGAAGATGCACTGAATGTAGACAGTGTACAAATTGTAAGCATAACCAGCACCAATAGAGTTTGGAAGTGGAGGTGGGAGGAATCGGGAAGACGTTGCTAACTCTGTGATCACAGATGGAAGGGTAGAAAGAGAACAAGAAAAGACAGAAAGTGTTCTCTAGTTACCATAACGTCTTCAACAGAATTATGAATATACTTTCTTTTTACCCCAGTTCTATAAATGGAAATTAAAGAAAAACTGAGCTGGGAGTAGTATCAGAACTCAACATTTATTCCTTGATTGAGCTAACTGACTTACAATTCACCCTAAACCTTTGTATGAGTTTTAATATACATATTTTGTACTTATTCTACCACCACCTACCACCACTACTCCTGCCCATCCCTGTCCTGGTGTAACATCTCCACCTCCTTTAAGTTAGCTATGGCCTTCCTCTCACCAATAAAATATGGATTGAAGTACCAGAAATAGCCAATATTCTTCCCCAGGAAAAACATAATCCTGTGCTCTGTTGATCCTACCCAGATAATGGAGATCTGTGCTAAGATGAAGCCCACATCAACCAAGTTTACCATGAATAGACCTGTACTGAGCAAATAGAATGAGAAATAAATCTTGTGTTGAGTCACTCAGCAATTCTGAGGGCCACTATTGCAACATGAGATAGTATATATTACTTTGGCAAGTATTTAACAAAATTGCAAAATAGACTTTCACATTTGGAGGTCCTACAATCTATTTTTTGAGGACCTAGAAATTTGAATTTGGAGCAGAGCCAAAATGGAGACAAAGACAAGAGAAGATCTAGAATGTGTGACTGAGTTTTATTTTCAGGACAGCAACCCTGGAAGAAGCAAAGTTTCCATACAAACTGCCACAGGGAAATAGTGGAAATGTGCCACTGAGTATTTCAGTTCACTTTTAGTATCCAAAAGGCCAAAATTTGTGTTAGACTTCAAATACATGCATCATTTATGTCCTGTGTATCATTTGCAAGTTAAATGCATTTCAGAGAAAAATAAGAGCTTTAAAATTATTTTAGCTTCAAATTTTTTTCTCAGAAGAACTATAATAGTTTGGGTATGATGTCAAGACTGACAGGAGTACTGAAGAAGAATCTAGATGGTACTGAGTTCATCATCAAACATACAGCATCAAAGAGGAGACTGATATAAAAGATGTATTTAATCTGAACTTAACCATTTGCTGAGAAAACTGCAATAACCAAAATATTTTTGAAATGTATTTTTCCAAGAACTGTGAATCTCTGGCTTTTTTCTAAAGTCAAAATATAAGAAAGATTAATGTAACATTTTATTCCACTTGGAAGTTTCAGAAGAGGAAATTGAGGATCCTACAGTTTAGGATGAAGTGAATTTCAGGATGGACAGAACTCAGTTTGGATGCACGACTCTCATTCAAAATATTGAGCAGTAAGAAAGTTCTTAAGGATTCAGTATTGTACCTGCTCTGCTATTTAAAGTAGAAACAAATCACATTGAATGACATTTGAAAAAGAACATGGGCCTAAAGACAAAGCCACACAACTGTTGTTTCAGATTTGAGTTTCCTTAGAAATGCTGAGCAAAGTCTCTGTGCTTTGTAAATTGGATCCAGCAAGACATGATATTTGGCTACTTAGACTTAGAAATCCATACCTTTGTTTTCTTGGTCAATTTCATTTGAAAGTTCTATGGTGGATCTCTTGGACTATAGGTCAAATCAAGAATGTAAAACTTGTTTACATCAAGATTCAGCAGAGTGTGACTAGATTCTAAACACAGTGCAATGGCAGAGAGTGGGGGTGCTTATCTGCTAGACCTTATAGCACTAGTGAATGTTGATTTAAATATTAATGGTTATTTGTATTAAAATTCATATTAATAGAAAAAAACCATGAACTGAAGCAGCGAACTTCAAATCTGACACCCTTTGTTCATTCCTTTGTATGGAATTTGATATGGTATTATAACTCTGAACAACAAAATATCTGAAAAATATCTAATGAAACCTTGATATTAAATATTTATGAGTGGATGCTGAAGATAATTCAATGCCACAAACTAACTACACCAAACAGGATTGAGCTTCAAAGGAAGACTAGCTTCTCAGGACAAAGGACCATGAC
Organism: Glaucomys volans; assembly: GCA_020662805.1. NCBI lineage: Eukaryota > Metazoa > Chordata > Mammalia > Rodentia > Sciuridae > Glaucomys > Glaucomys volans. The sequence goes on along the minus strand of JAJEJO010004057.1, from coordinate 23,838 downwards.
GGCCACCCTTCCTCGAAAGGGCCCACATCATCATACAACTGTCAAGTTGTATGGAGAGAGAAAGGTGAAGTTGAAAAAAGGAGTATTGAAGCTTTATGCATCTGAATGTACTATGATTGTCAAATATCCTGACTTTAGTTCAAAGTATTTCTTGACTTATATATTGCAAGAGGATGTCTGGTGGTCAATGAAACCTCTAAGGAGTCTGCTAAGTTATTGGCCTTGTTTTATTTACTTTGTCCCAAGACAGTGGGTCCTCAGCTGTAGGGTAGTGTTGAGCGTCATGACAGAGCAGGAGGATAGGGCCCACTTAGTAAGATGAGGGCCTTGCTGTTTCTTTTCTCAAGAGGGGTGGTTCCTTATAGCTTTTCAACAGAAGCACTGAAGGCCTTGGGCTGAGCAATCCTTCATCTTACTAAACTGCCCTGTGTGTTGTGGTCTGGTCTTCTCTGCACAGATCTTAGCGTTATCCCCCAAGGCAAACACATTCCCACATGATTCCAAACACTCTCTAGTTGGACAAGACTGGCAAGAATCTAGAATTTGCAGTGTATACTTAAAATACCTGAAGCACTGGTAAGCTGAAAAAATTCCACAAAACATAGAATACATCTAGTGTTCCACGAAAAAGATATCAATATCAATAACAGCAAAAATAACTCAAGACAGACACATTTGTTCTCTGAATAAACCTTTAGAGTATCTATTCAAAGAAGACATTTGATCCAGGTTCCTTGAGGCTCACTGCCGTAAATGTCACTTAGGACCAGCACCTCTGGTATGAGCATGCAGTATTTTTAAATTTTTTGTAGGTATTTGATAAATTTGCACAGGTTGAAGACATGCCTGAAGAACGTTATATATATAAACATATATATTTATACATATATATATGTAGCATGAACATATGCTGGTGATTTTATACCTTTGCTCATGGATTATATTTTTATAACTTAATAGGTAAGCACGTTTAGACTAGGGAAAGCAGCAAGATGTTTTAGTTTTATAGTAATTGATGTATTATCTTCACCTTTCTTTCCTGAGGGCCAGGGCCTCCATAGGATGACTGCATGGTGCGACTTGCACATATAAATCACAGCCTGCCACCTGTTATTTAATAGCTAGCAGTGCTGACTCAATAACAGTAAGATTCTGTAAAATTGTTCCCTGCAGCCCTGGGTGTTCCCCATAGAGGTAATTGTCTAGAAAATAAATTTCCTGGACAAAGAACAAGAAGCTACAGACCTATGAACATCTTTTAATGTCTCAGAAGTTAACTTTTGACTGTGCTGATGAATCTGGTTCTTCATTCTTTAAAGTTATTGTGGCAAGTTTTCATCACATGTAAGTGGATTTACATAATTTGTTTTCAATTAAAGGACTCCAAAATACCCAGTGGGCATCTATAATGATTGCAGAGGCTACTGGTTACTTAGACCTTCTTTTTTTTTTCTTTTCCAGCAGGTTTGTCAGCATCCAAGTAATATATCAGATACAAGGAAAAACACCATTACAAAACCAATTTGCTAGGGGCTTGTAAAATTCAGTTTTAAAAAACTACTGAGGCATCAAAGTAAAGGACCAAAGGAGCCGATATTTTGATCAGTTTCTCAAGGTCAAACATATTACTAATTCATCAAATATCTCTTTCTGCTAAAGTTATTCGAAAAGCAAACAACCTGTTCTGTTCAGATGTTGCACTTAATAACTCTAATGCTTCAAGAAAAAAGGCAGTGATAGAACAAACAGAATTTTCTACCACTGTAAGAAATGCCTTCATTGGTCTGAAAAGCACTTGTATCATTAAAAAATGCATTGAATATTCTTAATAATAAGACCTGAGAAACTTGACCTTAATAGTTTGTTTTAGTCAGGTTTTGTGTTGCTATGACCAAAATTCTAAAGAACAACTAAGAGGAGGGAAAGTTTATTTGGGCTTCATAGTTTCAGATGTCTCAGTCCATAGATTGTTTATTCCATTGCTCTGCACCCAAGAGAAGGACCCACAGGAAGAAAGCTGCTTTGCTCATGGTGGGGTCAGGAAGCAAAGGGAGGGAGGGGAATGATGCTGTAGAGATATGCACCCTTCCAGGGCACATCTCCAGTGACCCACCTCTTTCAGTCACTGCACCTACCTACAGGTTAGTCTATTCACACAAGGATGGATTGATTAGGTTAAAATTCTCACAATCCAATTATTTTACCTCTAAACATTCTTGCATTTAACACAGGAGCTTTTGGGAGACTTCTCACATCTACAATACAGTTCTAGCTGATTATCCCTAAGGTCAGTTTTATGTACTGGCTTAGTGGACAAACATAAATTCTAATTATAAAGAAAAATAAACCCTTTTTCTAAAATATTCATATTGCCTTTGTCTTAGAAAGACATGTTGCTTCATTTATTCCTTTATATGGATTAACTAAGATAGATCTGGCCTTCAAAATGGAAAGAAAACTCAGCTATGTAGTCTGGACACTTATTACCACTTCTTCAGTGATTAGTTTCTCAGTCTTTGGCCATGGGATTTTCCATTGCTGGCCTTAAAAAATGAATCTTAGGAAGGAATGACTCCAAAATTCTCCAGTCTTAAAATTTACTTTTTTCTGTGTAATTTATTTTATTTTATTTTTATTTTAGTAATGTATTTTATTTAATCCAATAAATTATTTCAAATGTTATCAATATATAAATAATTAATGTGATATTTTCCATTCTTCCTTTTGTACAGTCATTCAAATCCACTGTTTATTTTATACTTTCAGCATACTTCAATTCAGGCTAGTCATATTTCAAGTGCTCAATAAACACATATAGCTAGTGGCTATAGAGAGTAATTTCTGTAAAGAAATACTTAGGACATTCGCATTTTGATCTTAATGAGACTGTCCTAAATATTTCTATTTTTTAAATTTTTTAAATTTTTACAGACTTCCTTTTGATTCATTGTACACAAATGGGGTACAACTTTTCATCTCTATGGTTTTGCATGATGTTCATTCATACCATTCATGTAATCATACATGTACATAGGGTAATGATGTCTGTCTCATTCCACCATTTTTCATACCCTGCCTCCTCCACCTCTCATTTCCCTCTTCATAATCTAAAATTCCTCCATTCTTCTCTTACCTCCCACCCCGCCAACCCAATTATATATCATCATCCACTTACCAGGGAAAACATTTGCCCTTTGTTTTTTGGGGATTGGCTTATTTCACTTAGCATGATATTCTCCAATTCCATCCATTTATCTGCAAATGCCATAATATTCTTCTTCTTGACAGAATTGTAATTTATTTTAAAATATTGCATAACTGTTCTACCTATACATGTAATTAAAAAACTGAGTTTGGCTTTCTGTTCAAGAAATTATTTTCCAAAAGAAGTTAGCATTGATTTCTAGGCAGATTCCACCATTTTTAATTAGAGCCTGAGAGAGACCCTAACCAGGAAAAGAAGCATCACTAGGTCCAAGAATTAATCCTATGCAACTGGATTTGGACTTGCAGGCTGATAAGGACTTGCTAAACCAGTAAGCTTCACAGATAATCTCTACTTGCTTAATCAATGTGTGAAAAATATAGATAATAATAATTATCAATACAGAAGCTTAAGAATGGAAGGAATAAATGAAAGGAGGAGGGGAAGAAGGAACACTATGAGAAAGAGAAGGAAGATAGGAGCAGCAGCGGTGGTCCTGGTGTGCAGGGTCCCACTTGACATCTATAAATTTCCAAGTCATAGTCTTAAGTGCAGTTGGAAAGAAAAACAAACAAAACCTTTATTATCCTAAGTGAATGTTGAAATAATTTAGGAAGGTAGAACTGAGCTATGACTATACAGGAACACCTCACAGGGAAGGAAATAGTATCACTCCTAAGTCATAACATGGAGGGAGGATCCTTTCAGTACAAGATCTGTCCCTACAGGAAAGGGGAGGGGCACTGACCATTTTATAGGGTTGACTGTTGAGTGTCCTTGATCACCAAAGGAGGTAAACAGGTGAATCCTTCCTCATGTTGGACAGCATTAGAGATCATGTTGAAATGGCTGAAGCCCAAAGGGTCTTCTTCATGCCTTAGCTCTAGGCCTAAAACAGGTAAGGTCTACTTCTAAACCTATTTTAGTAGGATAAGATTATCTGGTAGAGTAGTACTCATGGTGCCAAGATCTGGAGAGGATGCCAGTAGGTGGCTCAGTGAGCCCCCAGAACAACCTGACTGGATTTGAAGTCCAGCAGATACTAATATTCATATGTCTTCATATATTCATATGAAGCTATAATATAGTTTATTCTGTTCTGTTTAGATTTTTTTCAGGTAAATTTTTAGTAGATGACAAATAATTTCCAGGCCCAACTAGTTTTAGATCACACTTATATCACTGAGAGAACTGAAATACACCAACACATACACACACACACACACACACACACACACACACACAAATTTGCTGAACATATCCCACCTTTCTTTATTTATTCACCTTAGGATAAGAAACTTGCACTGACTAATTAGAAGAGTCTGTGGGGGAGTAAACAATGCCTGTGCGTTAGACACTAATCCAAATTATAAACTCTACCCAATGGAGAAATTGATCCCTCTAACTCATTACTTTCTGAAAACAGCTATTCTTCACTTAAATTCTGCATGCAAAAAAAAAAAATCTTATTTTAGGCTTTTTTATTAGGTTATTGTCTGCAAATCTGTGCTTCTCTTTGTCCTTGTATTGAAAATCCTCAAGGGCATGGATAATGGATGCATCTTGTTTTGTATATCACCTGTCATCTTGCCACATGAAAATAGGCACATACATTTTTAATGATGATAATAATAAAGCCACCTAGACCTTGTCTTTGGAAACTTTGTACCCTAGCAAGCAACATTCAGGAGAAGTTTTCAGATTGCTCCACCTTAAGGCAGAGCAAAGGGTAAATATTCACAGGTGCCATAGAATTCAATATAAAGTAAATGTTAATAATCACTTCTGCTTCAAATTTCCCTGGATTCTCTGTCTCTAATGAACATGACAGAATCAAGAATTCAGGTGTGTTGCAGACTTAATCTACATTCAGGGTTATCTTTCTTTGTGTCTGGTGAAGGCAGATATCTGTTTTCAACAGACTCTGGCCAGCTTCCCCCATCACTTCTTATAGCAGATTCCATTTCCTGTTAGTGACATATTCGAAGGTAACATCTAGATAGGGGCTTGCTGAAGTGTAATCCACATTATCCTAATGGCAGTGCTGAAATTGCAGGAGAGGAGTGCGATAAGTGTCACATTATCAAGAGGAAAGACAGCAAGCACTCAGAGTGACACCGACAGGCATTCTCCTTACTATTCCTTCCCACCTGGGGTACTCTTGAGTCTTGTCAAATAAGCTTGCCCAGAATGCCCCCTGGTACAACAAACTTTTCTGAACTAAGTAATTTTTTTGTTCTCAAGCTTGGAAAAGATGGAAAACTTTATCTTTCTTTCTCATTATGACTCTTAACTCTTTTAGAATACAAAAATATACAAATTTAGACAAAGCCAGGATCATAGACTTATTGTCCAACTGGCTGGATTACTAATTCCTAAAATAGGGTCCTAGACCAGTACCACTGCACTATCCAGAACTTGTCAGAAAAGTAAACCCTGGGAACCCACCCCACACCTACTGAGTCAGAAATTCTGAGGATATAAAAAGACATCCGGGTGAAATGCATACAAATGCTTGTGAAATACTGAATATTAGCTAAGATATCTGATTGATGTAAGAGGTGACCATTATAGACTTACCCAGTTTTACCATGTTTTACCAGTTTTACCATGGAATGGTGCATTGAATTGTAGCATAAAATACTACTTAGATGACTCAGTTTTTATTTTCTTCATTTTTTTGTGAGAAAGTACAAAATTTTAAAAATAAATACTTGTTGTTTGCTTTCCGTACAGCACAGGTTATATATATTGAAATGATAATTAGTCTTTAAACTCCAATTCAGCTGTTGATTATGTCTGTGTTTTGGACACACCTGACCCATGAACCACCTGCTGATGTGTTCCATGGACATGGCTGACCAACAAGCAGTAGAACAGAATGATGGGCCACGTCATTCTGGTAAGTCTATCTCTTGAGCTGAACCACCACAGGGAATTGTGTCAGGAAATGTATGAACACCTGAAGCATTTTGAGCTGAGTGAGAAATAACACAGTTTAGGACACCATCTCCCTATTCCACCCTGTCACTAGTTCCCAATTATTTTCATTTATAATATAAAACTTCTGCCCAGGTGTTGGACACTGAGAAACCATGGTGATAGTCCAATGGGGTCCCCTGTTCTGTGCAGTTCTAAGTTTCAGGATCTTCCCATCTTAGTCCTCACCTACCATATCAGTCTCATGTTCCCTAAGCCAGCTTTTTGGAATGACCACACTTCACTTCAGTCTCCACACACACAAAAAAAATTATCTTGTTATTAAGATTCTTTCTCCCTAATAATGCCTCTTATCTGCTTGGTAACTGGCTGTGTCCTCACCTTCAATTTTAATTACTTGAAGGTTTCCTTGGAATGTTAAATTTAAATATCCTTGCCTTAGTAGTAGTTTACATTGGTTCCTACAAAACTTCTTTGCGTATTTGTTTGCTTGATTGATTGCTACTTTTTTATTCTGGACATTAGGTGACCTCTTGTTCTGCTCCCTCCTTGTTTCTTCCTGACTACCTTCCCATCTGCTTATCTTTTGACAAATAATCACTCTGCTTCCTCTTTGCACATGCCTGCCCTCTAAACTGCCTGATTGTGACTTACAGCTTTGTTTGATCTTGGATATATGTGCATTGATCAAAGTTACACCATAGTATACACTCCAGTGCCATTAAAGGAAACCAGATCTACCATGTGTTTCTGACTTTTCCCACAGATAGGAATATTTTTGACCTGTTAATGTTGCTGTACCCACAAACAGATCATAACTCTTCAATGTGCTCTGCTAAACATAGAAGTACTTTTCATTTTGGTTCATGTCTTCCTGGTTTTATATTAGTGAATTATAATTGCACATAATATTGGGGTTCATTTAGACATACTCACAGAAGTGTGGAATATGTTTTGTTACTCTTCAGTCCTTAGTACTTTCTCTTTACCTTCACTCCTCCATTCCCCTATTGCCCATCCTCTACTCCACTGGGCTTCCTTCTGTTTATTTATCTTTGTTTTTTTTTTTCTAATTAGTGCCTTATCAACAGATATATGGGTAAAAAAATTGAATTGTGATATACAATACAAAATGGAGTTTTACTCAGCCATAAAGAAGAATGAAATTGTGGCATTGACTGGTAAATGAATAGAACTAGAGAACATCATGCTAAGTGAAGTAAGCCACGCTCAGTCAAGGGTCAAGTGTTTTCTCTCATATGTGAAAGCCCTTTCTAGTTGACATTTCTTTTGCTACTCTCTTTCTTGCTGTAGATTATTATTGTCCTCCCTTATCAGTGGATATGCAATCCAAGCTCCCCAGTGGATCCCTGAACTGCAGGTAGTACCAAACAATACGTATATTGAGCTTTTTCCTGTACACACACACATTGGAAAATTTTTCATTTATAAATTAGGCACAGTAATGGGATGGGAGCGGTGGTGCACCCTATAATCCCAGCAGTTCCAGAGGCTGAGACATGAGGAGTGAGAGTTCAAAGCCAGTCTCAGAAACTTAGCAAGGCACAAAGCAACTTAGCAAGATCCTGCCTCTGAATAAAATATTAAAAAGGCCTGGGAATGTGGCTCAATTGTTAAATGCGCTGGGTTTAATCCCCAGTATCACACCCCCCCCCAAAAAAAATAGGCACAGTAAGATATTAGGAACAATAACAAACAATGAAAGGACAATTATATTGTTACTTAAATTTATGAATTGTTTATTTCTGGAATATTCCTTTTTATGTCTTTGGACCATGGTGGACCATTGGTCACTAAAACTACAGAGGGCAAAACTTAGATAACTACTGTCATTCTGATGGTTTTCAAGGCTGGTGGAGCCAGTCTGACAGGCAATTCCTCCAACTCTAGTCTTGGTAGCCCATCATGTCTGCACAAAGAACATCCTGACCTGCTGCTGTCTGTGTTCATAGCTAGGCTGATCCAGGCTGCAGGCTGACCTCCTGTCTAAGAAGCAGTTACTCAAAAGCCTCAGATGATAATTAAAGATGGAATTCATCTCTACTTAATGCTGAAAGTATGGGCAGTTCTGTACTAATTATTTTTTTCAATCACATTCAACTTGTCCTCACAGAGAAAAAAAGTAAAGTTCTGCTTGTGATTGTCTTGCCTTGGGAAATGAAGAAAAGAGAGCAAGTGTCAGCTTGTTTGTGAAGAGCAAGTACTGTGATTAAAAACAAAGATTAAAAGCCTCGCAGTGGTCAGGAAGATCAGATCACAGTGATATTTTGGTTTGAATTATCACTGAGTTTTATTTATCTCCGTAAGCAGACTTTGTACACATAATAATTAAGCCCTGAATTCTCTAAGTGGGTGTTGGGAAAAGGGAAGGTAATGAGAGGCTAGCAATATCTTTTGAACTACTAGCCTTGTGGAACAGTGTGGCTCTCTTCTGAGGGACATTTGAGGAGGAGGAGAAAGACTTTAAAGATGGAGCATTTGTCATAAAACATGACTGCCAGGCATATAATAGCATGAATGAATGAATGCCTTTATGAGATGTTCTGTGGTCTACACTAGCATTAACCAACAAAAATACAATGTGAACTAATATGTACTTTTCAGTGTTCTCATAGCCACATTAAAATATGTAAAAACTCTCACATTTATTTCAATAATATATATTGTTTACCCAAATTTAGTTAACATGTTATCCAACACATACCAATGTAAAAAAATTTTTTAATGAAATACTCTCAATTTGTTATTTGATCTTGGTGTTTTAAAATGCAGTGTACCTTTTAAACTTGGAGTACATCTTGGATCAGACTAACCATAATTTTAATACTCAGCAGCATATGTGGCTAGTGGCTCCCCTATTGGAGAGTGTAGGTCTAGGTACCATAGCTTCCTCCAATGAACAAGCAATGAAAGGAGTCCATTTATGGTCAACAAGAACATCCAGGACTGACTGTTTCCACTCAATAGTGAATGCACAAATCACTTAAGCAATAGGATTTAGGAAACTAGATGATGTTGCATCCTTATTTTACAGCAAAATTCAATAAACAGACATTTGTCTAGTCTTATAATGCTTCATATTCTGAATTTTCTTTTTTTGCAAACGTGGTTATATTAGGGAAAATAGCAATAAGCAGAGCCTCTAGCACTAATTCTTGATTAATCACTAACTTGATTCTCTGAAATAAGTCTCTATCTTGATAGCTCAAATGGACTTTGCACATGTCTAACACAATGTGAGGTTATAACTGTCAATATAGAACCCCCCAGTGGATTAAATTAATCTAATTCAAGTTTAATTGGTTAAATCAAATCATCTATTCAATATAAAATTTGTAGTCACAATAGCTATTTCATTGCCTTACCAGAGAATATATATATATATATATATATATATATATATATATATATATATACACATATATATTTTATCAGATAGCCTTTTGGGTTATGGTTTTTTAATTAGAATTTTCTCACATAATGAAAGCTTTAGATCTACCCACTTCAAAATATTTGACTTGTCAGATTATTCCTCCCCCAGTTTGAATAGTAAAGCAACAATGCTTCATGTATTTAGGAACAGAATTTCAGAATTCTAGAGTTCTTGAAGTGGGATGTCTAAGGATACTATCCAGTGGTCTTCAAGTAGGGTGAGTGGGTGTTGAGTAGGGAGAAGTTCAAATATTGGAGAGTAGGAAGAGATTTCTAGGATACAGTTTTAAGAAATTTAATTTACTAATCTTTCATAATAGGTACATCCAAATGAAAGTAAATTCTTTGGTTAAATTTTTACTTCTTTATAACTGTTTTCCTCTTGAAAAAGAAGAATATTTAACACTGATTGCTCACCTTACTATGGTACATTTCTCCAATACATACAATCTCCAGGGAACTGAGCAAAGGGTTCTGCTCCTTTCATAAGTAATCAGGGTCCCATACTCATAGGACTTACATTTTCATATTTTAGATTATTTATTTCTCTTAAGAATGAAGTAAGGTATTGGAATTTGGCTGGGGGAGTAACATGGGATAATGTGGTGGGTTGACGTTTAGTCCCCATGATCTTTGTTCATGCAGACACATCTGCATGTGTTATGTAGAAAAAAGCACTTTGCAAATGGATTTACGATTAAGGATTTTAAGATAGAAAGATTATTCAGGATTGTATGAGTAAGTTCAGTGGAATCACAAGGGACTTAAATGGAAGAGGAAGGCAGAAGTGCCCATCAGAGAAATGCAATGCCTGAAGAAACTGGAAAATGAAGGAGAAGAAGCCAGGAGAAATTGAAAGAATGAAAGGGATTCAAGCTAACAAGGCTAGCCACAATTCAGAGAATTGTGGAAGCAGAGAAACCACCTGCACCTGAAAGTGTACAAAGAAATGAAACCTCAGTCCTGTAATTGCCTGGAAATTAAATTCTGCTAATAACTTGAATGAAAAAGAAATGAACTCTCCCTTAGAACCTCCAGGAAGAACAGACCTGACAACACCTCAGTATCAACCTTGTGATACTCAAGCCCAGATTGAAGACCCTACTGCATTTCGGACTTACAGAAACATAATAAGTGGGAATAGTTTTAAGACACTACATATATGGTTTTTGTTTCAGCAACAACAGAAAACTGATAAGGATATCTGCAAAATGTCTAAATATTTCTGTCTTTCCTGACTCTTCGCCTTTGTTAAAAAATGGAAGACTTTCAAGGAACAGTCCTATGAAAGAAAAGAAAAAAAATTCACAGGAAATAATGACCATGAGAATGCTTTTTTTTTTTCTCCTAGTAAACATAAGGATTATTTTCAATTGTCCTTAATAGAAATCATTAAAAAAAAGAGACAGTAATTGGAAGGAAAAGCAATTTCAATAGCTCAATGGGTCAGCAGTACAGAATCTTTTAAATATTACTAGAATGTTTTATAGGGTTACCAATATTTTCAAGATATAGTGAAAAAATGCATGAATGGAACTAACTTTTAATTATTTTTCAGGGGGTTTTTTTTTGTATCTTATTCAATAAGAAAATTTTTGTAAGGCAAAGCAGCTAATGTAACAAACTATATGTTTTCCACTGTGCTGCAACATGATAAGGCATGAGGACATCTATAAAACTCTACAACTACACCCAGTCTAGGATTCTCTGCTCTCAGCACTGCCACTGGTATAAGTGAGAGATCCAATTTCCTCTCCAAGGAATCTGAATCCTTAGTTACTTTGCTTCTGTTGAGTCATGGTTGCCACAGTTACTGAGGTACTGTGATTGTTTCTCCTTTAGTAAAAGGACTGAGAGATGCTTGGTGAATTCCCTAGGTCCCACCTCAATCTCCCTTCTATGTTCTATAGCAACAACCCTTGCTCCTTATGGTACTGAGTGCTTATTACTCCTGTCAGTTCAGTCACTCTTGTCTCTGCTTGCTGCTTTACTGGAATAAGGAATCCTAAGAGACCAGGAAAGAGTTATAGTTTAAAGTTATGTCCCAGTCTACTGGATGCATAATCTTCCTGCATAGAAAATAAAACCTTTTTCCTAGCAGAGACTAAGACTTTAGAACCCAAATTAAAACTGGATCATTAGTTATAATGGTGAGAGGATGGATTTTATTTCTAACTTTATCTTCTTGATTCATTTATTCCAGCATGAGGTATTAGTTGTTTGTTAAATATACTTTGAGAGTGTTCTGACCCTGCAGGCTGATGTTCTTGAAATGACGCCATTGCTTAGCCCTTAACAGGACATTCCATGTTTTCAATTAGCCAGCTTTGATGGATAATGGTAGCAGGGAGTGCATAAATTAAAGCTCCAAATGGAAATTCCAGTGGATCCTATAAGAACTTCTTTCTGCTATAAACATGGATTTGTTGGCTAGAGACAGTATCACATTCACTGATACCATGCTGATAGGTCAGGAAATTCCATAAGTCCTCTGAAATTTGTTCTTATGCTGGCAATCTTGGGACAGATGGGGGAAAATAGCATAATTATAGCAGATGTTAATTTGGGTATGGAAAATCACTGTCATCTTTTTCTCCCCAGAATAGTCAAGCTGTAATACATGAACCTTCTACCATGTGGCTGTATGGTCTCTTTGAAGAATGGTGATGCATAGAAAGCTCATTGTTCATCTTTGCTTCTGGAAAGTTGAATGCTTAGCAAGGGTAGTAGCCATATTAGTCTTCGTTAGAGAAAGACCAAATTCTTGGGCATATGCACAGTGTCCAACCATGTTACCATGGTTACTCTACTTAAAAGTCATTGCATCACCACTGCGAAGCCCAGAGGAAAGGACTTCTGACTTCTATAAAATGAATCAACCTACCATCTCATTATCAGGAGATTTTTATACAGTAGGTGTCCTCTTAAGGTCATTAAATTAAGATAGAAAAAGATTTTGTAAACATTTTATGTTAACTAAATAAGTTAATCCACATGCTTCTTTTCCAGGGCTCATTGTCTCTGGTCACTGAATCTCATTCCTTATACTTTTCTGAGTAACCCATCAAACTATTTGCTCCTTTCCAAGAGCTTGTGTGTGTGTGTGTGTGTGTGTGTGTAATTTAGACCACTTTTCTCTATATTTAAAGCAGATGACTAAGGGCATTTCTTGCAGTTCTCTCCAATGGGAGGATTTTTTTCTTTACCACATTCCTTCATGGATTTCTCCTGATTGGGATTCAAATGTACTAGTAGTGACATTTGAGACAGACAGCAGTATCAATAGAATGGGTTGGAAACTTTCACTCTCCAATCACTAGGTTAGAGTTACTCATCAAGAAATTTGTAATGATGAGTTGAAGAGAGGCAATGATGCAATAATAGTATGCAACATGGGATTCTGAACTTCTCATTTGAATCATTTTTTGGAAGTGCATGGGACCAATTCCAAAACCATTTTTACTATGGCTATACTTGTCTTACCTATAATACAATGGAACTGATAATACTTAGCCAGAAATGGGCAAGGAAATAAGCCTCTCTCAGGGCCTACTTGCACACAAAGAGTAGATATTTAGCATAGAGTAGTCCCCCTGCTCCAGAACATATAGTTCTGCTCCAGTAACATGGAGATTCTCATTGCTGCTCTCCTTGTGAGGATTAATAGAGACCATTTCTAGCCAGATTCAATTAGTTTAATACTTGGCCTGAATGGCAGAACCACTTGTGATGTAATCTACAATTGTGCAGAGTTCTCACTTTCTCTGAGCTTCCTAATTTTGGAAGCCTCCCATGTCATCTCATAAGTAATTAAAACAGTTCTGCCAAAAGTGGTATATGCTACCTCCAAAACCTATGAAGGGCTAGAGAGGAGGTCTCCTTCTTACTGCTAAATGGTGTAAGGGGAAATAACATGTTCTTCCCTTTAGGATAATAAGGAATATATTAAATCACTCTATCCTAAAAATCTGTTTCACAACATTGCAGGCTCCTGAATCCTTGTGGAATTTATCTCCCTTTTCTGATTTGTCTTGACGTGTCTTGCTGGAACATCCAGGGCAGCATGGCTTCGTGTTCACCATGTCTCATTAGCATGATTTATCACAGAGAGAATCAACATCTCATTCCATGAAATTCCAAGATGTTCAGGTTCCCTGAAGACATTGTTATGACAGAAAGCAAGAGTGTTAGCAATGCCCAGGAGCAACCAAGGGCATTTATATTGCGTCACAGCCTGTGAAAGTATATTGCTCTTACCTCCCTCACCAATGTTATGGAGAATACATTTGTCAGATCAGTAGACACAAATCAAATGCCAGAAGCTGTGTTGCTCTGCTTCTGTAAAAAAAACACATTCAGGGGAACAAGGGTAATGAAGCGATAAAAGTTGTCCTGTCCTCTGTTGTCTTCTGTCATAGTTCATCTTTCCTTTCCCCAACATTTTTTTTTTCTTTCAGATATGATGTGACACCTACATCTTCACAGTTTTGATGAGAGTTCCTTTTTTAAAATTTCTTCCAGGGAATATTTTTTATAATTTGGTGTCTAATTGTGGACTGTTTCATGGCCTTCTATTTGGCCTTCTCCAGTAACGTTCCTTACACCCAAAGTTAAGGAAAAAGTATAAGACATATGATACCTGATAACTGTATCTATCCATTTACACATTTGGACAATGGGAACCATTTGGGCTCTGTCAAGATGCGCTGAGGTTGAAAATCTCTTCATTATCTAATTTCCATCAATTTCTTTGTCTAGAGAACCATAATGGCAATTCTAGCACTTTGTAACCAGTATCAGGTCATTTTCTCAAGGAGTCTGATTGATCCCCTTTACCACTGCACAGTTATTTTGATTGATCCCCTTTACCACTGCACAGGCTCTTTTAGGAAAAATTGAGGAAATGTCCATTGTATTGACTAGTAGTGCATTTCAGAGTCCTTCCTCAAAGGCTCATAGCTCATCTGCAATCACTGAACTCAGTGTCTAGAAGACTTTGATATAGAACCTTAATAATTTTAGAATCAAGATGAAAAACTAAAGGTTCCATTTCACAGCTACTGCTAGCCTTTTGATTGTCTACACTTGATTTGTTAAATTAAGATTATTACGCAAATCTAGCAACGTCTGATTGCTCCTTTCTTTCACTCTCAGGAGTGCCACAGCTTTATTCATTGCCACAGATCCCTGTGGGTTTAGAGCCCTCATTGCTGCTCAACTTTGCTGCCTATTATGATAACTCGTGATTACCTTATATCTGACAATTACATGTAGCTACCAAATTATCACCATTTCCGAATTCACTACCTTATTGTTACTAGGGAGCCCAATACCAAGGAAGCATCTCCTATTATTGTGTTGTATGAGGGAGACACTATCAAATTTCTTAAATATGCTAAAATATTCCCTGTTGCTTCAGTAACAAGTATATTACTGGACCTCCTAGGAAACACAGGCAGGTTGCAAGTCCACAGGTCTAATATAATGATTTTATCATAACATACTCCTTTCTCCTGACTCTAAGATTGTTTTTCTCAGTATTATTTCAAAAGTGTGTTATCACTATTATTAATCTTAAGAACTGTACTTGAAGAAGGCATTGTCAAAAAAGATATGTGCCCTTGTCAGACCATTGGTCAACTCATTGGTGAATGACCCATGCAAATAAATTATTCTGTAGCCCATTTAAAACTAATTCCAATTATGCAACACATAAGATCCACTCCTGAGTTTGCTTCTGGTCTTTAGCAGTAAGTATAAGCAGTATTCCTCCAGTGGGTGAGTGATCATTTTTGTTAACAAGAATTGTACTTCCTCATGTGGTCTTTTCTGAGAATTGGCAGTGAATGCCAGCCTGAAGGCAATGGGGGTTGTAAGCAGAATGAATGTGCTTTTTTGAATTGCTGTCAAAGTCTTTCTGTTTTTTATAGCTTTCCTTTAGTTGGTGGTTGTCCTCTAGAGTCTTTTATTTTTTAAATGGAGCTTTCATACTAGTTAACCAGTACATCTTAAAAAGCCTACTCTTCCACTCTTTACACTTATTGTCACCCTCATATAGCCCACATGTCATATCTACTGTACATCCCCAATAATACAGATTCAATATGTACTTCATGCCAATTAACCTCAGGTAAAAGCATTACTCATAGTGATGCCATGAGAAAGAAGGAGATTTTGCCATCTCTAATGGTTTGAATATGATCCCCAAGGGCTCATGTGTTGGAAGCTTCATCCTCAGTGGAGCAATGTTGGGAGGTGGTGGATTTAAGAGGTGAACCCTAATGGTAAGTCATGTGATGCTGCCCTCTGTAGGGATTAAGGTAGATCTCAGGGGACCCTAAGATCTCTTAGTAGACTTGTAAAGAAGAACGAATGAATATGACCCTTCAATTGCTCTCTGGCTGCCACTCTTACCATGGGATCTCCTATTCTTTCACATGCTCCTGCCATTGTGATACCATTCTCTGTGAGGCTGAACCTTCAAAACTGTGGATTAAGTAAGCCTTTTAAAAATATATTACCTATCCTCAGGTATTATAGCAATGGAAGACAGACTAATGCAAAAGATTGGTATTGGCTGTTTCTATAATCATACCTACAAATGTAGAAGCAGTTTTGAAATAGGGTCATGGAGAGAGATTAGAAGTGTTTGAAGGAAAAAGCTTGGAAAAGCCTAGAATCTTGTCTGCAGAACATTATGCGTAACTCTGGTAAGGACTCAGAAGATAAGGAGATGAGGGAACTAGTCTCAGATGAAGTTGTGGACCTTTCTAGAAATTAGAGAAAAAGTCAATTTCATTACACCGTCACAAAGAATGTGGATGTATTATGTCCATGCCCTTGAGTTTTAGGAACGGCCAAATTTGAGAATTATAGACTAGTTTATTTGGCAGAGGCAATTTCACAACAGCAAAGCATTTAGCCTTCCACATGGTTATTGTTGGCCATTGTTAGATCTACAGTCAAATTCAAGAATTAAAGGAAACGGAAAAAAGATGTGGAAAATTCAATCCAAAGAGGGAAAGCTCATAAGAGTGTGGTTGAGTTACCACTTGCTGAAGAGATTAACATGAATAAAATGGACTCATGTGCTAATTGTCAAGATGAGAAAGAGTCATTTCAGAAGTCTATAAGACCACCTCTTCCATCACAGGCCAAGAGGACTAAACTGGCAAATTTCAGAGATGGAGCCCATGGTGTTTCTCATGGACTTGATGCCCAAAGCTTCCTTAGGATTCTGGCTTTCTCTTTGAAGGATTCTACAGCTGTTACAACTGTAGTTCAAGCAGACCAAGGCACATCTTGTGTCAGTGGTAGACCTGGCATCCACATGGTACTGATTTTTCAGAGAAAGCAAGGGCCATGTTGCTATGGAAGCTTCCACTGAGATTTCAAAAGAAAGTCTGGAAGATCAGACAAAGTTTTCCATAGGATCAATATGCCTACAGAGATTCTTCACTGGAGAATGCCTAATAGAACCATGGAAGTAGAGATTGAGTGGAGAGAGTTATTCACAGCATGTTATGCCAATCTTTTGCAGGCACCAGCCACAGAGCAGCAATATGTCCTGAGAGGAAAAAGCACAGTGCCTGCAGGGCACCCAAGGCCTAGGAAGCCCATTCTCAGTGTCATGTGTGCAGGATGCCAGGCTTCATCAAGATTTAAGATTCCATGTCTTCCCTCTGAATTTTGGTCTTTTTTGAGCCAATTGCTCCTTTAAATTTTCCTATATCTCCCTTTTTTAATAGGAATGTTTTCTTATCCTTGTCCTAAGAATTTAAGTAGATAACTTCCCTTTTGATTTTTCAGGATCTTACAACTGAGAGTTTCTCCTGCATCTTACATGAGACTTTAGACCTGTACTTTTGAATGATGCTGAAATAAGTTAAGACTTTGGAACCGTGGGGATGGAATGAATGTGTTTTGTATGCTGAGGTGGACATGGACCCTAGAGACCAAGGGTGGAAAGCTATGGGTTAGATAGAGTTTGAATGTGATTCCACAGGACTCATGTGTTGGATGCTTGTCCTCAGTGGGATGATGTTGGGAGAGGGTGGACTTTTATGAAGTGGAGCCTTGTGAGAGGTCATTGGGAGCAATGTCCTCAGCAGGGACTGAGCTAGATATCAAGGATTCCTTATTTACGTAGTTTCATCATTTTTATAAAAGGTGTGGTTGGATCCCTGCACTGCTCGTTCTCTGACTTCTTAGCTCACCATCTGATCTCTTGCTCTTAGACATGTTCCTCCATTGTGATTCTGTCTGTTTTGAGGTCCTCCACAGAGCTAGGCTAACACCACTGCCAAGCCCTTAAGCCTCTAAAACATGAGCCAAATAAGCATCCTTTCTTTATTTATTTCCCAGCCTCAGGAATTTTATTACAGCAGTGGAAAATGGTCTAATTATACTATTCTACTGGTGTATAGTCTTTCTCCAAAAAAAACAAACACCCTTCTTAGGATTTTTCTTATGGTTTCTCTTACTAACTGTGTTAGACTAGGATCTCCAGAAATCAGAGTGGAGTAAAAAGCTTATATGGCACAGGAATACCCAAAAAAATAAATGAAAAGGGAATATAGTAGATTTCAAGGAGAAACAAAACCAATAGAGTTTGGTGTAGATAAGTAAGAGGGATTAAACATGGAAATTGCCTCAAAAAATTATGGGGCCTGAAAAATGCCACTTTGTCATCTGCAAGGTAAAGAACAAGGGAAGCCAGTCCAGGGAAGCTGGTGTGTAAGTCAGTCTTAACCCAAATGCCTGAGAACCAGGGATTTCAATGGTGTAACTTCAGTCTGAGGCCAAAAACCAGAGAAAATGAGGGAATACAGGTGTTATGGAGTTCTAACCCCTGAGGAGGTGTAGTTATGATGACTGAGGGTAGAATAAGATGGATGTCCTAACTCCAGAAGACAGATAATTCACCATCTCTCCATCTTTTTGTTCTAACCAATCAGTGAGTATTGCTTGCACCCATTGCTGAGGGTACATCTCCTTAAACTTAGTCTACTGATTTTAACCCTATTCTCTGCTAGAAATACCTTCATAGACACATCAAGAGAGTGCTTGATTTGGATCCTCAACTCAGTCAAATTGATGCATAAAATGGACCAATACAGTAAATGAATTAAGGATGTAGAAAAAAATATGAGATGCATTGTCAACCTAGACAACACCATATACAACTGATTTCTTAATGTGTTTTGACAATTTTTCAAGAAATGATATGAACTGTAACTCAGGTCTGCCCATGGGGGGAAAAATAAGAATGTATTCACTTTATTCCATTTCCCATTGGTCAACATTTTCCCCAGAGTTTATTAATTATCTGCCTCTTCTATGTTATTCATATGTGGTCTCCAAGCAGAGTCAGCATCAGTTGGAAGCTGTGTGATGAAAGGAAGGATTAAGAAAGGTAACGTGTAACACAGTTCAGTCCAGTGCACTTGGAAAAAATTAATTAGAGCTCAGACAAAGCAGGTAGCTGGGAAAAAAGACAGGTAGAAAAAGAGACAATGAAATTTTAAAAATATCTATTGTGATCATCAAATTCCACTTTTACTCTGGGAAACTGAGGCTTATA
Source organism: Glaucomys volans (assembly GCA_020662805.1). Classification (NCBI taxonomy): domain Eukaryota; kingdom Metazoa; phylum Chordata; class Mammalia; order Rodentia; family Sciuridae; genus Glaucomys; species Glaucomys volans. Next base: position 4,657 of record JAJEJO010004057.1, on the reverse strand, counting down.
GATAGAAACTCAGTTTCAGATACAAACTCAGTTTCTCAAGATCACACATCTGAAAAACAGAATGCTTATCAGATGGAATCACCAGGAACTAACTTTTGGATGATCCCTTTTCATTTAGAATACCTTGTACCTGAGTTTTTAAATAATCTTTCAAACATCAACTAAATTGGAAAATGGTAAAACAAGTCCCATATTCTGAAGAATAATTGTGATAAAACTATACTTTAACCATGGAAAGGGGAAAAACCCTTATTTATGCCCACGTAATCAAGTATGGTAGATCCCTGGTTTAAGATTCTTTAAACGACAATGAGGAGGTATGAGTACAATATCAAGTTGCTAATTTTACCTTGCTCTCAGATTCCTAGGAGGAATATTATCAGTTCATTTAGCATTAGCTCTAATGCAAGAAATCATCTCAGGCATTTGGGAATTCATTCTTTCTTAAGGAATTTCAGAAGATATTACCTTCATTAAGGAAAAAGAAACCTAGCAACAATTGAATGCTGAATATATGCTAAGAAGAAAACACCATCCTTTAAGATACCTTACCAATATTATAGGTAAGGATAATTTTGAAAAGATAGGCAGATTGCAAATGTTTTTACCATTAAGAAATGACAAATGTTTAAGGAGATAGATATTTTTTTTCTGATGTGTTACAAAATTTAAATGTATCAAAACATGGCATGTTCCTCTTAATATGAACAATTTTATGCATCAACCATCAACTAATCGATAAATAAAAAAATATTCCTCACCAAAAAGAAATTTTCATTCTTAAATTTCAACCATTCCATTTCAAGAGTGGAAAAAATCACCAATTGGTTTAAAATGAGGGCTTCTTTTTTTTTTTTTTTTTTTAAGCAAATGCCAAATAGATTTGAGTCCTTGATGAATTACTGGAACCAGTGCAAACCTGAGACTGTCTGGATTGGAAGTGCATCCAGAGAAGCAGTGTGGATACAGTGAATGAGCCCAGGAAATGGTAGTTTCCCTTTACAGTCTTGGCACACTAGATCTGCAGCTGGCCACTTGTACTGATGTCCATTAATGTAATAACTGCCTGATGAGCTGATGCATCTTGATGCATCTTGCTTTAGCATAAAAAAAAATCAGACTTTCCAGCACCCAAACTATTTAAAAATAATAAAAAGTATTTTTGCATGAAAACAGGTTACATTTATTATGGCTTTTATAGTTTTTGACAACTTAAAAGGACATCAGTATTAAAAGTTTGAAATGCATATCTTTAAATAAGCTTATGATTTTGAGATAATTGTAGCTTCACATACAGATGTAGGACAGAAGAGAGGGATTACACATGCATTTTACTCAGTTTCCTCCAATGGCAATATTTTGAAAAGTTATACTACAAAATGACAAACAGGATAATTGTAGTTGAGGCAATCCACATACAGATTACTGCCATATCACAAAGATCCTTCAGTTTTGCTCCTTTGTAGCCTCTAACACTTCATTCCCTGTCTCTCAGCAACCTGGCGTCTTGGCAGCAATTAGTCTGTTTTCCATTCATAAAACTCTGACTTTTTTCAGAGTAATTCTCTGGAGATTCATCCAGGTTATTGCATACATCAATAATTTTTTCCTTTTTATTACTAAGAAGTAGTTGATGGTAATGAGCCACAGTTTGTTTACTTGTTCACCTGTTTAAGGACATTGTGGGTTCTTGACAGTATTTGTCTATTATGAATAATGCATCTATAAATATTTGTGTACAGATTTGTATGTGAACATAGTCTTTATTTCCCTGGGATCACTGCCCAAGAGTGCCATTGCTGAGTCATGTGTTGTTTAGCTTTTTAAACAACCTCTAAGGTATCTTTACCATTTTATATTTCCAACCATACAAAATGTGTGATCTAGTTCTCTTCACCCTTGCTAACATTTGAACTTGCCATGATTAGATATTTGAGTCATGCAAGAGTTTTATAACATATATAGTTGTGATTTTTATTTGCTTTTCCTCAATGATTAATGAGAGCAAAATGACCTGAAAAGAACAATTAAAGGAGGAAAAGTTTATTTGGGGACTCATGGTTGCAGAGGTCTTAGTCCATACGTGTCCAACTCCATTCCTCAGGGTCTGACAGGAGGCACAATATCATGGCAGAAATGTGTGGCAGAGGAAAGCAGCTGGGGATATAATAGGAAGAAGTAGAAAAAGGAGAAGGAGAAGAAGGAGGAAGAAGAGGAAGAGGAGGAGGAGGAGGGGATGGGGGAGGGAGAGGGAGAGAGAGAATTCCACTCACAAAATACAATACATGTACCACAAAGACAGGCCCCCATAGACCCACCTCCTCCGGCCACATTCTGTCTCCAGTTACCACCAGGTAATCCCTCTTAGGGGGTAATGCCCTGATTAGGTTAATGCTTTCATAACCCAATCATTTCACCTCTAACTCTCTTGTGATCTTTCACGATAAGTTTTTGGGGGCACCTCACATCTAAACCATAATAATCATGTTGAATATCTTTTCATGTGGTTTCTTTTTCCGTATATATATGCTTTTCAGAGAAATGTCTCATCTTTTATCATTGTCTTATTGGATTGTTTTTTACTATTGAATTTTTCAAGTTTATATTCTAGATACTAGTTCTATCAGACATGTTGTTGGCAAAAAATTTTCTGCCACTCTATAGCTTATTTTTTTATCCTCTTAAGAGAACTTTTTTTAAATTTTATTTTATTTTATTTTTTTTCGTACAGGGATTGAACTCAGGGGCAGTTGACCACTAATCCACTAATCCACATACCCAGCCCTATTTTGTATTTTATTTAGAAACAGGGTATCACTGAGTTGCTTAGCACCTCGCTTTTGCTGAGGCTGGCTTCAAACTTGAGATCCTTCTGCCTCAGCCTTCTGAGCTGCTGAGATTACAGGCATGCACAACTGCGCCTGGCTCAGAGAACTATTTTTAATGTAAAAAATTTTCATTTTGATGAGGCCCAACTGTCTCTTTTCAAGTTTTAAAGTTTTAAATCTTAAACTGATTTCTGTGATCCATTTGGAGTTAATTTTTACATAAAATGTGAGACTTGGGCCAGGGTGTTTTTTTTTTCTTTTGTCTATGAATATATAATTCCTCTCGCATCCCTTGTTGAAATCTATCTTCCCTTCATTGAATTGCTCTTGCATTTCTTTCACATTTATTTTGAGAATATTTCAGATGGTCCACTTTTGCTCTCTGTTCTGTTAGGTTCATCTTCATGTCTATCTCTGCACAAATATCACACAGTCTTGACTGCTGTGGCTATACAACAGATCTAATACCTAATACATATACAATATATCCAACCCCAACATTAGGTAGGCTCATCCCTCTTATGTTGCTGTTTTTCAGAATTTTTATCTTTTTTATTTTATATTCCTTTTTAAAATATTCCTATAAATTTTTTAATGATCTTATCTAAATCCAAAGGAAGTCTTTCTGGAAATGTGACTGGATTTGTGATAAACTTGAATAAAATTTAGGGAGAATTGCTACCTTTGCTATGTTGGGTCTTCCAATCTGTGAATCCGTTGTGTCTCTTCATTGATTTAAATTTTCTTTAATTTTTATCATCAGCGTCAATATACCGATCCTACATGTAGTCACCCTTGTTTCTTTTTTCTTTTATTTCTTTTTGACTTGTGATCAGAAATGGTATTGCATAGTATTTTTAATTTTATTGTCTCTGGTTCAATTTTTAGTATATATAAGTGCAATTGATTTTTCAAATGCTTTCATACATGTGTTTAAAGTGGCATTAGTAGTTATAGTAGATCTACATACATACCTTTATTGTTCCCATTTTAGAGATGTGGAAATTGAGCCTAAGTATGATTGAAATGCATGGTATATTAGTGAATACTATTATATAACAAGCAACTTCAAATTTTACTGGCTTAAAATAATGATTTTCTCTCATGCAGCTGCCAGTTATCTGGGGATTACCTGGGATTTGCCTGGTCTAGGCTAATCTTAACTAAGATGCACACTGAATATGGCTCTGTTCTGTGACATCTATCTTTGAATAGTGTGTTAGAAGGGCATGTTCTTCTTGTGGTGGTAACAGAAATCCAAGTAGGCTAGCCCAGTCAGGTAAACAAATGTCAAATCTTTGCTTTTATGACAGATTCTAATTGCCCGCTGGCAAAGCACAGACACATGGCATAGCACATCAGTAGGAGAGTCATATATCCCACCTCTAATGGGATAAAATACATTTTTGCACAGCTGTTAATACAGATAGATGCAATAATTGGTGCAAATAATTCAAACATTTACATGTGCCCATGATCAACCACTAAGTGAGCTCAGGAAAAGAGCTCAGGTATGTCCGAATTCAAGGTACATGGATTTCTAGAAATAAATTAACATATTCTCAATTGACAAGGTTATCACAAGGTAGGAAATATTTGTTAAGTAAAGGAATGATTGTGGTATTCAATTCAGCCTCTTGCTAGAACATCTAAATTTATAGATATGAATTTCATTTTTGTGACAGTGGTACAAAATTTTTCATTAAGTCAGCTGAGCAAATAATTACCCTGTTCTATTTTCTGTTCCTTTAATATCAGAAGATTGTCTGATCATGATGTGCTGTGGGACCTGAAAGTGTAACTTCCTCATTGTTAGAGTGAAACCGATT
>JAJEJO010004056.1:118836-245636 GCA_020662805.1 Glaucomys volans | reverse complement strand
TTATTTTATTTCTGGACCCTCTATTCTGCTTCATTGATCTACATATATGTTTTTACTGTCAGTACCATATTGTTTAGATCACTGTAGCATCTTATTATATTTTGAAATAAGTAAATGGGACACCTACAGCCTTGTTATTTTTGCTCAAGATTGCTTTGGCTATTTGTGATCTTTTGAGATTCCATATGACTTTCAGAATTGTTTTTTCTAAATCTGTATAGAATGCCATTGGGATTTTGTTAGTGATTGCAGTAAAGCTGTAGCTCATTTTGGGTAGTGTGGTCATTTAATATTAATTTTTCCAATCATGAGCATGGATTGTCTTCCCGCTTATCTGTGTTTTCTTTAATGTCCATCATGGGTGTTTCATTATTTTCAATACACAAGTCTTTCACCTTCTTGGCTAAGTTTATCCCTAAATATTCTTTTCATTGTTAATATAAATTTGATTTTCTGATTTTTGGATGATTTTATGATTTTCATGTTGATTTTGTATCCTACAATTTTGTTTACTCTAACAGCTTTTTTATTGAGTCTGGGGTTTTCTACATGTATGCTTACATCACCTGAAGAGATAAATTTCCTTCTAATTTGCATTCTTTTTATTTTTATCTAATTGTTTTGCCTGAGGCTTCCTGTACTATGTTGAATAGAGGTGGTGAGGGTGAGAATTCTTGTCTTGTACCAGCTCTTAGAGAAACAGCTGTTTTCCCCTATTGATTATGTTTTCTGTGGGATTTACACATACAGTCTTGTGTTGAAGTTAAGCTCTTTCTAAACCTATTTTGTTGTGTGTTTTTATAATCAATGAATGTTGAATTTTGTCATAAGTTTTTCCTGTATCTATTATCACGTGACTTTTGTCTTATTTTGTTAATGTGATGTATCACACTTATTGATTTGCATATATTGAGCATCCCAGGGATAAATCCTATCTGGACAGAGTAAGATGTTTTGAATATGCGTTGAATTGGTTTTCAAAAAAAAAATGCCCACCACCTTGGGCACTGACTGAATAATAAATTAGATTATGTGCTTGTGCAAATGTGTAACACTAAATCCCATTATTATGTAGAATTATAATGCATCAGTTAAAAATATGGAAAAATAAGAAAAATAAAAAATAAACTACCCATTTGATCTTTAGGAAGGAAGAGGGTGTACTGATAGAGAAGGTCAAGGCACCAGGCAGCTTCTGGGGCTCTGATTACAGTATTTTTGTTGAATTAATGATAGGAAGATGGAAGACAACTGTGTTCCTTTTTGACCAATCCAGTCTTTAAGTAGATAATGGAACTTCAGAGAAAGCCTTATCCAGCATTTGCCAATCCCCATGTGCCATAGTTTAAAGTAATCAGCACACCAATGCACACTTGAGGTGACATTCCCTGGATAATGTCAAGAGACAAGCACTCAGTACTTGCCACTGTGTAGATCCATCCTTCTCTCAGATGGTGCTGGGTTTGGACGTGAGATATGAGAAAATTGGGCTTCCTTGTTTATCTTTGTGTATCTTGTGATAGAACCACTAACTTTACTCTGAGGGCATATTTTAAAAAGAATTGCCCTCCTGTCTAAAGACTATGCCTACACTGTATTGCGGCCATCTATCTTTGGAGGTCTGTTTCCTCTTTCATTTCTTAACTTGATATTTGGTATAAACAAAATTTTGTTAGGAATTAAAATAAAAGAAAAAATCAGACATGACACTGTCTCCATAAAAACAAAATGTTTAATAAAAGCACCAAAAGCTATTAAAGATGAAGACTCAAAGTTAGATATTAGGCATACTTATAAAATAGAGTACAATTACTTTTACATTTCAGATAAACTGTGAAACGCCAAATGGAAAAATGTCAATGTGTGAGAAAAACATCAACGGTTCTTTAGACATGTACCATATAAAGATATTTTTTAAATGCTACAGGTGGAGGCATGGTATTTAAAAGTTTAATAAACTTCTGATTCTGACACAATCTCATAGAAAACAGAAGTTCTTTTTTCAAGTAAGCAAAAAACTCTTTGGTTAGAAATACTGAAAATCCATCTATAAAGAGTAAGAAACTTGCTAATGCTGAGTTATTAGCGCAATTCAAAAAAGCATATGAATTTCACACCAGGAACACACTGTCCTGTTGTGGGCATGGTATAACCAATACACACAGGCATTGTCTCATCTGAAATCTCTACAATCTCTCCAGTCACTCAGCTCCTCTGCATTTAGTCTATTGGCTTTTCTTTTCTTTTTTTTAAATAAAAATAAAAATCCTTAAGGCATCTAAGGATTAACCTATTTCATCTATCTGTACTGCAAGTGCTTAATTACATTTATAAAAAGGAAAAGAACAGTATATAGATAATACAAAGAATATAGAGTCAAAACCAAATCAATAGTTGATTACATGATATTCCATCTTTTCTTAGGTTTTTATTAAGCAAATATTATTTTCACTCCTTGAGTATGCAGGAGTCTGCCTAGGAATGTGCTCAAAGGAAAAATCCAGCCTCACATTCAGAACTGTCCTGGAATGCCATTCATGGACTAAGAAGATCTAAGTGCCTAAAGTGGTTAGTGACAGATGAAGATGTCAGAGGTAAATGAGATCTGGTGTCTCTACTCGTCTGGAAAACAGAGAAAGGAAGGGTGGCAATCAAAGGAGGCCTTTCTGATCCAAGTGTTCAAGTTCAGTATTTCATCTTTTTGTTTAATTCTTAGAGTAACAACTCTGACTCTTTTCTTGCCTTCTGCCTTCTTTGCTATCAGGAGGAAAAGCAGTAGCTCCTTCCCTCCTTTAGGAAAGTGAGTAAGAGGCCCATGGATATGGCCCAGTCTCCAGCTGCTGGGAGCTTACATTGTGTTATTATTTGAACTCTTAAGGCATCAGTCTAAGTTAGTTTAAAATGGTTCTCTTAAATGATGAACAAATGTCTAGTAATTTTTTTAAAGCTGGTTTAAACTGACAATAAATAATACATACTAGTTTTTTAAAAATCATCTCTAAGCAACAAAAATACAACCTGTAGGCATTCAAATGGGATGGGATTTTCCCCTTAAGCAATCTTCTTAAAAGTCATTCACAAGCTGACTGGGCATCCATTCTGAGCAAGGGGCTGGAAGAGAGCATCAGCACTACATCCTCGCCTCAAGGAGCCAACCGGAGCTGAAATGGGATGAGCTAACTGGGGCCAGCTGCAGGCTCAAGAGGTGGCAGTACTGAGAAGTGTCTCAGAGAGTGCTTTCCATTCACAAGGACTAGTGGTGCCAAGTGATGACACTTCTTAACTATGTGCATTAACTTCCCTAGGCCTCAGTTTCATTAGCTACAAACTGGCACCTTTTAATGTGGCAATTAGAAACACACACAAAGCATAAGGTAGGGTGCCAGCATGAGAAAGGGCTCGAAAATTCAGCTGCTTATATTTTATCATGATTTCTTACACAGAGAGTATTATAGGAAAATCAAGGAAAGGGCCACTCTTTGAAGCACAACCTCGCTGGGGGAAATAACGGCATACTGGGCAGGACAACTCTTCATTGCATAGGACCATTTTGCCATTTAGTATCCCCACGCCCCATGGCAGTGAAAGGTCAGAAGCAGGACACCCATCATCATGATGAACAAAAAACAAAAAAAAGAAGGCAGAAAGAAATGTGTACACACATTTCCAAACATCCCTGGAAGGGGTTACCACCCAGGGTTGACACTGTTCTTCTAGAGGGATCCTCTTTATTAAGAAAAAATGTAGTTCTTTTAATGAAGAATAAATGCATCTTCCTGGCTTTGTCTTTGAGAGTATTCAAGGATCAGACACAGAGAGGCTGGTGGCAGGGAGAACAGGAGAGGAATATAACCTATACCCACATCCCTTCCTGATGATAGTGTCCAAGGCTGGACACCACTTTCCTATTGCTGGAGGTCTTAAAAAGTCGGGAGGTAGATCTTCTACTGCTGATTTTCTTCTCTAGAACTTAACAGCATTTTGGCCCAAATTGGAAAAGATACGAGGCATTTGACCTTCCTTAGTGCTGAGAGGTAGAAAGAAAGGAAGTTTTGCTACTCTCATTTTAACATGATGGATGATGCAGGCACTGAGGGATGAAAAGATACACTCATTGGTGAAAGCCATAACAACTAAAATCCTGAGTTCCTGCTTCCTCATTCGGCACTTTGGTAAAGCAGACACATGTGTTACTAAAGTGACTAAAATGTCCTGCTGAGGAATCCTCCAAGATGAAAGCTCCCATGAGCACTACCCTCTCTCCAGCTGTGCTCTGATCTGAGTCCAACCTGGATCCACTGAGTTGCTGGACCCACTGTCAACTGCAATAGAGAGATTTAGAAGAATACATATTTACGTATCTGTTACCTTCTCTTTTTAGAGGTGCTCTTCATCTCTTTGAAATGATTACATCAAATGGATAAGGAGCTAATGTCAGACCATATCTTCCAGTTAGGATGGGCTTCTTAGAATCCTTAGGTAAAGCAAATGTGAAACTCTGCATCAGGCTCACAAACATGAGGAATAATTCCATCTTTGCCAGCTGCTCTCCCATACATACCCGCTTCCCTAAAAATGAGATCAGAAAAAAGTAAAGATTATAATATCATCCCTTTCACTATTTCAAAAAATACAAATTTATAATAAATATCTAAATTGAGTATTTTAAATGTAGATGGTGGAGTTTTAATATTGCCACATATATCACAAAATCTCCTACATTGTATGCTAATCAGAATTTTTATATACCAAGTTCATATTTTCACTCCTACTAATAAAAACCTATCCTCATCTAGACAGGAACTGCAGACAGATCCAATGTGCAGCTACCCTGTCTTTTCCACACTTACTTATCTCTTTCCTTTACTGTTACCTGGAAGATTAAACACGGAAAAGTCAGATTAGATTCTCTGGAACCATCCTTTTCCGTAGAAAGGATCCACATTACTCATTTAGAAACCTAAAAGAAGGACCTGGTAAAATTAGACAACCCTCTCACCCACCAACCTGCAGGTCAGAAGTTATTCTCAACTCCAGTAGTTTCCTGGGACCTAAACAGGAGCCTTCACAGCCCAGAAAGGAAGATTTCAAAGCCTATTTAAAGATCAAAACCCAACTGATTTCCTTCCTTCCACCTTCCCTTCTTCCCTTCCCTTCCTGATTGAACTCATTGAGCTATACCTCCAGCTCTTATTTTGTTTTTAAAAATTTCAAATGAACACAGAGATGTATTATCTAAATTATTTTCCTCTTACATTATCTTGCCAATAAACAAACATTTTTAAAACAACATCATAAAATAATAAAAGATTCTTTTTAGTTCTACTTTTTTCCCCCTTTTTTGTGGTGCTGGGGAATGGAACCCAGGAATTCACACATGCTATGCAAGTGCTCTACTACTGAGTTACACTCCCAGACCAAAGTTCTACTTCTTTTTAAACATATACCATTTAAAAAAAAAATGAAAGTTTAACTGACCTATCCCAAATGGAATAAAGGATTCTTTTTTTAAAAGTTGTCCTTGGTCATCCAGAAATCGATCTGGGTAGAAGTCTTCTGGTTTTTCCCAAATGGTTGGGTCTCTGTGTACTGACCACAAATTGGGTAAGATCACTGTGCCTTTAGGAATGGTATACCCTTGGAGCACTAAAGCAAGCAAACAAAAAACGCCACAGCATTATACAACATGATTATTAGCTCACTAATAGTTCTCCCTAAACATTACTATCTTAAAAAAAACCCAAAACGTAGTTTTATATATATACTCATCATCTTAGTTGGCTGAGGGTAAACTTTGAGGAACTTTAGGGTAGAGATAAGTAAGATCTTAGTACTGGCATCCTTCTATCCACACCATCCCAGGACCCAGTCTGAGACAGGACACAGTAAATACTCTGATAGGTGTTGAGTGAACGCAGTCAGTCAAACCATAAAAACATCATGATTAAGAGAAAACACTAAAACAAAAATGACAGAGCATCCCAGGTAAACTTTCCAGAAGAATTACAAATTCCTAAGAATCATATAAAATGTATTTATTTACATGTATTTAAATACATTTACAAAAATGTATTTTATGTCTACACAACGATCTGATGAGGAAGGTCAATGAAGATAAAGGGGTGTACAGGGAAATCAGCCCCTCCTCTTACCAACTAACAAGTTAATGTGCACTGTAACACCCAACACCCAAGAGCACCACGCACACTGGAGAGGATCTCATTTGTACCAAGAAATGGTTCAGTGATCCAACATCCTTTATGAGTAACTGCCACCTTCAACTGATTTGTAGTACATTCAAACCCATTATGTTATGGGCTATCTCCAGAGGAGGTAAATGCCTTCTTAATAGGAATGTTCAAAGATGTCTGGACATGACCAACGGGCATGTTTCACTATAGGTAAGAAGTTGAAATGTAGACCCTAGAGTGAGATGGGCTCCTTCTAATTCTTTAGTATTCATGCTTTGGTTTAAAAAAGTTAAAAAATTGAAGTGGGGTAATTTCCAGCTAAAATCCCTAATTTCACATTTAGACCAGCTCTTCTGACTTCCACGAGGAGGACTAGAGATGCCTTTGTTAATTCTGGAATTTTTTTTCTGCCAACACAGCTGATTCAAATTGTGGCATTATTTGTTTGACCAGGATAAGTATGCACACTCTCCAGGCTAGAGAGCTATTAATAAAACTCAGCCGTGCCGGAATGCCAGCACAACTAGTAACAGGCAACTGAGGGCTCAAACATCCCCTGGAGATTTCATTATCTAGGACCAGTGCTAATTCCAATGCTCACCATGCCTCTCACCCCAGCTCTACTGGATTTGGAGGCCATGCTCCCCTCAAGGGCATTCAAAGGAGAAAGTCCCTGGACTTGCCTGTTTTCTCTGAGGTCATATGAGGAATGGCGAGTGGCACCACCACAGTTAGCCTCTGCACCTCCATGATGGTGGCTTCTGTGTAGGGCATCTGGGCCTTGTCTGTGAGGGAAGGAGGTCGGTCAGGACCAATGACCCTTTCAATTTCTTCATGAACCTTTTCTGTGTAAAAAGGGAAGAATCAACCAGAAGTTGAGCCTGCACTTATGCACACTTCCCTTTATCACTTATATATAATGAACAGGCTAGCAGTACAGGGAAGTGAAACACTTGTTGGATATGATGAGTGGAGAAAGCTATCCCCAGGAGGCTGTACCATGCCTGCACCATGGATCCAGGAACACCCTGAATCACACTCTCATGTGAACAAGGGCTTGACTCTCTAAGCTGACTATGGCAATACATGTTAGCCCAAGATGGCCTCCACTGAACCTTGTTCCATGGGGTTTGCTAAAACTTGGATCTAGACTATCTCCCGAAGGCCCAGGTATTAAAGGCTTATTCCACGTAGTGCCACTAAGAGGTGGTGGAAACTTTAAGAAGTGGTACCTAGTGGGAATTTTAGGGCATAGGGGAGTGTGTTCTTGAAGAGGATAGTAGAATCCTGTCCCTTCTTCCCTCTTTCATATTCTATGAGGTATGCTTTGCTCTACCACATTCTCCCTATGTGATGTGCTGCCCTGCCACAAGTCCAAAAGCAATGGGGCCAACTGACCATGGAATGAAACTTTTGAAACCATGAGCCAAAATAAAACTTCTCTTGACAAGTTATCTCAGGTGTTTTGTTACAGTAACATAAAGCTGGCTAACACAGGGATCATATCCTTGTGCATTTGTCTCACACTTGTACCAACTTGGTCTGTGTGACCCATAGAAGGGAGAGAAATGGCTAAATTTTGGGATGATCTGTTGTTCAGCAACAGTTAACTAATATAGGCAGGCACCTCTCCATCCCATGGTAAGAAAAATAACAGCCCCTCCAAGATGTCCATACCCTAATATTACCCCTGGTACTTTGTAAATGTGACACACTGTGTCCTCTTCCATTTTCTGTTGCTGAAACAATATACCTGAGGCTGGGTACTTTACAAAGACAAGAGACTTATTTAGCTCAGAGTTTTGAAGGCTGAAAGTCCAAGGTCAGGTAGCCCTATCTGTTTGGCGTCTGGTAAAGGCTCCTTCAACTGCATCGCAACACTGCAAATGGCATCACAGCAGCAGCACATCTGGGAGGGAGAAATCATTCAGCAAACAGGAAGCCAGAAGGATTCAGGGGGCAAACCTGCCTTTTTTATAATACCCACTATTGTAGGAAGTAATTGGTCCTGTGAGAACTACATTAATCTTTTAGAGGGCACAGCCCCACAATTCTATTACCTTGCTCTAAGTGCCAACCCTTACAGGTTCCACTGCCTCACACTGGCACACTGAGAATCAAGCTTTCATCATATAAACCTTTGGGGACACTTTCAAATTATATCTAAACCATGACACATGACAAAAGGGACTATGTTGATGTGATTAAATTAAGCTCCTAGAGATGGGGAGATTATCCTGAGCTATCTGAATGTGCCCAACCTAAGTACATTATATTCTGCATAATGGTGTTTCAGTCAACTACAGACCCATATACAGTGGTCTGTAAGATTATATTGCCTAGTGACACTGTAGCTGCATGTTAATTGCACTCTGTGATGCTTGCACAATGATGAAAGACCTAATGAGACATTTCTCAGAACACATCCCCATCATTAGGTGACAGATGAGTGTACACAGGTTTTAAAGTCAGAAAGTCTTCTCAGTTGAGTTCAGAGTCACAGGGAGATTTGACTATAAAAGAATGGCCAGAGAAATGGGACCTGCTGGTTTTGGAGCTGGGGGAAGGAGCCAGAAGACAAGGACACTGGGAAGGGCAAGGAAATGGACTCTCCTCTAACGCTTCCAGAAAGGAACGCAAGACTTTCAACATCTTGATTTTCAGTCCAGTGAGACACATGTCAGCCTTCTAATATACAGAACCAAAAGATAACAAAGTTTTGTTCTTTTAAAGGCAGTAAGTTTGAAGTAATCTTTTATAGCAGCAATTGAAACTAAAACACCATCCTTTCCTATTCTCCCACTATTTCCTGTTGCCAGTGTTCACTCTCTGTTGGTCCTGATGTGGTGAAACCAGCTGTGTTACTTTCAAAAGCTTCTCTAGGCCTGTCCTCTGATTTTAGAATGAGGTGAATGGCTTCAGAGGAGTGTGATGATCCCATCAGCTCCAAAATGTCCTATTGCTCTAAAGGTTTTTCACCACCATAGATTTATAGGTAATCAGACCTGCAAAGATTAAAGAAGGTCATGCCAATTATGACATAAGTCTTGCTGTCTCCAAACCTGGGGTTTCCCTATGCACTCTGCACCAATTCCCTGTGGGATGCCAAGTATTTATTTTGCCCTCTAGCTGAAGATACTCCTTAGTGCTTGAAGCCACCAGATCACTAAGGTTGCTAATCTTGATTAAAATAATCTTGGTTTTTCCATGAATAAAGAATGTATTAATTACCTTGTATATCAGGGTTCAATGACATATACAGCAAGCACCACAGCAAAGAATTTGTTGTGGTATCTGTCCCAGCAATAAAGAGATCCCCGATGATATAAAATAAGTAATCTTCATTAAAACTACTGTTGCTATTATTTTTCCTCTCTTCCTCCATGTGGAGAAGGTACATGTCTATGAAGTCCTGAGGGTTCTCACCATCCAGAGACTCTTGATGGTCTTTGATGATTTGTTTAAGGAAAGTGGTTATATCCTTTTCAATTCGTCTTAATTCCTTATATGGCCCAAAGGGAAGGTAATACAGCCAGGAGCATATGTTGACCAGGAGGAGCTGGCTGTTCAGGCAGATTTCTAACCCTCGTGACATGAAATCTAGCATCCTCTTAAACTCACTGTTGGTATAATCAAAGCGTTGTCCAAAGCACAAGGAGCAAATGATGTTAGAGACGGCATTGCTGACGATGGGGAAAGGGCTGAAGGGATTTTCTCCATGCTTTTGCATTTCCTCCTTCACATACTTGAACTCCTCAATAATCTTGGGCTCCAAGCTAAGCTTTCCCAGGCCAAAATGACGAAGAGTTGAATGAGAGAATTTCCTCTGTTGTCTCCAGACTGGACCATAATGTGCAAACACAATCCCTGTAAAAGGACACCCAAGAAAGGAAAGTGAGAGAGAAGGACACACAATAATATTAAAGAGGACCTGCCAAGGAGTATATTCTAGATGTTTCCAGGCAGTTCATCTAAAGACCACCAATCAAGAAGGAAGACTAACAAAATTTAGTCATCGAGATGGTTTATGTTTCTCATAAGGACAAAAATCATTTCCACCTCAATTGGAAGAATTTGGTATAAAGTGATTATTATTGATAATAATTCTTGGTAACATGAAGAGTAAAGAGTTTCAATGTCCAAAATTAGTATGTGCATTTCAAAATATTTATATTTCATAAGAGTGAACCCACACTTAGAAAATATGTCAAGACAGACACATCCATGAGCAAATCACCTATATTCTAAGCATTAGTAACAGATGGACAATAAGGGCAGAGACCATATCTGATTGTGCTCACCATTAAGATCTCAGCTGTTAGCATAGTGCTGGGTACACAGCAGGATCTTGCTAATTATTAGCTGAATAAATGAACAGCACAACTGGATTAGAATCCCTAGTGTTCAATGTTTAGAATCTCATAACTGGCAAGTAGCCTTAAATGTCAGTTATTGGTAACATCACTCTTTTAAAAATATCTGTACTTGTTAAGGTCATTATAACTACTTGATTACTTGATTCTCACTTGCTTATCTCCCACTATCAAACCCAACAATATTATTTCCAGATGTATCAATTGTTCTCAAATATTTCCTGTCACCTATTCTATCCTCCTGATTTTCATGGTGTGCTTTATCATTTCAGCCAGTTCGTCCTTCCTTCCACATCATTTCTGAATGTTTACCATGTGCTAGGAACTGGGATGCAAATGAAATAAAGACCCTGCTCTGTGGCCAAGTCTTCTCCAATTCCTTAATACATTTATAAAACACCTTTCAATGTAAGCATCCATGTGGTCAAACACATCAAATGATCTATCTGTTCCACGTTCCTTCTTGGTATCCTCCAAATGTCTACTCAACTCTGAAGTGGTTGCTCCCTAGGTCTTCTGTCATCACTTGGGAATTTCCTTAAGACTCTTGTGTATAGAAATCCATTTCTAGGTTTTTATGTCTTCTTCTTGTTTTACTCCCAAATTTGGCTGTAGGATGTTCTCTAGTAGTTCCAGGAAAAGATGCATGGAAGACAATTTTCTAATGATTTTGCATTTCTGAAAACGTATTTATTCTAACACTGCACTTCCTGTGAATTTTGAAGATAATGCTAAGATTTGATTGATGAGTCACAAAGTACGTACATCTTCAACATGCCTAGACATTGCCAAGTTACTCTCCATAGTGAGAGTATACCAAACATGTATCTACCAGAACTATATGAGCTTTCTCATTTGTTCCAAGGAGTTGCCAGTTGCCATCACTTGATATTTGTCAACATTTTTATTTTTGCCCATGGGAGGACTGAAACATACCTCATGATTTCTATTTGCATTTCTCTGATTGTTATATATGGGTCAGCACAGCTTTTCATATAGTTACCGGCCTATTCTGGCTTCTTATTCTGTGGATTTATGCTTATCAACTGTATAATTTTCTTCTTACAAATTCTAGATGCATGGAAGATCTCTCATCACATAATTTTTTCCCACTTATGGCATTTGATAAACAGAAAGATTTATACATATCTGCATTTATCAGTCTTTTTCTTTATGATGGGTGCTATATATCTTACTTTAGAAATATCTTCCTGCCATGAGCTCAGGGATACACTATTTCCTCATAAAATTTAAAATTTAGTTTTTTCCATGTTTAATTCTCTATGCTCTGCCTGGAATCATAATCATGTTAGGCATTTCTACCTACCATAAAGTATAAACCCAAACCTTTTTTCCTCATGGAGATGCCCCACTGTTCAAGCACAATTCATTAAACACATCTCCCATCCCTGGCATCTGTACCGCTGCTTCTGCCACGTTTCCTCCATACCGGTTCTTATAGTTTAGATTTGAGGTGTCCCCCAGAAGCTCCTGTGTTAATGCAGGAATGTCTGGAGTTGAAATGATTGGATTGTTAGAGCTGTGACCTAATCAGTCTATCCTAGTTTGAATGGACCGAATAGGTGGTAACTGTAGGCAGTGGGGTGTGGTTGGAGGAGGGTCACTGGTGTGCCCTGGAAGGGTTGTACTTCTGCAGCCCCCTCCCTTCACTCCTAACCTCTCCCTCTCCTCTCTCCCTCTCCCAGTCTCTGCTTCCTGATGCTGACATGAGCGGAGCAGCATTCAGTCCTCCCCTGTGCCTATCCCCCAGGATATGCGGACTCATGGACTGAGGTCTCTGAAATCTTGAGCCCCAAACAAACTTGCCCTCCTCTAAGCTGTTCCTATCAGGTGTTTTGGTCACAATGACAGCAAAGCTGACTAAAATATCAGTTTACAGGTTTTCTATTCTGCTACATTGGTTTATTTCATCACTGGTTAAAGCCTATTATCTTTTTTTTTTTTTTTGCAGTGCTGGGGATTGAACCCAGGGCCTTGTACTTGCGAGGCAGGCACTCTACCAACTGAGCTACATCCCCAGCCCAAAGCCTATTATCTTTTTTTTTTTTTTTGGAACCAGGCATTGAACTCAGGGACACTCGGCCACTGAGCCACATCCCCAGCCCTATTTTGTATTTTATTTAGAGACAGGGTCTCACTGAGTTACTGAGGGCCTCGCTAAGTTGCTGAGGCTGGCTTTGAACTAGCGATCCTCCTGACTCAGCCTCCCAAGTCGCTTGGATTACAGGCGTGCGCCACCGCGCCCGGCTCAAAGCCTATTATCTTAATCACTTATTTTATAATAAGATACAGACTTTTTAATATGTATTAAAATCTAATAAGGAAGTCCCCTCTCCTCCCTCAAAACCTTGTTCTTCAAAATTGTTTTAGGTTATCTTGACTTTTTTGCTTTATAAAACCTCAGCATGTCATACTCTGTGTTATAGTTTGGATGTGAGGTGTCCCCCAAAAGTTCATGTGTGAGGCAACACAAGAAGGTTCAGAGGAGAAGTGATTGGGTTGTGAGAGTCTTAACCCCATCAGTGAATTAATCTCCTGATAGGGCTTAACTGAATGGTAACTGAAGTGGTAGGGTATGGCTGGGGAACTGGGGCATGGCTTTGGGGTATACATTTACAACTGGCAAGTGGAGACATCTCTCTGCTTTCTGATCATCATGTGAGCTGCTTCCCACTTCCACCATGATATCCTGCCTCATCTCAAGCCCAAGAAATGGGGCCAGCCTCTTATGGCTGAGACCCCTGAAACTGTGGGCCCACGAATAAACTTTTTCTCCTCTATAATTATGTTGTTCAGGTCTTCTAGTCAAAGTGATGAAAAAAGTTGACTAAAACACTCTCTAAGAAAGCTTTTGGGATTTTTATTGAAAATGCATTCACAAGTTAATTTGCAAATTGCTTTCTTTATGATTATTGGACTTGCTTGCATCCAAGAATAAATCTAAACTTAGGATGTTTTAAAGCTTTTTTGGGGGCGAGGGTGGGGGTGGTTACCCAGGAATGAACTCAGGGGCACTAAACCACTGAGCCACATCCCCAGCCCCATTTTGTATTTTATTTAGAGACAGGGTCTCACTGAGTTGCTTAGTGCCTCACTTTTGCTGAGGCTGGCTTTGAACTCAAGATCCTCCTGCCTCAGTCTCCCGAGCCGCTGGGGTTACAGGTGTGTGCCACTGCTATCGGGTAAAGTTTTTTTAAACAAAACATTGCTGAAGTATTTTCCTAATTAAAAAAAAATGTTCATAAATGAAAAAGGCCTCTAAGCCTCTTGTTTCATGCTGTACTTTTCTGGATATACTGACCTCCTAAAATGAGTTAGGGTGTAATCTTTCCAAAAGCATTCATCTAAAATTGAAATGACTTGTTCTTCCTTTCTTGTTCTAATACATAAAGTTGGTCTCTAACTCATTAATTTTCAGGACCCCCCCCGTCGATAATTTTAAGCTTTACATTTGTCTCCAAGTACCACTTTAGTTGCAATACATAAGTATCATTTGCAGTTGTTTTTATTCTTTAATTTTTTTTTCTGAGTCTTACTGGCTACCTGGGGTAATCAATCTTCCACTGTATTTGTTTGTTTGTTTGTTTTATACTGATTTTTGACATTTGATGAGATTTGCTTTTTAGCCTAATATGTGGCTAATTTTAACAAAATTTTCAATAAGATAAGGAAGTGGAGGGAACCTTCTCAGCAGAGGCTAAGATGTGAGAACTGGGTGTTTTGATGACAAGCTGATGGCAGTGAAGTCCAAGAGAGAAGAGGGAACTAAAGAGGTAGTGGCTGAGAATGCCAAGGAGGAGAGGCAGGGACAGAATGAATGGCCTCAGGATTACAAACTTTGCAATGCAACCTTATGGAGCCAGAGTGGCTTCTGATCTTAGGAGTGTTAGGAAGAGCATCAGCCACATCTTGCAGTTGTTGACATCTTTTTTCTTAGGCCTGAAAAGCATGATATTTATAGATGTATACAAAAACATCATTTGCAGTAGGATAATAATACTAAAAAATAACAATGACTCCAAAGCAAAAAATCAGCCCTCTTGATTGAAAATGGAAAAAAAAAAAATGCTAGCTTACCAAAAAAGCCAATGAGCCCATAAAACCAAAAACTAGGAAGGGAGGGTATTGCCACCTCAGGAAGGCTAAAATGTCAAGAACTCTATCTTTCCCTTCTCTCAGCCTGCCTGCCTTCCTACTTCAAACCAGATTTTCCTTGAAACAGGTGATTTCTTGAGATTCCTGTTCTCCCAGTTTTGCAACCAGGTTAAAGCCCTCTATTTTCACTAAAAAATTCTGGGGAAGGATTCAAATGCTTCAATCAGGTACCCCATGGTGATACCAACTTGGGACACTTTATTTATTTCATGGTTCCAGGTATCCTGACTCTACTATGAATACAAATTCTTATACCAAAACTATGTAAGGACAGAACTAAGATATGGAGTCAAGCTAAGTACCCTTCAACAAATGAAAGAATAAAGAAATTTTGGAATATATACACAATGAAAGATTACTCAGCCATAAAGAAGAATGATTTTATGACATTTGTCAGTAAATGGATGGATCTTGAGATTATCATGCTAAGTGAAATAAGCCAGTGCCCAAAAACCAAAGGTTGAATATTTTCACTGATATGTGGAAACTGAACCATAATTAAGATGAGTGCGGGGAGAGAGGTTCAGTAGATTAGACAAAGGAGAATGAAGGGAATGGAGTGGGGACAGGAACAGGAAAGACAGTAGAAAAATCTGACATAATTTTCCTTTGTTCATATATGAAAATATCTAAGTGAATCCCACCAGCATCATGTAGACCCACAAGAATGGGGTCCTAATTAGAATAAGATAAATTCCATGCTTGTATAATTTTATTGAAATGGATTCTACTGTCATGCATAACTAAAAATAACACCCCCTCCCTGCAAAAAAGAACTACCGTTATGAATCCTGGAGTTCTGTACCAGACTAACTACTATTAGAAAGAGACGAAATGTTCTAATCAACCCATCTTTTTATCAGTCTATCCTTTAACTAATTGCTGTGGTCAGGGACATGTGCTCAGGTTAAGAAAAGGCATCTCCCATTCCCATCATAGTTAATGAGAACAAGGATGAGGGTAGGGATAAAAAGTTCCTCAGAAGTAGAGGAATAGGTGGCCAGGCAGCTGCAGCACAAAAAACTACCTCCAACCAAATAAAGGACGGGCTAAATGGAGTCTGATAACATCCTCCCAAATGGTACTATACAGCTGTAAATCATTTTATAGAAGAATATTTAATAATATGGAAATATGCTCATAATACTTTCAGAGATAGATAGAAGAAAGTTTAAAGATTATTAAGAGTATAATTCCATTTTAAGTAGGCAAATATATTTTTAAAATATACATACAAATACAAACAAGACTAGAAAATAATACATAAAAGTCAATAATGACTATGTCAAAATAATACTGATCACAGATGATTAACTTTCTTCTTTTCCATGGTATATTTTCCAGTAATAAACATTTACTATTATTATCATAAAATGCTCAAAATACATTAGATATAAAATTCTACATCCACCACATGTGCATTTTCTACCTAGTGGAGCAGAGAGAGTGCTATCTGCTGATTGCACTTACCCATTCTTTCCACAGGGTCATAGGAGTGGTCCTATTAGTGGAATCCAGGCCCTCTTTTTTTTTTTTTTAATTTTTTTGTAGTTGTAGATGGACAGCATGACTTTGTTTACTTTTATGTGGTGCTGAGAACTGAACCCAGTGTCTCAGATGTGCTAGGCAAGTGCTCTACCACTGAGCTCCAGCCCCAGGCCCTCTTTATACAAGTAGCAGACAACTATTTTTCTGCACATTCAGTAACTTATTTTTCATATTAATTTTCAAATTCTCCAGATGAAATTTTATTTTCTACTCATCTTCACTTCCTAATTTCATTTTGCATCTTGTCTTCCTTTGAGGTAGTCAATACTGAGTGATATATCCCTTACTTTTTGAAATCTTTCAAAATTTCCTTTGCCTTCAATTTTTATGGCTTTGCAATTTGCTTGGGCTCTTGTTCCAAGCCTCCAGCACTTTCTTAATATATTAAATGCTATTCCCCCATCTATGTCAGTGATGTCTGAGCAATGAAAGGTTTCGACCATCAAATGAATATTTCATTTTCCACCTTCACAATCAGTGCTTCACAAATATTTGTGGCAGCATGGCTTATAAGAGTAAAATATTTAAAACTATCTAATTTCTTTCTTTCTCTCCCTTCCTTCCTTCCTTCCTTCCTTCCTTCCTTCCTTCCTTCCTTCCTTCCTCCCTCCCTCCCTCCCTCCCTCCCTTTCTTTCTTTCTTTCTTTCTTTCTTTCTTTACCAGGGATTGAACTCAGGGACACTCAGCCACTGAGCCACATCCCCAGCCCTATTTTGTATTTTATTTAGAGACAGGGTCTCACTGAGTTGTTTAAGGCCTTGCTAAGTTGCTGAGGCTGGCTTTGAACTCGCGATCCTCCTGACTCAGCCTCCCGAGTTGCTTGGATTACAGGCGTGCGCCACCACGCCCGGCTAAAAGTATCTAATTTCTATCAGCCCTGTAAGAGAGACCATTTTATGTATTTCATTTAGTTTAATACTGCATAATATGGAAAAAATAACATTTTAAAGCAAAACCTAGAGGTAGAAAGATACTTTAAGTATCCAGTCTGTGTAAGCTAAAATAAAATTTAAAAAGAAAAATAAAGCAAAGATAAAAGGGCTAAGTAATTGAACAGATACTTCACAGAAGAAGAAATACACTGGATCAACAAATATATAAAAAAAGTTCAACATCTCTAGCAATTAGAGAAATGCAAATCAAAACTAAGATTTCATCTGACTCTGATCAGAATGGCAATTATCAAGAATACAAGCAACGATAAATGCTGGTGAGGATGTGGGGTAAAAGGTACACTCATACATTGCTGGTGGGAAGGCAAATTGGTGCAACCATTATGGAATGTCGTATGGAGATTCCTTAGAAAACTTGGAATGGAACCACTATTTGACCCAGTTATCCCACTTGTTGGTTTATACCCAAAGGATTTAATCAGCATACTACAGTGACACAGCCACATCAATATTTATAGCAGCTCAACTCACAATAGCTAAACTATGGAACAACCTAGGTAAATGAATAAAGAAAATGTGGTGTATATATACACAGTGGAATATTAGTCTTAAGAAGAATGAAATGATGGTCTTTGCTGGTACTTGGATGGAGCTGGAGAATATCATGCTAAGCCAAATAAGCCAATCCAAAACAACCAAAGGCTGAATATTTTCTCTGATATGCAGATACTAATTTACACTAAGGGGGGCAGCTAGGGAAGAATAGAGGTACTGTGGATTAGGCAGAGAGGAGTGAAGGGAGGGGAGGGAGTATAGAAGTAGGAAGGATAGAATGAATCTGACATTATTACCCTATATGCATATATTACTACATATGTGGGATTCTACATCATGTACAACCAGAAGAATGAGAAGTTATACTCCATTTATGCATGATGTGTCGGGATGCATTCTACTGTCATGTATAACTAATTAGAACAAATTTAAAAAAGGATCTGAGAATAAACAAATTTATATATCTTGCTAAATTTTATATTTTAAATAACTTGTAATAAAATGTGACATGTACATTGAAGAAACAGACTGCTCTCAGAGTGAAGCACTACGTTGCTATCCTTGGCTCTCGTCTTATAACTTCCTTTTCTTTTCTTGGTCAGGAAAAGAATCTGGCAGATTAATCAGAGAGAGGGACACAGGTAATACAAAATATCTTTGTGGGTTACTGAGCTGTCTAATCATGTCTAGTCAACTGGTCTAACCATGAGATTTTGAAGAGGAAAAATATAATAAATATCACCTCACATTCTAGAACATGTCTGCAAGTGCTAAGTCAATTATTTATACATCCCTGTTTATAACATATCCTCTTATCTGCTAGTTTCACTGACTTTAGCAGCAAATTCTCTCAAAATAGTATATATAGTTAATAATGTTATTAGCCTCTTCTTCCTAATATCATTTATATTCCCTTGTTTTCTACACATCTTAGTTTCTGGGCAATTTCTCATTTTACTTTGTTGCCACTTCACTCTTGAAAAAGTTCCTCAACTATCTATATTTCTCATTCAAATGATCGTTCTCTATTCCATGTTAAGTCCATGAACATCTTCTTTGTACCATAAGGTCCTCCCTTTTCATTATCTCATCAGATATCATCACCAGTCACACAAATTTCTATCATTAAATCTTTCCCAGTATTCACTCAGCACATATCCACCAGAGCAGTACTGTCTACAATCCTGTCTCTGGAGGAATGAATGCTATAGTTGAAGTACCAAAGCACCAAGTTACCCCAGGTTTCCAGCTGTTTCCCTAAACAGAGGACCCAATAATAAGCAGTGTTCCAACTAATGCTTAGAAATGGCCTTATTATAGATTTTTAACCAAAAAGCATTCTGACAAACTGTTTTGTTAAGAGTTGGGCACCAAACCATTAGGATCTGAAAGAAGAAAACTGACTTCCTATTTTAAGAAATTCAGGTGAAGAGACAGACATATGACACCAATTATAATACAATGTGGCAAGTGTATCAACACACACTTTTTTGATTACCTACTCTGTAGATGCTTGTATGCTTTGTTTCCATTTTTTGATTACCTACTTTGTGTGAAACAGTGAGTCCCAGTGGTTAACAAGATGCACAAAACCTCTGTCCTCTACCTCTAACTCACGTTCCAGTGGTGAGGGGGCATGGAACAGACTAAATATTTGCAAAGTATTTAATGAGTGACATATGAATGAGAGAAAATGAAGTGTGGTATGTAAAAATAAAGGAATTGACTAAAAGGAAATTGAAAAGTGGCCACTGGCCTGAGAGGTATGAGGGAGAGGAAGCAGTCAGTCAAGTGAAGATATTCTGATGCCAAGGATAACAAATGTGCTACCCTGAGGTGGGCACAGGCTTGGCAGGAATGTGCTTAGGAAGGCCAGGCTGCAATGTACAAGTTCGGATGGTACCCAACTTACTATGGTTTGTCTTATGAAGGTGCGGAAGCAATGAACATTCAGATAAAACTATACTTTGAAAATCTGGTGTGCGTGCATTTGCGTGTATGTGTGTATGCTGGGTATCGAACCCACGGTTTTGTAAGTGCAAAGAATGCCCTCTACCACAAAGCTATACTCACAGTCCCTAAATTTTTCTCTTTTCTAGAGTGGCAATGTGCAGTATGATATTCTTAAGATGCCTGGGCAGCAGCAGTGAGCCACAGCGCCCAGTCAGCCACACAATCAGGAGAGAGAATGATCAAGGCTCTACAGAGTGCTGCATTGCTAAGCTATGATGGCTGGCAGATTAGGTGTAGTAAATGCATTTTTGACTTATGATATTTTCCACTTACAATGTGTTTATCAGAATGTCACCTATAATAAGTCAACACGCATCTGTAAATGGACAGTAGAAAGAAAGAGATAAAAGTCAAAAAGGCAGAGGCCAGATCCTTCAAGGCATAGTAGGTCAAGTATAGAATTGGGAGAAAATTGGCTTTGAGTGGAGAGAGAGATATGGTTCATGATTTTTAAAAAGATCATTTGGGGGTCTGAATTTGTAGCTCAGTGGTAGAGTGCTTGCCTAGCACTTGTGAGGCACTGGGTCTGATCTTTAGCACCACATAAAAATAAATAAAATAAAGGTATTTTGCCTATCTACTATATATACATATAGATCATTTTGGCTGTAGTACAGATAAAGGACTAGAATGGAAACAAACAGGGTAGTCAGGAGGCTTCTGAAGTACCAAATGAAAAATAATGGTAAATTGGATGCTGATAGTGGAGAGGGAAAAAAGTGGAGGCAGGACATTTTTCTACAGTTGGAATGAACAAGATTTGTGGACTGACTGGAAGGACATGGGATGGGTCTTAAAAGGAAATTGTGGTCATAAAGAAAAGGGAAGCTCATCTCTACTTGGGGACAGAGAAGCATGTTAGAGAACACAGTATTACAGATGTGATACTGAAACACAGTCTCAAAAGCAGGTAAGAAAAAAAGAAAATAAGTATCAATGATATGGAGAAATTGGAACACTTATGCATGGCTGGTAAAATGTGCAGCTACTGTGGAAAATGGTATGGTAGTTCGTCGAAAAATTAAACAGAACCATATGATCAAGCAATTCCAATTCTAGATGTATACCCAAAAGAACTGAAAGCAGGAACTCAAACAGATATTGGACACCCATGTTCACAGCAGCATTACTGAGAGTAGCCAAAAGGTAGATACAACCCAAGGGTTCATCAGTGGATGAATGAACAAAATGTAGCACATACATACAATGGAATGTTATTTAGTTTTCAAAGGGTAATTCTCATACATGCAAAAATAGGTATGGACCTTAAAATATTATGCCAAGTGAATATTTTTAGCTACAAAAGGACAAATGTTATGATCCCACTTATATAAGATACCTAGAGTAGTGAAATTATAGAGACAAAAAGTAGAATGGTAGTGGCCAGAGGTTGGACCAGGGAAAGAGAATTGGTTCTGACTGAGAAGGAAAGAATTCTGTGGGTCTTACTAAGTTGCTGAAGCTGACCTCGAACTTGGGATCCTCCTGCCTCAACATCTCAGGCATTACAAGTGTGTGCCACCGCGCCTCTTAACAAAGCCAAAGTTTAAGAATTTTGGGGATCATAGACTGAAGAGGGCGGACTCTGAGGAGAAAATGTCCCCACAAGGATGGAACCTGATTTCGCACCTTGTTGCACTCCCCCGTAACCCTATTACCTTCCCAAGGGTTTCCTACTTCTGATCTTGGAATCTGAACAGTCACGCATCCCTCAAGGCTCGGTGGGATCTTAAAGACCCAGGGAAGTTGAGGGGCAGCCGCCCCCACCATCCGCACGGGATGCAGGTGTGAAGCGAGTTGTGAGCATGTGGCAGGAAGGAGCACGATGTACCACTGCACCTGGAGCCCCATCTGCCCGCGACCCCTCACCCCACCCCAGGTCCTGGCGGCGAGGGACCCGCTCACCCTTCTCCTTGGTTAAAATGGAAATGAGGGGCACCCTCGGGCGGTCGCTGAAGACCTCCGCCTGCTGTACCAACGCCTCGCGCACGCTGTGGAAGTCGTTGAGCACCACCACCAGGTAGTGGCCGATGAAGAAGCTGAAGATGTTGCCGTACACGCGAGCCAGTTTTGCCAGGATCACCTGCGGGGCCTGGGTCGTGGGTTCCATCCCTGTGGCCCTCGTGGTGCGGCTCACCCAGCTCTGCCGCCGCAGGAAGGGTGGCAGGAGCACGTAGCCAAAGTTACCCACCAGGGGCCAGGGCGTGGGACCCGGGGGTATGTCCCGCGCCCGGTGCCACCTCAGCCAGCTCCAGCCCAGCAGCGCGATGAGGCCGCACAGCAGCAGCAGCGCGCCGCCGCTCGGGTCCAGCCGCAGCAGCCCCCGAGTCGTACGGAGGAGGTGCACGGTCCAGGGTGGGTCGTCGGCCGGGAGCTGCGGCGGCCCGCTGGAAGACATGCTTGATAAGCCAGCGCCCTCACCCACAGCCTCCGAGTTTCTCAAGCTGACCCGGGCGACGCGCACGCAGGCGCCCGCCCCCGCCGCCGGCGGCCGGCGAGGCGAGGGAAGGTCAGGGGCGGGGACTGGAGAGCTGAGGGAGCCCCGGATTGGCTGCGCCCAGCGCATTCTCCCCGCCTCCCCCAGGCAGCAGCGCTGGAGCGGAGCCTCGGAGGAGGTCGGCCGAGGGTGGGGGGCAGGTCGCGCCTTTTGATTTGTCCCAAAGTTTCACCCCTTGTCCGGTTGGGGCTTGATGGTGACTGTCTCTGAAACTAGGGTGCTGCAACACGACCTTGCGCTCTGCTTGCCTGTGTGTGTGTGTGTGTGTGTGTGTGTGTGGGTGTGTGGGTGGGTGGGTGGGGGGGGCGGGCCACTCATCTTGTCAGCTGAAAGCGTAAATTGAAATAGGTTCTCGCGAAGGGAGAAAGCGCCGTGTCTGTTTCTGTGTGACCTGGGTCAAGCAGAATACTTTAGTCCAAGAATAGAAAAAATAAGAATTTGCTTGGAGGACTTAAGTACTTGTAATACAAAACCAAAAGTAATCGGATGCGGAGAATGACAGTATTGGGCTTAGATCAAACTTGAAATGCTGAGATTGCAATTTAAAATACGAATTCTGTAGTATTTTAAAAACAAAGTCCTCCTTTAATCTATCTTGATAATGGCTTCAGGTTGCTTCCCTTTCCGCCTTCTAACAGACGGAATCCTGTAGTTCCTCTTAATTAGATTGGTCATAGAATTGTCTGTTAGACCAATATTTTGATCCTTTAAAAGTTTGATCGCTCTGCCCTTAGAAAGTTGTGACCAGAGCATCGGGAGTTCTCTATTCCTTACATGGTCCATTCTATTTTTTCTATTAGCGATTCCAGTAAAATATGTTAAATTTCCAGACCACTCTGTTCTCATACTATTTTTTACCTGTTTTTCCTGTTAAACTTGGAATTCCCTCCTAAAAAATGAAAGCATCTCACACCTTCTGTAATTAGCCATTAATTCTTAGATTACTTTTCATGTTCTCTTAATATCTAAGAGAATTTAAAAAATCTAAACTACTTGTCTTCAACATAGGATCTCTTTCTTCATAGCCCAGCTCTCTAAAGTAGTAGCCACTCAGTCTTTTCTTACAAGATTACATGCATGGTTGCATTATGGTTACATACAAGATTACATTACATACATTTTTTCTCTAAATATTCTCTTATTTTTGTTAGGTTAACAGCTCTGTGAGGCAGAGAGGAAGTATTGTGGGTTGGATTGTGTCTTCTCACCCCAATTCATAGGTTGAAGAACTAACCCTCAGTACTTCAGAAAGTGACTGTATTTGGAGAAAAGCTTGATAACAGAGGTAAAAGTTAACAATGAGGTCATGTGGGTGGACCCTAATCCAATACTAGTGCCCTTGTATGAAGAAGAGGCTAGGACAGAGACACAGAGGAAAAACTTTATGGGGTCAGCAAGAAGGCAGCCATCTGTGTTAAGAGAGAAAGAGCACAGAAGAAACCACACCTGTCAACACCTTGATCTTCCAGCATCCAGAACTGTGAGGAAATTACTTCTCTTGCTTAACCACCAGTCTCAAGCTCTTTGTTGTGGCAGGCCTATAACAGTACAGGAAGCTACATTGTTCCTCTTAACACTGTGGGTAACCCATACATGAAGCAATAGCTCATCCAGTGCTTCTTAG
Organism: Glaucomys volans; assembly: GCA_020662805.1. Lineage (NCBI taxonomy): Eukaryota > Metazoa > Chordata > Mammalia > Rodentia > Sciuridae > Glaucomys > Glaucomys volans. The sequence continues at coordinate 221,765 of JAJEJO010004056.1, read as the reverse complement.
GGATGAATTTCAACAAATTACATTCAAGGCATTCTTGCCAGGGAAAGAACACTTCCTGTTCCATCTTCTCTATTTTAGATTGAAAAGTACAATAATGATCAGTAACAGCCCAGGAAGAAGATACAAAAAGATCTTTTGGATGGGGATAGGCAGCAGGAAAGATGATGAAAACTTTAACAACAACAAATAAAATCATTTTACTGAGTCCCCAAAGACAATTTTAAACCAGCCACTTGCCCTCTGAAAGCCTTCTGGATTTTGGCCAGAACTGTTGGTAACTGTATAACTAAAATACCTAAGTACTTATTATTTTGTTAAAGACTGGCGTTAAATTACCCTATTTGTAAAACTGCAATTGTCCAGCTGGTTTTTAATTCCCTGAGAGCTACATGCCATACACCTCACTCTTGCAGAGTCAGTGAACATGAACAGAAAGGGCTTATGGATTGGGAAGGGTTTGAAAAATGCTAAAACATGAGAAGTGTTATTCATACTACTTGGTTGCACAATTCCACTGACCATTTAAAAATTAACCCCTTCACATGCATATGTGAGACTGTAACAGCAAATCCCACTATTATTATAATGAACCAATAAAAATGATAAAATAAAAATAACACTTTCATAACCTTTCAATTCTTATGATTTGTTTCACATATACCTAAATGTCTTCTCTTTATACATATGGTTATGCACTCCTTTATGTATGTAAATTCTCCTTGCTCCCATGTACCTTATCTGAAACTGAGGTAATCGATGAATCTACATTATGCACAAAGATCAAATGAAATAATCAGCACAATATCTAGCATGTAATTAATAGTCAGTAGATACAAGCTGTATTTACAGTAGTTTTCACTGGGGACCTGATACCTTAAACTCAACAGATTAGTGCTGTCACTGACATTTTTCCCCACCCCTTGAAGTTTTACCAACCATTTCTGAGATCAGATTATGAGACTGGACAGGGCATTATTTCCTATACTTAGCCGTTATGCCTTGGTGTGCTGAATTAATACACTTATCTGGCTTCAACATTACCCACTTTTCCCTGCCCTCATCCCTCAGTTACATATAGGTACTATGGTAACTGCTGAGGAGATGAAGGTGGGGGGAGCCCTTGAAATACCTACAGTGGAAGGTATCAGTGGAAGGCAGACTCTCAAAGGTAACAGAAGGCAATTCCTGAAACTTTTTATTTGGACAAAATAGGGCCAGAATTGGGACAAATTTTTTGTTGCATTCCAAAATAAATGGTCCAGGTTCTCTACAACAAAAGAAAGGGTTAGGAGAGGGGGAAACTGTGGTATATTTAGTCAACAAACCATCCCTGTCCAATAAAAAAGGGATAAGCTATGATAGACTCCACAGCATGGATGAATCTCAAAAACATTACATTAAGTGTAAAAGCCAGAGCTGGGGTTGTAGCTCAGTGGTAGAGTGCTTGCCTAGCATATGTGTGACACTGGGCTGGATCCTCAGCGACACATAAAATTAAATAAATAAAATAAAGGTATTGTGTCCATCTACAACTAAATATATATATATATACACACTATATATATATATAAATATATTATGTATATATATGTATATATATGTATTTTTTTTAAAGCCAGACCAAATCAGAGTACATACTGAATAAATGCATTTATATGAAGTTCTAGAACAGGGAAAACTAACCTATGAATCAGAACAGAGAGTGGACTGACAGGGAAGGAATAAGAGAACTTTTTCTGGGGTGAAAGGAACTTTCTACATCTTGATCAGCATATTGGTTACTTGGGTGTATGAATTTGTCAAAATTAAAGTGTGGATTTTCCTATAAGTAAATTATATCTCCATAAAACAAATGAAAAGTAATAAATAGAAACAAGTATTTTGGAGAAAAAGACACTGTGAAGCAAGACTTAGCAGTTGTGATTTATGAGATGTACCTATTGTGAGGTGGATGCCCACATGTATGTCGTTAAAGTGACAACAGTTATTTGTGGTTTATGTATGTAAATAAATAAAAATGAAAAAACACATCATTAAGGAGAAAAATTCCTCTTAAAAAATAACCTTCTCTTAGTTTAGTTACCCTAGTTATAAATGTTACTGATTCTTCACATTTTATTTTCTTATGTATTATGCAGAAACCATCATAGAAACCACAAGGGGACCTCAGTCCAAATCTCATTGGGTTGCCATGGGCACATCATTAACCTTTCTGACTCTTGTTCTTTTTATTTGGTGAAATTAGGGGTTTACCACACGTGGCCCTAAGTCCTCCACTCCCTAATGTTCTCCTGCTTACTGGATTGTCAGCACTTTGAATCTGGCTTTTGATGAAAATAAGATACTTAGTCAATCAAATTGAAAGAATAGTATGTACAAGGTAAAATATAAGCCAGATGCTTCAACAAACAGCACAGGCCTGCTACTTCCTGGTTCAGGAGATGAAACTTGGCCCTGGGCCTAATTGCGAAGCCTCATTTCCAAGTATCATTAAGACTCAAATTTCAGAAAGGACATTGAAAGTTTACCTAGTCTTTAGGCAAGAACATATCAAATAAAAGTAGATTTATTTTTACTTTAAAATTCTAAATTAGATTTATTTTTCAATAAAACATACCTGGAGCTTATTTTGAACTTTAAGAAATGGTTACCATTAGTGTCACATAAACGACAACTTCACTTTACATTTATTCCTTAGGTGACTTTTTAAAAATTTCTTGAATCCTTAGGTGACTTTAATACTCTTACAGTGAAGACAATAGTAAAGCCCTACAATTTAATAATGTGACCTTATAATTAGCTAAAGGACACATACAATATTGTGAAATGGAACATACAGATTCAAGTGTGGGGCACTCCAGAAAACTAGATATTTTAAAGGCAATATTTTATTCTGAGTTTTAAAAGACTAAGTCTTGGCTGGGCGTGGTGGTGCACTCCTGTAATCCCAACATTTGGGAGGCTGAGACAGGAGGATCACGAGTTCAAAGCCAGCCTCAGCAACTTAGCAAGGCCCTAAGCAACTCAGTGAGTCCCTGTCTCTAAATAAATACAAAATAGGGCTGGGGATGTGGCTTACTGGTGGAGTGCCCCTGGGTTCAATCCCTAGTACCAAATAAATAAATAAATAAAAGACTAAGTTTTTGTAGAAAAATTGGATATACAGAACATTTTAAAGTAGGAAATAATGTTTGCCTTTTTATTCTTACCACACAGAGGGTATATGCATTCATACTTCCAGCCTGGGGTGTGTATATTTAATCATTATAAATAGTTCTATTTAAAATGTTCATATATTTGTTAATATGCAAATAAAAAGATATCATTAACATTTTCCATGTTGTTCTCCCATGCATCATTTGAAATTTCTGTATTGTTGCACAGGGATCAACACCCTTTTCCTGGAAAGGGCCCAAAAGAAGATATTTTGGGCTTTGTGGGCCATTATGGTCTGTTAGAACTCCACAGCTCTGCCGTGGGTGCAGGAAAGTTGCCATCGACAATAAGGAAATAAATGAGCATGGCTCTACTCCAGGAAAACATTTAACAAGCGGAAGCATCTAGATTTAACCTGCAGGGTATTATTTGCTGATTGGTGGATTTTAAAACATCTAGTTCATTGCTTCTTGGCCTTTGGCTAAGATCATTTGTAAAAAATTTAGGCCATTGTTTAATAAGACTATTTCAAAATGTATCTGATACCTCGTTGTTGACAATAGGAATATAATAGAAATATATGTAAAAATATGTGTGTGTGTGTGTGTGTGTTTTATATAGGTATACAAATGTTTGATTAGTTCAGTAGGATAAATAACAAGAATTGGTTCATTTCTAAGACCGTTGATATATAAAACAAAATGTATGCACACACGTACAACTTGTACCTTCTATCTCTGCAGAAACTACCTATGAAAAATATAATATATCCTGTCAGGTTTCTTAGTTTTGGTTTCACTAACCTGCCCTTTTTCATTGTATTTCAGTGTATTTTGAGAATCTTGCCATGCCTCATGCCCTTTTAACAGCCATCTGGTACTTCATTGAATGGAATCATTCGTCAATACACACATACTGAGCCCTAATTATCATGAACTGTTCTTGGCACTAGGGATGTTATATGAACAAAACTATGTGCTTGCTCTTCAAGGAGCTTACTTTAAGTGGGAGAAGATAGATGAAAGGTGAATGAATATTTAATGTATCAGTTGGCAGTATTATGGAAGAAATAAGGTACAAAAAGGAGCTGGTAGGTACTGCTGTCTGTGTGCTGGGGAGGGTCGTCATCTTATACAGACAGTTCGGGAAAGGCCTCTCTAGAAGAGAGAGCTGATCACCTACTGGAAGGCCTGAAGATGCCTGGAGGACCCTTCCACACAGAATTAACTGGAAGCTCTAAGGCCAGAGGCTGAAGTGTACCTTGAGTTTTCCAGGAACAAGGATCCACAGGGCTGGAGTGGAAAGGCAAAGGGAAGGTGGTTGGAGACAGAATCAAAGAGGTAGCTCAGGCTGGGTTCCGTGGAGCACACCTATTATCCCAGGGACACAGGAGGATGGCAAGTTTAAGGCCAGTTTGGGCAACATAGTGAGATCCCATCTCAAAAAAAAAAAAATAAAATAAAAAAAAAAAAAAATAAAAAATAAAAAGGCCTGGGGATATAATTCAGGTTCAATCTCTGGTACAAAAAAAAAAAAAAAAAAGTAGCTCGTAGGGCACCATAAAGACATTTACTTTGAATAAAATGGTAGCTACCGAATTGTTTTTGAGAGGGAATAATGTTAAATCGCTTTTGTTTTAACAGAACCCCTTTGGATGCTTTCTAAAGGGGCAAAGGTGAGACCAAGGAGATAATTAAGGGATCAATTGAGTAATTTATTAGCCAAGTCCTCTATTAGTAAATATCAACATTATTTCTAGTTTCTATTAAAAATCTGCTGGATAAATAACAGGGAGATTTTTAATTGTTGTAAAATAGAAATAACATAAAAATCACAATGTTAGCCAGTTTTAAATGTATGATTCAGCCAGGTACAGTGGTGTATGCCTGTAATCACAGAAACTCGGGAGACTGAGGCAGGAGAATTACCAGTTTGAGGCCAGCCTCAGCAACTTAGTGATGCCCTGAGCTCTTAGAGGGACCCTGCCTCAAAATAAAAAAGTAAAAAGGGATGGGGATGTAGCTCAGTAGTAGAGCACTCCTGGGTTCAATCCCCAGTACTGCAAAAAAGTGTACCATTTGGTGGCAATAAGTACATTCACAATATTGTGTAACCTTTACCAATATTTATTCCACAACATCACCATTCAAAATAGATACTCTGTACCCATTAAGCAATAACCCCTCACTCTTCCCTTCCCCCAGCCCTGGTAACCTCTGTTTCACTTTCTCACTTTGTAAATCTGCCTATCCTAGGTGCCTCACATGAGGGGAATCAAGTGATGCTTGTCCTTTTCTGTCTGATTTATTTCACTTGGAACAATGTTTTCAAGATTCATTTGGTTGTAGCAGGTTTCAGAATTTCATCCTTCGTATGATGAATGGTATTCTTGTATGTGTACACACTGTTTTTTGTCCTCCATTCTTCTGTTGGCAGATACATGGGTTTTAATCTACCTTTGGGCTATTGTGAATAGTGCTGCTGTGAACACTAGTGTGCAAGTTATCTATTTGAGTCTAATTTAAATTCATCTGGGCATCTACCGAGGAGCAGAATTGTCTATGTCTAACTTTCTGCAGACCACTTATTTCTCACAACATCTCTTCCATTTTATTAGCAACAAAGGTTCTGGTTTCTATTATCACCAAAATAGTTATTCCTTTTTAAAACAGCCATCTTAATGAATGTGAAGTGTATTTATTGTGGTTTGATTTGCATTTTTCTGGTGGTGAGTGATGCTGAGCATCTTTTCCCATGCTTTTTAGAAATTTATATATATTTATAGAAATTTATCTCTATATATGTGTGTTTATACACACACACACATATATATATGTGTGTGTGTATATATATATATATATACACATATATATATATATAAATAAATTCTTGGCAGGCGCGGTGGCACCCGCCTATAATCCCAGCAACTTGGGGGGCTGAGGCAGGAGGATTGCAAGTTCAAAGCCAGTCTCAGCAACAGCAAGGCATTAAGCAACTCAGTGAGACCTGTCTCTAAATAAAATACAAAAAAGGGCGAGGATGTGGATCAGTGGTTGAGTGCCCCTGAGTTCAATTCCTAGTTAGAAAAAAATTATATATATTCTTTAGAAAAATAGGTATTCAAATCTTTTGACCATTTGGGTTGTTTTATTGTTGAATTGGAGCAATTCCAATATTCTGAATACTAATTCTTTGTCAGACATGTTATATACATATTTTTCCTATTCTTTGATGTATTAAAGGTTTTGATTGTGATAAAGACCAATTTATATTCTCTTTTATTACTAGTTATTCTGATGTCATATTTGAGAAATGATTACCTATTCCAAGATCATAAAGATTTTCACCTGTTTCTTCTAAAAGTTTCATAGTTTCAGCTCTTAAACTTAGGCCTTTGATCCAGTTTTTAGTTAATTCTTCTAATTGGCATAAAGTGAGGTTATAGCTTCATTATTTTATATATGGACATCCAGTTTTCCCAGCTGTTGGCTGACAACAGCCCTCTCTCTCATTGAATGACCTGGCACTTTTGTCAAAAATCAATTGACCCTTTATGTGAGGAATTATATCCAGGATCTCTATATTCTATTCCATTAATCTACAGTCATGTGTCACTTAACAATGGAAATATGTTCTGAGAAATGTGGTATTAGGTGATATTGTTGTGTGAACATCATAAAGTATACTTACACAAACCTGGTTGGTATAGCTTTCTACCCATATAGGAAATGACTCAGGAGGCTGAGGCAGGAGAATTGCAAGTTCAAAGGCAGCCTGAGAAACTTAGTGATCCCTTGAGCAACTTAGAGAGACCCTGTCTCAAAATTAAAGAAGTGAAAAGGGATGGGGGTGTAGCTCAGTGGTAGAGCTCCCCTTGGTTCAATCCCCAGTTCAGTCCCTGCACACCTAGGCTCTATGTGCCCATACATGTTCCAACCCATTGTTTCTAGAACAACATGAGATCAAATCAAGCATAGGAGAAAATAATGCAGTCAAGAGATGTGATAAACACGAGGCGTGTGAGGGTGCTGCTGGAATATCACAGGAATGATTTTTTATGTAACCTCTTATTAAATAGAACATTGTAAAATGATAAGAGTAAACACAAACCAATAACTCATTTATTATCAACTATTATGTACTGTACTTAACTGTGTGCTAGACTTTTACACCACTCATGATGTGGAAAGGCTTACACCTTCATCTCCACAAGCACCTGGATAATGCAGTTCATGGATCTTACACTGGCTACATCATCAAGAGGTGATAGGACTTTAATTTCCTTATAGTCTTAGGGGCTATATAAGCAAGACTTCCCTATGGGACTATATATTCAGTCTCCTGTTGACCAAAATGTTCTAAAGGGGCAAATGACTGTACAGGTCTATCCTTACATTACCACGTTTATGACTACTGTGCTCTTGTAAGTTTAGAAATCAGAAAGTATGAGTTCTCCATCTTTTTCAAGATTGTTTAGCGATTCTGGAAATTATGGCTACCTGACAGGCAATTTGGCTATTGTATTAGCCTCTTGAGATAACATTTGAATTTTTAGATGGGCTATAAAAATATTATAGAGATTGTGATAGATTGCGTTGAATCTGTAGATCACTTTGGGTAGCACTGTCATCTTATCAGTATGAAGTCTTACAATTCATGAACACAAGTTATCTTCTTATTTGCTTAGGTCTTATTTCCTCGGCAATGTTTTCTACTGTTTCGCATACAAGTTTTCCACTTTCGTGTTATTTTCAGTTATTACCATGAAATGTTCAAGGCAATTAACTTATAGAGAAAAGGTTTATTTTAGCAATGGTTCTGGAGGTTCCAGTTCAAGATCAGGTGGCCCCATGACTTTTAGTCTTCGGTGAGGTGCAAGATGGCAATGGTGGTGAGCATGTATTCTAGGAAACCATTCAGACCACAAGCCAAGAAGCAGGAAAGAGAAGACTAACAGAGTTCCACAAACCCTTGTGGACATTACACTGCCAACTTAAATACCTACCAGTAGGCCCCACCTTTTAAAAGACCCATAGCACCTCAAAATACTGCCACTCTGAGGACCAACTGTTTAGAATGTAGAACTTGGGGAACACTCATTCAAACCATAGCAACCTCCTCGATTAAATGTATTCCTAAGTATTTTATTCTGTAGATGCTACTGTAAATGAAATTGTTTTCTTAATCTACTTTTCAGGTTGTTCATTCTTAGTGTATAGAAACCCAACTGATTTTTGTTTCATACACTGCAACTTTGAATTCATTTACCGGCCTTCCCAGTCTATTTTGTTGTTGAATTTTGAGTCTTCTACATATAAGAGCATGTCATTTGCACAATTTTCTTTCCTTTGAATTTCAGTTCTTTTATTCCTTTTCTTATCTTGTTCCTGTTCTAAGAGGAAAAGCTTTCAGTTCACATTGAATATGATGTTAGCTACAACTTTTTCCAGGCCTAATCTTTATTATGTTATAGTTGTTTCCTTTTATTCCTGGTTTGGTGTTTTTAATCATGAAAGTTTGTTGAATTTTCTAAAATAATATTTCTGCATCAACTGAGAAGATCATGTGAGGGTTTTTTTTCTTACTTTGTTCTGTTAATGTATTACATTGATTGATTTTGATATGTTGAATCTTCCTTCTAGGAATAAATACCACTTGACCTTGGCATACACTCAATATATGTGGAATTCAGATTGCTAGTATGTTATTGAGAGTTTTGTGTCAATATTTATTATTTATAAGGGATAATCTTAAGTTTTAATAGTGTCTTTATTTGGCTTTCATAGAATAATTCTGAACTCATGAGTATGGAAGTGTTCCCTACTCTTTTATTTTCTGGAAAAGTTTGAAGATTGGTATGAAGTCCTCTTTAAAATGTTTGGAGGAATTGACAAATGAAACCATGGTGTGAGGTTTTTCTTTGCTGGGAAGTTTTTGGCTACTGGTTCGAACTCCTCAATGGCTGTTTTAGTCAGCTTTTTCACTGTAGTGTCTAAAAGATCTGACCAGAACAATTGTAGGAGGAAAAGTTTATTTGAGAGCTTGCCATTTCAGAGGTCTCACTCCACAGACAGCCAGGGCCATTCCTCTGGGCTTGAGATGAAGCTGAACATCATGGTCGAAGAGTGGTGGAGGGAAGCAGCTCACATGACAATCAGGAAGCAGAGAGACTCCACGTGCCAGATACAAATGGCACACCCCAATGCCCACCTCCTCCGGCCACACCTTACCCACCTATGACTACCATTCAATTAATCCCACCAGGGGATTAATCCATTGATTGGATTAATACTCTCATAACCCAATCATTTCTTCTCTAAACCATCTTGCATGGTCTCACACATGAGCTTTTGGGGGATACCTCATATCCAAACTACAACAGTACTTATAGATGTATTCAGATTTTCTATTTCTTCCTGATTCAGTAATGGTAGCTCTTGTTTCTACAAATTCGTCCATTCCATCTAGATTGTCGTTTGTTGCCATACAATTGGTCAGTGTTCTCTTAGAACAGTGATTATTTCTGCATAATCAATAGTAATGGACCCACTTTCACTTCTGATCTTAGTAACTCCAGCATTCTTAGTCATCAAATTAGAGGTTTGTCATTTGTTAGAACCAACTTTAAACTTCAATGCTTTCTGTGTTGTTTTTGTTGTCATTTTACGTCAATCCTTTTTCCTGCCTTCCTTCCTTCCTCCCTCCCTACTCCAGTGCCAGGGACTGAACTCAGAACCTCACACATGTTAAGAAAGTGTATTATCACTGAGATACACACCCAGCCCAGTCAATATCATTTTAAATAGTTTCAGCAGCAGATTTATCAACACTCTCTTTCTTTAAAAGGTTATTGTACATCAAAATAGTCTTTAACACTTATTTCTGCTACCTTCAAAAGTCAGCTCACTGATTAGCTACTGCTGAAATGCGGAAACTTTGTTGCTAGTACAACATGGTACCAGACATATGACTCAACTGTGATGGATCAGCTAGCTACTTGAGACTGCGGTAAAATGACCATTCTTTCCATGATCTGGGGCAGCAGGTTAGAGTGAGACACAGATTATTGAATGAACTGCTTTATTTTTATTAGCAAAAATAATTTGCACATCAGGCATTGCTCATGTTTCTGGAAATTTCTGGGGGCGACAGAATAACACAATTCAGGTATCAGATTAGTGGGCAAAACATGGGAAAGGCAGGCAGAGTAAGGTCTTTGGAAGTAGAAGCTTGAATTTGTGACACTGAATTTCACTGACAATGAATTTGCTTTACACTAACAAGCATGTGAACTCAAACACTTGCAAATTCTCTTGTGTTCAAAGCCATTTTGAACTAGGAGCCAGCTTTCTCCCTTTTGAAATGTAGAAAATTGAACTGCAAGAAACAAACTGTGATGGTGACTACTGTAATTATGACAGAGGCAATGAGTTATATTCAGTGAAAACAAAACTCAAGTTCCAGCTTATGAACCCTTTCATCTTATGAAATGGGGTCACCACCTCTTGCCTTGTTTATACCTCACAAGGTTTTATGAAGATTAAAGAATGTGTGTCAACCATGAACTGTAAAATGCTCTGCCTTGTTAAACATGCCAGATGAATTAAGTGTGCACTACATGTGTACACAAAGCAGCACCTAATTCATCGCTATTTTATGTTAGTGAGCAATCTAGTTTTTTGTTATTCTTATATATTTTATTAGAGGAAAACAAAATGTTAGATGTTAAGGTTTGTGATGCTTCTATGACTTTACTTACCTGTACCTTTTTCATGGGTGCTGGGAGAAGACACAAGACTCCTGGGTCAGAGACAAAGGACTTCATAACTCACCACAGCGATAGCCAAAATGTCAGCATGGTCGCTTTGAATTCCCTTGTTCCCCAAATCCCATGGAGAGGGGTGACTTGGAGGGATCAAGACAGATACCACACACAGTAGGTTTGCCACTCAATGGCAGAACATTTGAGTTTGGGGGTTTTACTACACTAAACAGAAACAAGCCTGTTTATTTGGGGCAATATGCTGCCTAATCCCTCAAGATGGATCACTGTAAACACAACAGGCTGGGCAACAATCATCAGGGCCTTGCACTTTTGGCAGGCTCAGCAAAAATGTGCTGGTATGAATGCTCAGGGCCCATAGTGGGTTGCCTCTCTCAGCATTTAGATGAAATAAAACCTGTATCTAATTGCAGTTCTACTAAAATAGTAAATACAAAACAATGGCAAAATAAGTGGCAATATCTCCAAAAAAGTAATCAGCTTCCAGTTCTTCAGAATACCTAGATGATTAGCTATCAAAACCCTATCCAACATTTTCTTAATCTTGCAAACCCAAGATACCATATTTTATGCAATTGAGGTTTGTTGCTGTTGTTGCTGCTGCTGCTGCTGCTGTTCTCCAGCACTAGGGATTAAATTCAGGAGTGCTGTACTACTAAGCTACACATCAGCGCTTTTTGAAGCAGGGTCATCCTAACTTGCTAAGGTTGGCCTTGAATTTGTGATCCTCCTGCCTAAGCCTTCTGAACAGCTGGGATTACAGGTGTATGCCACCATGCCCAGCTTGCAAATGAATTTTTTAAAGATCTGAATTAGTTATAGGTGAGTTTTACAGTATAAACATTCACCTCTTGATGTCAGGAATTGTATTTATCAGCAGCTCTGGTATATGACACACAGTGACCCTCAAGAAGCTAGTGAACAGTCTAGCTCCTGTCTTCCTGTCTCTCAGCAGGAGATGAAAAATTTCATCAGAACTTGCAATCACCTGTAAACAGCATGGCATCATCATTCAGATAGAATGAAGGCTCCTTCAAAGTTCAAGATGTGAGGATCTATAAACAAAACATTCTACATCCACGGGTAAAATAGGCATATAGATGCTGCTTTTCCATCTCCAAATGTGGTGGGGGTGTGATGGGGGTAGAAGTAAATGAATGGATAGTGCCTCTTAGTGATACTAGCTAAAGTCTTTTACCCACTCCTGGCATATTTAATACTGATGTCAAGATTTGGACACACCACCAAACCCTAATGGTAAAAAATCAACTGTAGAAGTAGAAGTAGAAGTTTTAAACCACACATGCATGATGATCATTTTTTCCTGCCAACCATTCTTTTTTATTTTTTGGTACTGGGGATTGAACCCAGAGGTACTTTGCCACTGAGCTACATCCCCAATCCTTTTTGTTTATTTTTAAAATTTTGAGACAGCGTTTCACTAAATTGATGATACTGGCCTTGGACTTGAGATCCTCCTGCTTCAGCCTCCAGTCACTGGAGGTCACCACTGCAGTCACCACTGTAGCCATCTCCTACCAACCATTCTTATTTTTGTTTTAAAGTGGTTATTACTTACGAATCTTACCATTATTATGATTCAAAATGCCACTTTAACTGGGTGTAGAGTTGCCTACTAATTCCTTATTGGAGTTAGCTTAAAAAAGAGAATTCCTGCTGGGCGAGGTGGTAGAAGCCTATAATCCCAGTGTCTCCGTGAGGCTGAGACAGGAGGATCTAGAGTTCAAAGCCAGCCTCAGCAATGGCAAGGCACTAAGGAACTCAGTGAGACCCTGTCCTTAAATCAAATACAAAATAGGGCTGGGGATGTGGCTCAGTGGTTGAGTGCCCCTGAGTTCAATTCCAAGTAACAACAAAAAAATAAAAATTAAAAAAATATATATATAGAGAGAGAATTACCATTTAAAAATTTTTCCCACTCATCAGCACTTTCAAAAACGTCTAGAAATTTTTACCCTCTCATAGGAGGGGTATCAAAAGTTTTCATATAAGAGAGAACAATGGAGCCCAGAATGAATACACTCATTAATAAAAGCTACCTGGTCCTCTGTATGAAGAGCAAGAGTTCAAGTTAGCCTTTTATGCAACACATTCTCCATAAGGGCATAGGGTAGTCTGAGGCCACTGCCAGCAAAATCAGCATGCAATGTTTCAAAAAGGACAGGATCAGGTGTGATGAGCTTTCTGACCAAGGCCTGGGTGGATGTAGTGGAAAAACTTTACAAACCTTTGCACTATCATTTCCAGGTAATCCAAGGATAAAAACTTCACTATATTCAATACCTGATCTTTGAGCCTCAGTATCTTGATCATACTGCTTTTGACCCACTGAACTACTTTCACTAACTTGACTTTTGGGCAGGGGTCATGCTCTCATCTTTCATCAAGGGGTCTAAAAATAACTTCCTGCAACCTGCTTTGGCAAAGACTAAGAAATCCAGTTGAGGACATTAACCTCAGGCCCCTCTGTGGAGGCAGGAGGAGACATTGCTTTCAGAAACGAGTGACAGGACTCTGCTTTCCTTGAAGAATTGATATTTGTCCATTAATAAGCAGAAAATCAGAATCATAGAGCTAGTATGACTCATTTTTTTCCATAAATGAACTTATATTTCTGTACCTTATTTTTTACTTTTAAACTAAGGGCAGGAAAAATAATCCAGTTAACTCATAGTTCTGTTAATTGAAGGTTGTTACCTTCAATTGTACTAGAAGAAAATAACCCTCTAGTGGTTTTATTAAGTACTCTACCACTAAATAAATATAAGAACACATTTTGTTAAATTAAAAGAAACAGTAATACTCATTTTGAAAAGACTGTTGATGTCACTGTGGTTTATTGGATAAATACAAAGTATAGGCTCTTTAAAGCAAAACCAAAGAGATTAAAAACCAAGTACACAAATCCTCTTTTGAATAGAAACATAAATTAGTTCAACTAACAATTAGGCACTTAAAAATGTAAATGTAAGACGGTACTTTTAGAAGTATAAACAGCAGTTATACTTCTAAATTCCTCCTGAAATGTTTTTACAAATACAAAAGCGTAAGCATGGAAAACATTTCTAAACAGAGAAAATTTCTTCTTAAAAAAAAAAGAAAAAGAAAAAGAACCTGAATTCAAATCTCATATGATAGATCAATGATTAAGGTACTGGTGGGCAGGAGAAAAGAGTTTCTGAAATTTACATATTCAATGAATAAACTCTTCAATAGCATACAGTAGATATCATAATGAAAATATGTGTCAGGAAAATAATGAGTTCTAGACTTAAAATTTTACTTTACAACAAGGCACTTAACACATTGAAACAGTACAAGTAAATTTCCAAAAGAATGCAACTGGCTACCTCTCAAAACCTTGTAAGAGTATTTCTTTTGTGAATATACTGTAACATAACCATACATTTTGCAGCATTAATCATTGCATAGGAGGTAAATTAAATAATAAATTCCAACTTGGCAACTAGATTAGCTTATGTTTATAGTTTTTTTCTTTTAAAGGACAATTTAAAATAATTCCACAATACAGCACTATTCTTTCATGATTCATTTAGGACATAGTATAGTTATTAAGTAAAAATAACTCAGAACTTACAAGGTGTCTGTCTGTAAAGACTTATCTTTGGGTACCTTTGACATGATTTTCAGTGTTTGAATAATGAAGTCAAGAGCACTTCTTCATAAAAGAAATATTTTTAGCAACTGAGTCAAAGGAGTTAAATTATTGCAATACAATGACATTAAAAACACAAATATGAGGAATCTTTATACATACAAACAGAAAAGCCTTCAACACATTACACATAACTTATAATACGCTTGATTTAAACATGTAAACTCATTTATTAAGAAATTCCTTCTCACACTTCCTTACACTACAGAGGTGAGTGTGTTAAGACCGGCTTAAGTTTTTAATCAGTTTTACAGTACAAAATTAAAACAACAACAACAAAAGAAATGTTTAAAATATTCAAGAAACAAGATATGAACTTTCAGTTAAAAAAGAAACTATGAATTCGAGCATGTACATTTTATAAAATAAGAAAGACAGCTGACTTGGGGTTTCAGAGTAAACAAAGTGTAGGTAGTTATAAAGGGAGACATTAATGATTGTGTAGTGAGAGGTAAAAATGGTCTGCAAATTTTCTTTGATCATACGGATGAAAGATTCAAATTGCAGCTTCCTATAATATGAGCATATTTTCCATGTGGGAAGGGTTTAAAATATCTCTAAAATAACTTTCCCCCCATACTTTCAGATTGGCAAAAATAGAAAAACAAATGCCTTTTAAAAACTTGAAAATACACTACAAAGTAACCTCTGCGTTCCAAGACATACAACCTATGGCCACAAGGGGGCGCTGATAAGACAGCAAAGATAACCCCTGCCAGTGACCCAAATGCCACGTCACCCACAGAACAGATTTCAAGCTCTCTCTCCTAATAGCCCAAGATGCAAGTAAATTAAATGACAAATTTGTCATTCGTTCAGATGGAACTGGGAGAAGAATTCTTTCTTTTCAGATCTAGTGGAGGAGCTCCAAAACTGGAATTTGAGAGAACTTCCATTTACATTGGAAAGAATTCATGAAAAAATATAGCATAATTTATAGGCATTACATATTAAAGCTATTTCATAGGAGGACTAAATTACAGGAAAAACTTCAAACAGGAGCACAGGCTTGCAAAAATATGGGTAATGGATAAGATGTGGATCTTAACTGGCAAAGAAAAGATGTTGCAAAATTTGCTGTTTCAAAGTCAAGATCATAATTGTTTTCTATTTCAGAGTGGCATGTTGGGCTAAATCCCATGTTTGCTCTCCTATATGGAAATGAGTTTTACTATTTCTCTTCTTTTCCCATCTTGAATCTTTGAAGCACCCCCACCCCTTATTTTCAAGCCACAATCTTTCTCAGCACCTGTCAGAGAGCTATGACACATCATGTGTAGACAACATAGGAACGATAGTGTCCACACCTGGGGTCACGGGTAGTTTTAAAGTCCTTGAGACCGTGAAGACATTATTTTTAAAAAACTGGATTACTTGATGAAAGTACAAGGCTTACTGTCTCAAAGGTGTCCAATAATCAATGCACAATGATTTTTAAAGCTTAAGCACTTTTCCTTATTCAACTGGAGAAAAGTGGGGTTATCCAAGACACAGCTGAGTAAGGCTCTAAGGTATATTTGATTGTTTTATTTTAATTAGAGGCTCAGGGAGCAGAATCCAGGCTTCAGTGTCAGATGATTTTCCTCCTAATCAGACCATGGGTATTTAAAGTCAGTGTTTTCAAGTGGAACACCTTGTTCTACTACAAGTGGCAATATTTAATAGATAAATATTGGCAAAAATTACACAGAATGATGTCTAAACACACAAGGTATATGTTTATTATCATTTTATTTAATAAAAATCCTGGAAAAATCCTTGTGTTTCAAAATCTGCCAAAGATGGTTAAGGTTTCAATTTTTATTTAAAATAATCAGATTAGAGAGCCTTCTCCCTGTCTTTGAAATCAACCACTTTTCCTTTAGCGATTCTATTACACAAAGGAAAACAGAGCAAAACAAAACAACACCCTGAAAACTACACAGAATTTTAGCACCAAAGGATGATGACCCTTCTGAACAGATCTATATTGTGCTTTTCTTAAGCAATTTAATGGCCAATTTTGTATAATCAAGGCTGACTCATTTATAATGAAAAATTTAGGGATGTTTCCCATCTAAGAGGAAATTTCACCTTTAATATACATGTAACTGCTGCATCCCAACCCACTGGCCTCTCCAACCTCTGCCCTTACAACTTTTTCTAAGGTTATTAGAAGTCTTACAAATTGACAAAGTTGTTAAGAATTTAAGCCAAGAATTATCCAAAAATTTCAATAGCAGTAAATAAAGTACTAAATCTGATAGTATTAAATCTGATCAGATTTTTAAAATCCACCTGTTTTACATCACCTCAATGAAATTTAGAAACAATTATCCCCCTTTCCTGTGTAGCTGTGCCTGTCTAACATGCTGATTCCAACAGCATATTAAAGTGCAGCACCATGTATTAATTTTCACAGGGTACAAGTCAAATTACTCAGTGGTGGTGTATGTCCTCAGGAAGAGGGTATGGGAGCTGAGGCTTTTGATAAAAGGCAAAGGTACATTAAACTTTCAGGCTTTATCTTGTTTTTTTCCACAAAGTATAATGCAACTAGGAAGAAATAATTTTTAATGAAATATGCCCAAATATCTTTTGGGGTTCCAATTAGGAACCCTACAACACCTTACACCAGTGCCTGAGCTGGAAGGGAAATACATGCTTGTTCCCCAAGGGGTGTGAGCCCCAGTTCACACACACGTTTCCAGCCTGTGCTAGTGCAGTTGACATCTTGGGGTCCCAGATACAAATCTGCCAGTCAGGCTGTATCTAAGTGTGTGCATGAGGGCCATTCCTTAGCAGAAATAACCCCGGCTTCCTGTGTATCCGCCAGAGATTTTAAAGTGAAATATTTACACAGGTGTAAAATCTGTGGGCGTGTCAAATACTTTCATATTTCCTTGGATCATGTTTTTTTTAAAAAAGATAGAATTATCAGTTAAAAACTTAAGAGTAAAAGTGATACATAGTGCATAGGGTGATAGCAGCAGAGCGCATTCCTAGACTCCCCCTAACCTTCCCTGTGACAGGGTAGAAGCAAAGTGCACCTAAACGTGACTTGCAGCCATAGACTGCCCCACCCCCCACTAAGCCTAATGCTAAAAACCACTTTGAACATTAGGCCAGTCTAGTTACACAGTGGCTGTATACATCCAGACATTTTATTCAAAACATTAACAAATTCTTCTGACCCTGGGAGGAAAAATATATCCTGAAAGAATGCTGAAGTAGAAGGTTTTAGTGGAGAAAGAATAAGAAAACGGGTAATATGTTCTTTGGCACCTCTTTAACAAGCTCACTAGTAAAATCCCAGGATGGGGGCTTGTCTCCAATGAATGAAGAGCTGCAGGAAAATATATCTTTCTCAGGCTGAATTAAAAAAAAAACAGTCAAAAAGTAATACTTTGTTCATCTTTCCAATCATTTACACAAAATTTGGTCCACGTCTTCATTTACCAGTCTGTTTTTCCGAAAATAAAAACAAAGCTATACCTTTGGTTGCAGCATGAAACTCTTTTGGTATAAGAGCTGGTGCCTCTGGATCCTCAGGTAGACTTCTCGTTATCCTCACCAATCTTTTGGACCCGTGAATACTTTTTGCATGATGACTTGAAGCAGCCAGGAGGCCAAGACAGTGGCCAGGAGAAGCAGCAAGGAATTGAGCCTTGTACATTTTTCTCAAAAAAATAAAAGATGGGGAACCACCATGCTCGAGACAAGAAATTAGTCTGTGAAGAGACTTTCAAGTTCTGCAAAGGGTAGGAAAAAAGTGAAATTAGACATCTTTCATGATTTGTCCCCCTTTTCCTTAATTAAATGGTCATTCATTTAACAGGGGAGGCAGAGTCTGTGTCCCGTGGCAGTAAATGCTGTCACCCCCTTTCCTGTGACTCCTGTCCTCAACATTCCAAGGCACCTTCTCCGGTTTGAGGCTCATGCCATTTCTTCTGCCAACACTTCCAGTAAGAATGGAGTCTAGGGAAGGGTATTCAGGAGTAATAATTTTTAGGATGTGTGAGTATTACATCTACTGGTCACCAAGATCTTAGAGGCTGAACATATTTAAGAGGACAGATGAAAAGTCTGGTACAGTAGTGTGAAGAGGCATCAAGATGGAAGCATTAAGAAGGAAAATGGAAACAGGAGACCACAGGAGACAGAACTACACAGAGAAATAAAGGAGTGCATAGAAAAGGTATTTATTAGTGGACACCAAGAGATGGATGGAGATCTTTCCAGAATGACATATCAATCACCACTTCTCCAAACATTGTATATACCAGACAATATGTCAAAGTCTATTCAATTTAAGGAAGTCAAGGTACACAGACCAATTCTATTATACCAAGAATACACACCAAGACTTAAAAAAGAGCAGGGGAGGACAGGTCTATCTTGGACCATTGGAAGAGAGGAGTTAGGGAAGGCTTTCCAGAAGTGTGGTATATGAGCAATCTCTGCAAGAATGAATAGAAGAAAGAACAGTTCATCTGGGAATAGGAAGAAGCAGAAACGAATAAGGATAAGAAGGGAAGCCAGAGGGCACCAATCATCCAAAGATATACCAAAGCCAGTAATTCACAATATATTCATTTTGCCTGATTAAAAAACTATGACTGCCTCTTTTTCTGAAAATTAATGTATGTGCTTTGAGGGTCAGGAGCAGGTACCAAGCTATACCATGATACTTCTATAGATATGGTTCCTAAATTTTAATTTGGTACATATATCTGCTCAATTCCAGTATAAACCAGCCAAATTACTAAAACACTGTAATGTGCTCTGCAATTTTACAGCATTTTTATCTTTACATGGCATTTCTATTTGTGAAGTTGTTTGGCTTCCTATTAAGAAGCAGGCCTGGCTCTAAGTGTAAGTGACCTGATTGAACCCCACATCTGGGTGGCGCCAGCAGTTATTCCCACGAAACTCTCTCAAACCCCACAGTCTGAAAAGGGGTCCTCCGAATTTCAAGAAAAGAAACCATCCGAGGATCATCACTGCTCTCACCTTTTCATTGGCCATTGAATGGTACCACCAAAAGAGCCGTGTTGTGATATAATAAGCAATGATCACATCAACAGTGTAGTGTTCATGCGCTACAAGAATGCAGATGATCCCGGCGGCACTCAGCAGCCAGCAGATTAAATGATACCACCAGAAGTGACGAGGCGAATCTGGACAGTGGAAAAATTACAGCGTTAATAAGATTCCCAGAGATGATTATTTATTTGTTTGTTTGTTTGTTTATTGTGGAGCTGGGGATTGAACCCACGGTCTTGCACATGCTAAGAAAATACTCTACTGCTGAACTACATTCACAGCCCCCAGAGGTTAATTTAATGACTGCAATCTGTCCTAATGACCTGGAGCAGAATAATCTAGGATAGGGAAATTACTGGAAGGAGAAAAGTGAGAACCCACAATGAGTCACTATGAACCATCCAGAATTTGGCTCAGGTAGGAGGAGCGGGTGAGGGGACCATGGGTAGAGCAGGTATAATTGTCATTCACTGTGTGGGGGAGGCAGTGGCTCATAACAATAGATATTCAAGGCCTTGCCCACTGCTAATAAGCTGCTTAATAAGGAAGAAGATGGAACTGCTTATGAGGTTGGCTGGAGCTGGTTTCTACTGGCTTACATACAGAACTACACTGGCAAGAAAAACAGCAGGAATCAAAAGAAAAGGTACTTGTTCATGAAAACAAGGGACAAAATGTAAAGAGCAGGGAAATTTCAGGTTATAAATTTTCAGGTTATAAGTGTTTCTCCCTGTGTGTCTGGGGTGGGACAGGGAGTGGCTCTGTGGCAAGCAATAACCTGACTCTTGGCAATTTCGCACTGTTACTGCCGACAGCACCGTGAGGCAGTGCTCCCAATGAAACCCTTAAAGTCTTGCCCATTCCTTATGGAGTTTTAGGTTTCCTGGTAAGGCCACTTAGATGTCCATTCCATAATGATTAACTGTTAGAGAACTGCAGAATTGGTGGGGTTAACAGGGTGAGAAACCTCTGGAGCTTCTCACCCAAATGTTAATGAGAGACACAAATGGAACCTGTTCATCTCTAATTACTTGCTCATCTGTTCCATTTTTTTTCTATTTTAAAGCTTTATTGGCTCACAATAAAAGTTTAATAATCCAATAAACTGAAATTTATTTCCTATTTAACGTTTTTTATATTCACAGCTGATATTTTCTTTCCGATGTAGAAGAATGGTTGACTAGCTAAAGGCTGCATTTCTAGAACTTTACATGAAACACCATGTCAGTTATCATTCATACAGAATCTCTTCTGTGATAAAATAGCTATTGCTCTTCTAGGTCCCAGGTAGAACAACAAGAGAAAAAAAAATTTGCATCTGAAAGTCTGATTTTCTAGTTTTGGACATGCTATTCATTCAATTGCTTCATACGACCAAGTTCTCTAAGGTAACTCAGAGAAACCCAGAATTTTTATTTTTATTTTTATTTTTTTGTACATGGGATTGAACTGGGAGTGTTTAACCAGTAAGCCACATCCCCAGCCCTTTTTGTATTTTATTTAGAGATAGGGTCTCACCAAGTTGCTTAGGGCCTTGCTAAGTTGCTGAGGCTGGCTTTGAACTTGAGATCCTCCTGCCTGAGCCTCCTGAGTTGCTGGGATTACAGGCGTGCACCACCATGCTCTCTGAAACCCAGAATTTTAATGCTGGGAGAGACTTTAGACTTAGGGCCTGAGGGGTTGGATCCAGGCCCACTGTTGATCTGCTAGGCTCAGAAGATGAAAACTGGACAGGACGTGTAGGTGCTGAATGCTCATCCTCCAGCACCACAAACTCCAGCCCTCCTAAGGTCTCATGCCAACCCCCTGCTTACTGGATATTTATGAACAATTCAAAATGTTCAGGCAAACCAGAACTATTTTGTAATTTTTTTCATCACAAGAGACAAAGCTGAAGTAGGTAGGGAAGAAGGTGGTACCCTGAATGGTCATTGTACTGCTTACGAGGTTTTAAGAATAGCTGGAAACCCTAGCACTTTGCTACGATGCTACTACTGCAGTGGGACCACTACTCATTAATTCAGGACACCGGCTGACCCCTCTTTCACCCAAAGCTGTTTTGAAACAGCAATGGCAAAATGGTAATCCTCTTTGCTCTCCATTCTACCCACAACATGGAGCTAAAAGATGACACAAATATTAACTGACTTCACTGTCTGTGTGGGATCTTGAATATCGTGGGTATTGAATAATGATGACAGTGGACTTGGTGTGTTGGAAAGGTTAAAAATGAAAGTGATCTGGCATAGCCAGATGTTTGGGATTAAGAGCATGGCTGATTTCTCTAGGCAAATTTCATAAGGAATCTGGGCCCCAGTGATAATATCTGCACAATTGTGTAAAGCCCTCTTTTGTTACACCCACCTTCTCATTTGGTCTCACAACTAAATTTAAATCCACTTATGACAAGAAAGCAAACAAGAATCTATGCTGATTAAAAGGCAGGAGAGCAAGATATACATATAAATGATGCATGTCATTCTAGAAGCAGACTTTCAAAGAAACCACTAGAACTGCTGCTTCCTCAAAACAACACATGGTGTAATCTAGAAGGTGACTGTTTTTTCCTAATTGCTAGGAAACAGGCACAAATGTGGAAGACGCTGTTTTTACATGAACTGGTTATGAAGCTGAGTTTGTAGTATTAAAGATTTGCCATTTTAT
This sequence comes from Glaucomys volans, assembly GCA_020662805.1. NCBI lineage: Eukaryota > Metazoa > Chordata > Mammalia > Rodentia > Sciuridae > Glaucomys > Glaucomys volans. The sequence goes on along the minus strand of JAJEJO010004056.1, from coordinate 199,440 downwards.
CTCTCAACAAAAAAATTGGGTAAAAAGCAGAATATAATCCTTCACATGCTACATGTAAACTTACACAACTTTAAAAACCTCAGCTGATGGGAGAGTCTTGGGAGAAAAGTGTTTCTACATACTGTCTGACCTTCATCAAAGCATAAAGTTAACTACAAGTTGCCCTGCTATTGCTCTGAGGTAGAACAGTAATGAAAAATATACCTTGTTTATAAATAGGTAGACTATGCCTTGGCAATTCTACATGATCAGATAACTCAAATTTCCTAAAATCCTAAACAAAGCCAAGAAATGAAGACCAGAATCTCTGGGGTCAGCCAGCTTGTCTGTATACCTGATCCTCCAAATTCTGGCTGTGGCCCACGGCCAAGTCTCTTTCTCTTTGCTGAAGAAGAAAGATGGGGGAAACAGAGCCTCCCTGTTGCAAGGATTAAATGAGTTAATTTGCATCGAGGGCTCAGAATAGTACTTGGTCTAGAAGTAGTAGTATCATCTATGTGCTGCTAGTGTTAATATCACTTGCTCCTCAGTTGTTTTGGAAAACTGGAGGTATGTTTTCCTGGAGTGTTTTCTCTTCATTATTCTGTGGTTTTTGACTCACAGGGCCTCTACTCTGACCCTCTAATCCTCCCCACCCCAGCCTCTTTCATAAGCTCCTTATGGTCTTCAACCTAGAGAGAAGGTCCTACAAACTAAATGTAACTGTGGACTAGAAAATAATTTCTTATATACAGATGGAACTTCCCCTGGCAAAACTTAGAGTTAGAAATATAAACAATGCACTTTCCAGAACCAATAATAGGTATTAGACTGTAATGATTAAATCTTAGGAAGAGACTATCCCCTGACATTGGCGTACAGTGAGAATTGCCACCGACCCTGACCCCCCATCCCCTCACTCTACATCATAGAATGAGTGGAGACAAGGTGAGGTCTAGAAGCCCTTGGCCTTTAAACTAAACATGACAAAGACCCTGCACTTAGCTAAACCTATGTGGATTAATGAAAGGCCAAGAGAGGAGGAAAGAACAAGAAGGAGGGGAAGGGGAGGCCTCTCTCTGCAGGTCTCTAACAGAGACCCCTTTTCTACAGGCGAAGTGAAGAGAACTAAGTGAACTTCTATGAACACTAGCAGGAGGCAACTTGGATCTAAAGATGAAGGTGAACACTGAGCAGCCTTGCATACATGAAGGAAGAGGCATCACCATTTCAGAAGGACTCTGAGATAATGGGCCCAAATGGTCCAAAACCTCTGACATCTACAAAATTGGGATCTGATAGATAGCTACAATCAAGCCTTGCCTGACAATGAATAAGACATTATTTTGTCAATGAAAACTACTAGAAAAACAAGGATTTCTGTATAATGGAAAATGTGTATATCGATATGGAAAGAGATATCGAGTTCTTGCCTCCAGGTTTCTTCTTAAGAAGAAAATGACTGGAACTGGCAAAATGTTCCATCAAGATAAGACGTCTAGTAAAACATAGAGGATGGCTGGAAAATGATGGAATTGGAATAAAGTAGGACTTGGAAATGATTTAAAAGGGGGAAACAAAGGAACTCCCTGGAATCATGGAATGGAAGGGTCAGACAAATAATTCAAAGTTTATTTACATTTGGCTTTAGAATGGACTAATGCTTTTTGCAGTAAACAATGTTTATGCTGTCTTGGTTCCATTATTAATAAAGGTTTTCATAGCTTAAGTTGTTTGGGAAGCATGCTAAGGGGCTAGAGAGAAGCCCCAGCCAGGTTTTAAGCCTTCAGTGGTCACAAATAATTTGTTGAAATGATCACACACACACCCACACACACACCCACACACACACACACACACACACACACACACACAAAGTATTTACATCTCTGTCTTTTATAGCTATCAACCCCAATAGAAAAAGGGCTCCCATCCATTTCAGAGCCAAGGGACCCCTCCACTATAGCAATCAATTACATGGGAATGGGCTATTACTTACATTCTTTGATGAACAAATATGTAAGGGTCAGCACCACTGTGTGACCACTGAAGAGAAAGTCTCCACACAAGATGTGCGACCCAGTTATGGACAATCCACCACCAGAAATCAACCGGAGAATCCGCTGTATTTTTGCCTGAGAGTCTCCATTGAGCTGAATGACACAAGAAGATTCAGAATAAAATTTACAAGCTGATAAAAACTTTGTTTCAGCCTGGTGACAGAAAGGTCACCAGGTTGTGATTTTTTCCCCCTTCTAACCTAAAATGTCAAAAAAGAATTCAAAGGGAAGGTCCTCAAACTGGGTTCCATGCATTGCACTGGCCAACTTTATTGACATGTTTTAAATTATTCAATATGTTGCTAATAATACGTTTTGGTGGTGTTGTGTCCTTGGGCGAAGCTTTTAAAAATATTAATATCCAATGACTTCACCACAGTTATGCACTAAAAAGCAGAGCAAAGCTACTTCTTCCCTTTTTGCAGGGGAAAGAAGGGGTGTGGGACAGTTAATATTTGATTCTGTTGCATACCACAGTACTAATATTCTGCAGTGCTTTCGTACCTTGTATTAAGTGGGCAGCCTCAAGTACACATAACAGCTATATTAATGCCTGATCAAAACACTTGAGGTAAAAAGAGGAGCTGCAACTCATTAAATCATTCAAATAGGTTTGAAAACGACAGATGAGTGGTGTACTGGCAGCTTTAAAAATGACTAGCTTTGATCAGGGAAAACATCCCTGAAATAACCTATGTGCTGTGGCAGGGGGTCAGGAGAGGGCTGCCATGGTCAGGGGCACTGTATAAACCTCCTAGAAACCATTATGGTGGAATGGAACATAATGTTGGGCTAAGTCAGGAAGTGCAGGCAACAGGCAAAAGTTTACACCCTATTAAACTTTAAGCACACGGGAAGGAGTTGGTCTAAACAGTAGACATAGAAAATTAGAATACAGAAATGCTGGGAGGAGTGACATGGGGGTTTCAGATGAGTTTAGAACAGCACCAAGAGGTGCTGTTCTTAGAAGATCCTTAGAAAACCAAAGGATACTCAGGGAGAGATCAAGAAATGGTGTGCATGGAAGAGAAATGGAGAGAGTCCATTACTGACTATTCTTTTGAAATCTGAGGGACAGGCATATGACATGGTGCCTTCTGAGAATCTGATCCCTGGCCCATGACTGCCTAGCCTCCATGGCGGTGATGCTGTTCGGTGGTGTGAACACAGTCAATTCTTGTGCAAGTAGATGCATGGTATAGGAGTGTCAGAATGTGCACAGGTAGATGAGAGTCTAGGAGCAGAGAAATGAAGTCAGTCCCTAAAGCAGGTGGCAAACAATCTTATTCAGGACAACAAGGAACTGGGTCAAGAATCCTTGCCTAAAATATCCTTCTTAGGGTACTAAAAATCTCCTGATTTAGCTCGGCGTGGTGGCGCACACCTGTAATCCAAGTGACTTGGGAGGCTGAGTTAGGAGGATCACGAGTTCAAAGCCAGCCTCAGCAACTTAGCGAGGCCCTAAGCAACTCAGTGAGACCCTGTCTCTAAATAAAATACAAAATAGGGCTGGGGATGTGGCTGAGCGGCACTGAGTCACTCCGCGGCACCCCCAGCCAAACAAAAAAACAAAAACTCCTGATTTAAAAAATCATATGGATGCAGAAAGCCTTCTGGTATTTAAGAGACTTATGAAAAGGTGAACATACCATGATTGCTTGGCAGTTAAGAATAAGGCACTCCACAGAAAACGAAAACACAGGCTTCAGGAAGGGCGAGAAATGCAACTGGAGCCTTTAAAAGAGTTTCACCCCCTTTAAAAGTATGCAGACTGTTGACAGAGTTACATGACTCACTTCAGGCATACCCACAGAAGGCATGTGACAAGCTACATAATATACTGCGACTTGCCCTCGGTATCAAGGATTCAATCAAGCCACGTCCTTTATCAGGCTGGCCACAATCCTAGAGGAATTTCTTCTGATGAGGTTGGTACAAACCACTGCCAACACTGAGATCAAATAAAAAGGTATATATACTCTGCCCAACCATTGTGTTCTCAGTTTCAAAGGACACATTATTCTTCATTTTGAAACCATAACATTTTTTCTCTCTACTCACTTATCTCAACTCTATAATCTTCTGAAGGCAGAAATACTCAAAGCCCTCAGTCCCTTTACTTGGGGTCAATGGTGTAAACAAATCAGGAGCTGAGATAAGCCACAAACCCCTTTCCCTCTGTATTCAGCACTCCCCCACATCTGTGGTTTTGTTCTCAAAAGTCTCAAGTTACTTATCATCATGGTCAGAAAGTTTAAATGGAAAATTACTCATATGTATTTTTGGGGGGGGTTACTGAAGATTGAACTCAGGGGCACTCAACCACTGAGCCACATCCCCAGCTGTATTTTGTATTTTATTTAGAGAGAGGGTCTCACTGAGTTGCTTAGTGCCTCACATTGCTGAGGCTGGCATTGAACTCATGATCCTCCTGTCTCAGCCTCTGGAGCTGCTGGAGTTTTAAAAAACTTTTATTACAATTCTATCATTAGTTATTGTTAATCTCTTTCTGTGCCTAATTTATAAGTTAGCTTTTCTCATATGTGCATATGTATGGGAAAAACACGGTATACCTAGAGTTCAATATCATCTGCAGTTTCAGGCACCCACTGCAGATCTTGGAACATACTCCACAAGATAAACGGGGGCTACTGTATGGAGATTCCTGATACATTTCATTATATGTGCTTATACAGAACAGAGGAAGGATGTTCTCCTTGTCTTCTTAATTCCTCAATACTGTCACTGCCAATCCTAAAACATCAGATCATGCTTAGTATAAATGCTAAATAGAACAAGGAAGGTTAAGAAAAAAAAGAAGATAAAAAGAAAACTGGTGAAGGAAAGGAAAATAATGAGTATTAGTATTAATGGATTTTTTTCTCTAGTTCTTTTCCAATTTACTGGGGCCTTCCCATCACATGTCACACAAAACTCTCAATACTATCAATTTCTTTGTTTTTGGACACAAGCCTATGCAGTTACTAGATATGGAATTAAAGATGCACAAACCTATGGAGAAACATCAGTCAAAACAGCCAAAGCAGAGAGTGGCTCCAATGTTCTTAAGTGTTCTTCCAACTGTAACCTCCATTAAACACCTCCCATAAAAATAAATTAGATATAGGGGAGCTCAATGTGGCTTCTACCAAACAAGAAACTTACAGTCTGTCCCTTTTATTAAGGAGAGATGTCTTTGGCCATCTATGGCCAGGATGGGGTGTGGGGAGAACTGGCCCCAGAGAACTCTCCCAGGGAAGGGACCCATTGCTATCCTGGCCAAACATTCTTGGGTGTGATAAAATGATTTAGAAAAACTAAATCATCTCATAAAATCATTTCCCAATCAGTAAGCCAAAATGTATCTAAATACACATTGAAGAATACAAAAATTTTAACTGAAAACCAAAGCTGGGGTTGGTGGCTGAAGCCAATAATAAGCAAAGGACTTAAAGTGAGCTGTTGGATAGATGAGAGAGGGGGCCACAGCAAAACTGTGGAAGTCACGGGTTCATGATGATGACTCCTGTGATCCTATCTGGTGGACTACTACAAGATATAGGAGCCATCCATCACTGTCTGGGACACCCTCCCATAGTGAGTGGTTTCAGTGCATAGAGCCCTGGCATTGCTCATCATGAAGGGCATGCCATGCAGCCAGCAGCACAGGAAACGGGTAGATTATCTAGCAGTCTTCTAACCACAAAACTCTAAGCAGCACTCAATGCCAGCAGTGGACCACATTTAGAATGCAATTCGAACAGCTCCTGTTCTACAGCACCTCCTCTCCTCTAGTCAGGCCGAGTGATCTGGAACCAGTACTCAGGCACCTACAGCCTGCCTGTGCTTCAGGAAGACGCACTGACAAGTGAACACAGCAGATGATTAGTCAAGGAAGCACCCAAAGTTTCCATCATGAATGTTTGTGGTTTAGTTATCCCACAGCACATTTACCAATGTGGCTTCTGAAAATTGTACCTCTCTCATGGAGGGCAATCTTTAATCTACTTTTCTTTCTGTAATCATAGCAATTCATCCCTGCAAACCTCATCCATTACTAGGATGGGCTTATCTTCCTTTCTGTGGCCATTTCTTCACTCAACACACTACAACAGGACATTAGAAGTGTTTATTGTGTTTCTGAACTCCTCCCATGTCTTGAATTAGCTTCACTAAAAAGCAGCCAATGTTTAGATTCAATGTGTACACTGTTTTAATTACAGACACTTTCTACTTTGATGACTTTGGAAAATTATGGCTTCTCCCAACCACACCTATATTTGGTAAGGGAGACTGCTGGCTTCTTCAGAATAACTCTATTTTTCCTTTACCTCAGACATCTGCTTAGTGTTCAGTAAAATATGAGGTTAGGCTTCATTCCCTTGTCTAGAAAGCACATGATTTGTAAGCTTCCATTTTATAAACAAGTCTATGCAGTTACTGGATATGGAATTAAAGATGCATAAACCTAAGGAGAAGCATCAATCAAGGTGTACAAAGGTCTAAGGAGATCAACAGCTCTCCCACAAGTGGACTCAACATGGCAGAAACTGATTCCTGCTCAGGGCAGTTTCAAGAGACATCCTTACACAGTGTCTGTAGGAGGCTACTCTACCTTTCCAACTGCTAAAAACTTTGAGGGTCATCCTTGACTTTTTTCTCTAAACCCATATCCAACTTATTAGCATAGCCTATTGGTCCTGCTTTCAAAATGTATCTTGAATTGAATGACTTCTTATTAATTCCACTGCCACCATTCAGGTTTAAGTTCTTACAATGGGTCATGAGATCCTTTGCAATCTGTGGCATTGTACCCCTGCTGCCGCCACGCAACTCCCTGCTCTTCCTTTGACTCATTGCAACTAAACTATTTGCTTGGCATGGAGCTCATATCTTATTAAAGAAGCCTTTCCTGATCTCGCTATAAAATAGTTCCTACCACTTACTGTTCCTCAACTGATAATCGCCTGACTAATCATCATGTGATACATTTGAATTTATCATCTATCATCCCTCAATAGAACATTAGCTCCAGCAGAGGGACTTCATTTTGGTTATTATGGGGCCTGGGACATAAGCTCAATATTTGTAGAATGAATGCATGAATCTATAAGAAAACGAGGTTACAAAGCATAAAAGCAAAATGATGAGTAATGTTCAGTTAGCAGAAAATGTTTTTTTAATACACAAAGATGTACTTGTAGCTTTCTTAAAAGGCACATTTTGATTCTTCCCAGAAATCTAAAGAAACATAGAAAATACGTTAGATTTCAGTTAATACCTATGAAAATATGTATAAGAATGTACAATAGAGTGGGTGTTCAGTACCTGTTTTCTTGATTTCTTCTAAATGGGAGTGCAGGGCTGCTTACCTTTGGAGCACACTGGAAATGCATTCCAGGCACAGGGAGCGTAGTAACATACATTGTAATACAGCGATACAGGTATAAAGTTCCAATGATAAAAAAGAATCTGCGCCCCACTATTGACCTAAAGGAAAAAAAGGGATGGGTAAGACAAGCTTACTGGTTGCTTTTGTTCCTAATGTAGTCAATAAAACCTAAGCCAATAAAGAAAACTTTAGCAGGATAAAAAATAATTAAGAATAGCATTAACAAGCCACGGTTTCACAGAATGTAAAGGCTGTGAGCTGTCCCTTCTGTAATTCCTTGGTGAGACTATACTTCTGTTTCCAGAAATGAAGATTCATGCACTACAATAAATGTAGGTGGTTTGGGGCCCAAAATGACTAAGTGTATGGGAGCAGGGGCGTTAAAGACCAGGAGTCTAGATAATCCCCTCTCTCCTAAAGAAATTCACTCTTAGCCATTGAATTCAATAATGTTTTCAGTCAACACATTGATTAAAAAAACCCTCAAGGACATATCAAAGATATAAGTGAGCCACAATCACAGAGGAATTAACTAATGAGCCAGGTGAGGTCACATAATTGGACACATAGGGAAATGTGACAACCCATTAAACCCAAGTTCTATAAACAAGGTTTATTTGGGGCCCATCTGAAGGTATTTTGACAACTTGGGCATGAATTATGTTTCCTCTGACTAAACATTTCCAGAGAATAACATTTTGAAAATGTCCAAAGTGCCCCTGTATGCTTAAGGACATTTAATAGTGAAGCTATAAACTGATTTACTTTTATTCAATCTCCATCAAAAGGAAAAAGAGGAGTGCAAAGCTTTTGTATGCAGTTTGATCAAGATTGTACTCTGTGTTCACTGCAGCACTGTACACAATAAGAAGAAATGGAGACAACCTAAGTGTCCACCAACTGATGAATGGCTAAGGAAAATGTAGTGCATATATACAATGGAATTCTGTTCATCCATAAAACGATGACATCCTGTTATTTCAGACAATATGGATGGGACCAGAGATCATTATGGTAAGTGAACTAAGCCAGGCACAGAAAGACAAGCACCACATGATCGTCATGGGGAATCTAAGAAAGTCGATCTCACAGAATTTGAGAGTACAAAAGTAGTTGCCAGAGGCAGGGGAGGTTAGGTGAGCTGGAGGGATGGGCAAAGGTTGATCAGTGAGTTCTAAGCTATAGTTGGATAGCAGCAAGAAGTCTGATGTGCCACTGCACAGTAAGGTCACTACAGATAACAATGATGTACTGCACATTTCAAAATAACTTAAAAAAGGATTTTGAATATTTTCACCAAGAAGAAATGACAAATGTTGAGAAGATAGGTATTTTTAATCTCACGTAAATATTACATGTAGTCAAACATCACATGACAGAACATTAACATATCCAATTTTTAACATTTTTATGTATGAGTTAAAAATCATTTAAAAATACAGACAGACAAAAATGCTGACTGGACATCAAGGGTCTGGGTGTCCTCATGACTCAAGGCCCTTTTTGTTGTTTGTTAGGTCTAGAAGCTCTGGGAATGGAAAATGAGTGGAATTCCATAAACCCCTGGATTGCTAGTTATAACATCTCCAGAACATAAAATATATTATTGCAGTTCTCGCAATCTCAGAGCTACCAGACTTTCCAAAGCAGAACTGATCAAAGACTTCTGGAATCATAAACAGTTTCACAGGGAGACATGTACAAAGTTTTTGCCAACACTGTTCAAAGCCAGCCTCAACAACTTAGTGAGACCCTGTCTCAAAATAAAAAGTAAAACAGGGCTGGGGATGTGTCTCAGGTTAAGCGCCTGGGGTTCAATCCCCAGTACCAACAATAAATAAATAAAAGAGGTGTAAAAAAAGTGAACTCATGTGACTTGTGACTAACATACCAGATACCATTAAAATGAGTGGCCCAGGTATGTGCCCATGAGTTGTGACATGGGGAGATCTATTCTGGTATCAGAGAGGAAGTTAACATCTAGGTGATGATTCAAATAAACCAAAGTGAAGATTCCACTTCAGGGTGGAGTCCAGCTACTTACCAGACCCTCGAAAATGTCTCTTCTTACACATAGGAATAAAATTTTTCTGCAAATTAAAGAAGAAAGCAAACACCTGTGGCCTGAGCAGGCCCTCTTAGGTTCAATGTATCAATTCCAGATACTGAAAAAAAAATCACTAACATTCAACAAATATATTCTTTGATTTTAGCATAAAGCATGTCATAACTGAGTAAAACACAATTATCAGCTCTTTTACTTAAAACGTACCAAGACAGTGACGTTAAAGAAAAAGCTTAGGAATGACTCCAGTTTGTAGAATGAATTTTCAAGGCTGCATTTGAGAAAGTCTCTGGCAAAGACAGATTGAATTTCTCTAATCACAAAGCAACAAAGAATGGGAAGAACAACACAGAGTAAGTTCTGTCTTCTAAAAATGATCTTAGGACATTAATACTGAAATCTTAGTTGACTCTGAATTTTCAAGCTCTATCAACTAAGTACATATTATATATTTTGAAAGCCCCAGACCAGGGATAGCATTTTGATCAAACTCCTACATTAGTGATTTAATTACTAGAATCCTAGTAGAAAGTAAATATTTGATGACTGAGATGAAAGGGGAGTTGAGGGGGTCTTAGTTTTTATGGACTAGAAGTCAGAATTCACACAAAGAAGCAGAAATAACCGCTTTAGATCTATGTCCAATTTTTAAGTATCTTCAAAGCAAAAATACTAGGTTACTACTTCCTGATTCCTCCTATTCCAAGACAGGGGTGGGGGACACTGAACCCAGTGAACTTTGAGCTCCTTTGTGGTGCTGAGGTGAAACCAGAAGACAAGTTTCCTTTAGAAATCTGAAACCCAAACCACAGGGACCCAGTTCTAAATTCAGTTTCTTAAACAAACATTTGTGACTGGGTGGCCAATAGGCCAAAAAAAGCAAAAAACAAAAACCCTAAAACATGAGAACTTTTGAAGACAGGCAAACCTCAAAGCAGGATAGCCATCTCATTATGAGTAAGGGAGAAAAAAGTTTCCCAGCCCCTTCCTTTCCCCACCTGTCAAGAGCCTGAAATAACCCAAGCAAGAGTACATGTTACTCCCTTCGAAACTTCTGGAATTATCATACAAATGCCCTAGCACCAAGTTGCTAGAAATCAGGAACTGGGCATTAAATTGATAAACTCAGTCACCCATCGCATTACTGCTGTATGCCTGCCAGTTTCAAACTTAATTGCTCAATTAACACTTTTTGAACTGCCTATGTATGACTAAATTTATTAGGGAAAAAAAAAAAAACAAGACTTACTTGTATCTCAGAAAGAGCCACTGGGTGATCCATAATCCAACCAATATAATCCCATTGATTTCTGATACAGAAAATGCCCATTTCACCCGATCAATGTAATCAAAAAATTTGTCTGGGAGTGGAGGGCTGAGCTCCTTGGGAGGGACCCTCTCGTGCACAACTGTGATCATGACTGTCGTCAAGACTAGGTTGAAGAGTGCATACACGAAAGCAATGCCTGTTTTCCACCACTCCAGGGGGAACTTGTTCCTCGACTCGGTGGGCATAGCAATTTGGATATAGTCTGGGTACTTTTTGGTGCCCTTTCGCAGCCCATTGGATAAACTCTTAGCTTTGCCGTTGCCATTTTTGTTTTCTTCCTCAACGGGCTCAGCAGGTCTTGTGTAGGTGTTTGCAGGATCAGTGGATTGATTTTCCAAGTGTTCTTCAAGTTTTGCTGTCTCTATGATATCCATTGTCCCCAGTCTTCAGATCAAAAAGGAGAAGGTAAAGTTCTTGTTCTTCGTGGAAACCGAATTTTTTTTAATCCTTCTACTTCCAAGATCAACATGGACTCTTATAATTGATTTTGTTTCCTAATACAAAATGCAGAAGGTAGTTGTCTGATTATTGTTCCTGCCATGTAGCTGTCTGCTGTACATCCACCACTCTTACGAAAGGAAGCCAATTCTCCTTCCCCCAAAAAGATGTTACTATCCCACCTAAAAACAAAACAAAACTATGCTTAGATAATAAGTTTGTCCAATTATCAAACTTCTGAAACAAAAACATTCTCAAAATAAGGAAACAAATACCAAAGCCATTTGCTTTATAAAGATATTGTTAGAACATAGTTGACGTTGTAGAGATTTAATTTATTTACAAAATATTGAACTCTTTAATTCTGGTATTCCTGCCTCTTTTTGAGCTGATGTCAGTATAAATAGGAACATTTTAACTATCAATTCCCTTTAAATTTCTTTAAATAAAAGACAGGACCCAACACTGCAAACACTTCAGACAGTATTATTTGTTGCTAACCATGAAGTCATAATAAGCTAGAACCTGCCCAGAGGTCACATCATTCTCTCCTAAGACTGTATCTTTTCTATGAGCCTTAAAGAAAGAATTAAAAACTCTGGTGAGTTGCTTCCATAGTCAATGCAACAATTAACTGTTACTCTCTGCATTTGTCAAAATAGTCTGTTTTCGGATGAAAAAACTGAAGACCTTTTGGTGACTACATTTAAGAACAGATTCCAGAGCAATACATTCAAGATATACAGAATGGCACTGCCTCCGTTTATCCTTTTATATTCAGAGATGCACAAGAAAAGTTGGCAGCCTTTGAAATAACTTGGAGAAAAGATATACAGAGCCTTGTCTACGTTTCATTTAGAAAGCAAGTTGTTTGAAGGATAAGATCTTTTACTACAAAGTTGTGGTAAATTAGTAACTGACAGTATCTGATGCAATCATCAGAGTTTCTACCAAACAACAGAAACTGGCATCCAGAGGACTGGCCTGGGGCACTTACTCACCATGACACTGATGAGGAAAGGGTACCCTTGGCTTAAGCTCCACTGGCTCCAAAGAGCAAAGACTTCTCTGGGACACAGGGAGCCAGCACCAACACTCTTATACTAGCTAGTACCACCCTCCAGCTGTTCTTAATTTAGGAAAGCAGTATTTTAGTCACACTATGGAACCACCACCTGAAGAGGTTTTCAAACCTTGTAATTAGTCCCCACCCTGAGTACACTGCACAACTTTAGCATAATCCTTGGAATTTTAAAGGACTCCCTTTCAGGAAAAACAGAAAGAGGAAAAAATTCAACCTAGTGACAACTAAGTCTTTCTTTAATGAAAGAAAAAAGAAAATTTAAAGCAGCACAGTTAATAAGTACAGAATATTTATTTACAACCATGAGTGGTAAACAGATTAACTACAAGTGTTTACTGTGCATCTACTGAGGGATATGTGAGGGGAATTAAAAGGAGTTTTAAATAAGCCAAAATACCTGAATATTCAGCCAAAGAGCTTGTAGTCTAACTGAAGAGACAGAACCAAAGCAACACAACTGTTGGAGAAGACTGAATACCATACTGGCAAAGGAAGGCAAGGGCTAAACTGATCACTAGATAAAAACGTAGGCTGAACTGGGTGCAGAGGTGCACTCTGTAGTCCCAGTGACTTGGGAGCCTGAGGTAGAAGGATCACAAGTTCAAGGCCAGTTATGGCAATTCAGTAAGACCCAGTCTCAAAGTAAAAAAAATAAAAATACAAAGGGCTAGAGATGTAGCTCAGTGGTAGGGCAGCCCTGGGGGGCGGGGGAGAAATGTAGGTGAGTTGTAATTTATTCTGGTCCTGTCAAGAGGTCTCTCCACACAGACACCATCCATGAGAAAGCAGAAGCCTGAGGGAAGTTGGACTAATAGAGAACTGGAGGATCACTGAGGACTAGTTTGGCTAAGAGATGTCACTAGCTTTCAACATCTTGCCTTGTCCCTTTGAAAAGCCCCCAGCTATTGGTACATTAAAGCAGGATGAGAAAGCCCTATAGCCTCTGGTCACATTTATTCTGTATAGTGCCCTCGTATATGCAGTGGTGGGGGGAAGAAGCACAGTGAAAAGGTGTCACAGCAAGATATTTTCAACAGCAAACCTTCACCACCATGGACTACTGCTTCCAGCAGAGGCACCAAAGTGCTAACTCAAATCATTGCCTCTCTCTCTAGCAACTCTCGCCTAATCCATCAGAGCATCTTGCCAAGCTATCAATCAAATTCCCATCAATACTTCACATGTGCTCCTAGTCTGGTGTTCATATGAGAAAGAAGTTTGTGATTTTGAAACCCCATTTCATCCGTGGACATACAGATGAGCTTTATAAGGTAGGCACCTAATTCTAGAACACAGAATGTGGAACAGAAGAAAATCTAATTAACTACTTTTTTTTTTTTTTTTAAATGAAGAAGCACTCAAACACCCACCTCAGGGGAGTACCATGAGGATGACTGAAACAATTAATTGAGAAGAGCTTTGTGCTACTGGGAGTAAGAGCACTCTGTGAGTACAACACCCATTTACTGTCATTAGTAGTAGGATTGATATTTTCCTTGGGATTTCATTAAGAAAAGTAAAGGTACACAGCACATTCATCTTATGTCCACCAATCTTGGGACTCAGTGATTATCAAGTTGATGATTACCACATACTCATTCCTATAGCCATCCTTTCCTATCAGCATCTGGGATAGTAACAAAGTTAACAAGTTCCTCTCCATGGATCGTGATTCCATGAGTTTGTTTAGGTTGCTCCACAGAAGCCAATGCCCAGCTTTCCAAGTCCCCTTATGTGACAAAAAACTGCAAGTTAACCTGGATAACAGAAAAACTCTAGGATCTTTATGGATTCATTTCCCTTTTGAAAACAAATGCAAAACACGGAAATGTTGAGTACACTGATATTGTTGTTAGAATTTTTTTAGAAGTATGATGCATTCCAGAAATGTAAGGATGGCTTAAAATTAGGAAGTGACCGAAATGATAAAAGCAAAGATGTGATTATCTTGAATAAAGCCAAAGGGGCATTTGATGAAATTCAACATCTATTTGATTCTTGATGGGGGGGAACATATTCAATGGAAGGAACAGATTCATAACTACATGCTTTCAGTGACAAATCACAATTTTAGGACTATGACTTCTGTGATCAAGTGAAAAGTCTAACTGCTGCTTCCCTTTTCACTCCTATAAAAACTTTAGAATCTTTTTTGTCAAATTACAAAACAAAACCCCACAGACTTACACATCACTGCATTTCTCTGTTTTACTTCTGTCGTCTCTACTATTTAATATTGTGTTAGCCAAAAAAACAAAGACAAGAAAAAGAAAACAGGCAATTTCCACATAGTAAAACCAATAATATTATATCTTGAAGATATAATATTCACCAGGTCTGTTCTGTTTACAAATTAAATAAACACAGAGATTCCATACAGAACCAGTGATAACCAGCTAAAAATTCAATAAAAATATGGGCATGTAAGCTGGCTATTGACATAGCCACTATACCAATGGCAAAAGTGCCCTCAAGTCCTAGTAATTAAAAGGCAATGTTTACAGCTTATAGGAAGAAAGCTGTAACAATTAGCACTGAGCTAAAGAAAACACAAAGCTGTATTCACAGGAGGGAAGCTATTAATGTTAGTCATTACTTTTAATAATGCCAGTAGTGTATTTCCCTTAATTTGACAAAAGTTCTAAGGTCCATCAATAAAAATGGGAGTAGCTAACATAACTAAATCTTGATTTGCAGCACCTTTACCCACCCTGTGATCCTATTTTGTAAGTTTATCCCAAGGGAAATATATGCACACCAAATAGTTCTACAATTATTTTTAATAGTTGCTTATAAGAAAAAATTGGAAATATCCAAATAGTCAAGAATGGGATTAGTTCAACAAATTATAGCTACCTTAGTATTGTGAAATGCCAGGTGGTAAAACAGGTTGTGCATCCAAAATCTGAAATGCTCTGAAATTCAAATTCCTTTGAGTGCCCACATGTTACTGCACAAGCCTGATGGTTCAATGTACACAAACTTTGTTTCATGCATAAAATTATTAAAACTATTGTATAAAATTATCTTTAGGCTTTGTATAACAGACACATATGAAAAAATGAATTCTGTGTTTAGACTTGGATTCCATCCCAAAGATATCGATATCTCATTATGCATATATAACTATTCCAAAATCTCTAAACCCCCAAATCAGAAACAATTTTGATCCCAAGCATTTCAGATAATCAACCTGTGTAGTGACCATTAAAACTGCAAAACAGAGACATGAGTACTAAAAGAGAATACAGAATCCAGCTAAAATGAAACTTTGGAATAGAAAACATAGAACTTCAATAATTCATTCATTCAGAGGTTATGATTTGATTAAAAAAAAATGGAAAAGGGGCCATGTGACACATACTCCAGGCTACAGAAGGAGCAAATGTGAAGGGCCACTCCCATGAGACTCCATCAGCAGTTCTGATCAGAGGCTCAGTGAATCTGCAAGGTGACGGCATGAATTCAAAGCGTTTACATGTGCTGTTGACCAGATCTGCAAGTTCGCCTACCCGTGCATTCAAAGTGCTTAAGGTGATAAGATATATTAAGTGTGCAAATATAGTTTAAAAATTGAGAACTTATCTAAGTTTATACGTGGGCTTTAACATTTAAAATATTTTAATCTGTTAAAGATAGAACCTTAACTTCCATTGAAAAAAATATATTCCTAAATGATCAAATTGGAATTATGAATAAAATGAGGTAGATATTGACTCTAAAGGTTTAGGAAGAACTAAATCTTACAGAATTTTATTGAACTAAATGTCAGTTGAAACAAATAGTTGATGAATTTAATAGCAGACACAAAATTTTTCTCAGATCTTACATAAGAAAACTTGGCTGTCTCCAAAAAGCCACTAAAAAATGGAGTTGTCAAAAGAAACAGCCACAAAGTAACAGTTCTCAGCAAATGTTACTTAAATACCAGGTACTGTACTTGTGTATTATCTAATTATTCCTCACAACAACCCTAGGAAATATTGCTAGCCCAATGTTAAAGAACAGAAATTGAGAGGAAATGAGTTGCCCAAGGTCAGACTCACAGAAAATGGCAAAAGCTACATTTAAACCAGGAATCTGACCTCAGAAGCCCCTGCTCTTAACTGGCTTACTACCACCTCTAGTGTTTGACATTTTAATAGGTGAATAGTACAATCAGCTGCAAAGACCAGGAGACAATCTTGAGTTATTCATTTATTTTTAGATATATAAATACATAGAAGATCTTCTAGACGGCATTATAAAAAAGTCTGTGATTTTTTTGCAAAAATCAATATAGACTTAGAGGGCTGAGGATGTAGCTCAGTGGTAGTGCATTTTGTCTAGTATATGTGAGGTCCTGGATTTGATGACAGCACCAACAGGCAATCAATTAATTTATATAAGCTAAAGGGGATTTTTTTTCTTTTTTGTATTGGAGATCAAATCCAGGGTCCCTGTGCCTGCTAGGCAAGAGCTCTACCACTGAGCTATATGTCCAGCCCCACTTCACCCCCTTTTTCTTTTATTTTGAGACAAGGTCTTGATAAGTTGCTCAGGGTGACTTTGAACTTGGAATCCTCTTGTCTCAGAAAAATTTTTATAATTTATCCCTCTTGTGGGGAAAAAAGGAAAGGAGCCTGCTGACAATTTCCCTATAACCTATATTTACCATTTAATTATAGTTACTACTACTAATAAACCATCATTTTAAATTTCTAATATAAGTATATTACTTTATGTTAATAGGATGCAGTTTGGTTAAGAAATCTCATATCCATACAGTTTTTCTTAAAGACCAGGATATCTTAACTTTTTCTTATTAATAGTCTTAGAGCTTAACTTGTTTGTAAAAATACACCCATCTAAAATGTACAGGTACCAATATGCTTATGGATATAAGGATGCCTTCTGAGTGATACAATTCTATTTCAGAAGCACCCACAGAAGCTATGAATTAGTCTTATTTACAAATTCTCTACAACTGAAGGCCCATTGCTTACTAAAAATTAGCATATATTTGTGAAATACTTTCCCAAATAAAAGGAACGTGGTAAAACGTCCTTGTCAAATCAAGTTTTTATAATGCCACTAAGTCTCACATGTTTTTCAAAATAGGATTTAAATTAGGGTGGGCAGGTTTACAAAGCATCTTGGTAACACTTCAGTCTGAGAATAACTTGGAAAAAAATTAAAAAGAAAAGACATAATTGAAAAATCATCTTACCAATGACTATACTCTTAAACTTTGTGGTAAGGAATATGCTTTGATGGAGGACAGATGTTTTGATCTCTGGCACTTATCATCTCACATGAAGGTAGATGGGACTATTTTAGTCCTGGTTCTAATTATTCTAAGAGAAAGAGACAGCCTATCAATAGAGATAGAAAGTAACTAGTGATTACCTGGTCCTGCAGGTGGGCATGAAGAGTGATTGTAAATGGGGTGGTAGAAATGTTCTAAAATTAGAGATGATTCTTATGCATATTTGTAAATTCACTAAAAATCATTTAACTTATCCTTAAAACAAATGAATTTTATGAGCTTGAGTTATGAAGCAACTCCGCTGTTAAAGACAAAGACACAGCCCACTGGGATAACATGTACTACATAATTAGAAAACCAAAGACTATTCCACACTCTTTTCACCTCCAGGCTCACTTTTCCCTTTCAGAATTGTACTTACCAGCTAAGCACTTCTGTAGCAGTGATTGTGAACATTTCTAAGTTTTTTACAGACAAGACCAAGAACTAGCCAAGGAATAGCAAACTGTTTAACAAAATTCATGTAAACTGTACTCCAAAAATAAACTTGTAACTAAATAATGTGAAATGACAAAAAACAGATGAGTTTTCTAGCAGAATTCATCACCATTCATTATGAGTTAGATGACTAAGCTTTTTTTTTTCTTTTGCCTTTTACAGTTTTAGGGATTGGACCCAGAGCTTCACATATGGTAGGCAAGTGCTCTATCACTCAGCTACAACCCCAGCCCTTGAATTAAAGGGAAAAATTAAGGTCTTTCTCATTTAACAAAACAAAACAAAACAAGAAAACCTGGTCACTTTAAATGGCTGAAATGAAATACCCAGGACAAATATTAGCTGTGCAAATTTGAAAACAGTAAATTGTGGGCCTGGCAGTATTTCACAAGAAGGGATGGGTCTACAGTTCCCAGGGAAGCTCTTCTGCCTTAGCTAAGTTGATAGTATAAAGGATCTTCAATGAGATCTGATCCAATGGTCTACAGGATGTTCTAAAATTCAGCTTCTTTTTATAGACTGTTTGCTGCCTGTTCATGTTTCTATTGGTGATTGCAAAATTCTGATTATCAGATCTAATTCTGGGGTATTTTGGAAAAACAAAATAGTACCCTTGAGTTGTGTAGGAGAGGAATCTTAAAGGGTGATGGAGTCACAGGGAAAGACAACAATAATCCTGGTATAATATGGAGCATGCAGTCAGGTGAATAAATGAACAGATACATAAGTAAAGGAATGGATGGATAAATCGGTGGACAGATTAGACAGATGGGTCAACAGATATAATGAGACAGCACACAGATAGGATTGGTAACCCAGACCCTGAAGATGAAAGAGGGCTATAAAATAAAGCCGAAGTCTAGGGAATATTTAAAAACATTTTTTTAAGTTTCAATTCAGATAGTCTAAGTCAGAGATTCTTAAACTTAAGGGATGGGAGTGGGGGACATACAACACATTTGAGGAGCTTTTCCCAAATGATGGGAAGTGGTAGCTTATGCTTGTCCCCACTCTCCTTTCCCCACCCTATTCATAGCATATCCAGTGAAACTTCTGGAAGGTAGGGATTGGAAGATTCCCTGGGTGGTGCTTTCCTCTTTTATCTAGCTATTTTGGACTCTGGGTAGAAAAACCAGACTGATTTTCTCCTTCCCATGTCTTTCTGCATTTAAGACAGTGAAGTATGACATACAAATGGGTTGAAGCCCTGTCTTTGTGCTAAGATGCTTATCTACTTCATACTCCCACAGAGGAAGCCCTGTAATATAAAGAGATGTTCACACTTTCAATAACCTGAACTACAACTGTGTGGCATTGATGGTATAGTGGTGAGCATAGCTCCTTCCAATAAGCTGACCTATCATTTTATCAATATACAAAAATCTATACAGGATAGTTATTCGTTCACTGGCACCACTCCATGCAACTGGCATTACCTGTTCTATGTTTAATGGCCAAACAAAACCAGCCAGCACTTGTTTAGTAGAAATACCCTGGGGCCTTTATCAGAAAGGTTAAATCTAACAGCCTAACTGAACAACAGTGATAATTATCTGCTTCTATATTCCCAGCTTTCCTTATATACCCCTAAGATTTATATACCTAGAAACTGATTCCCTGAGGTTTTAATACTTATTACTGGAATAGTTGGCTATGATGGGGTGGCCAGCAGAGAAGGTTCCTGCTCAGGAGGTGTGGAGCCGCCTGAGAAAATAAAAGTTCTGAAATAATCAGTAAAAGATTAAAGACAAAGCCAAAGATTAGCTATAAAAAGTCTTCCAGTGATAAGAACTGGAACTAAACAACTGAAAAAGGCCCCAAATCTTTATTTAAGGGGGAGTACATCAAAGGCAGGGATAAGGTTTCAGTAGGAAGAGTTTCCTACTGGTGCTTGTTTCTGGGTGTGGCAGGGGTCTTGCAGTAAACATGTTGACTGGCATTTGGTAGGCTACACCCATCTCCGGGAGGCAGTGCTTGAACTTGAGTGGTGAGCTAAGATATCAATCAGGTGTTCTCTAACTAGTGGATTCCAACTGGGAGTTCCTAAGGCCAGGCTTCCCTGCTTAATGGCTCAAACATTGCTCAGTTCCCACACTTGGTTCATAGATGGCCCCCAGCAGGTGGCTGCATAGATTACCTATCAAAGGGAGAGGTATCTGAAAAGTATTTAATCCCATTTAATATTTTTGAAAGGGATTTGTCTAATATTGGTGCGAATGCTTTCTCCTAAGAATAATGGCTGGTTTAAGAAAGAAAAGTAGAAGCTGAATCTAATAGCTCAACATTACACTCCCCAAACCACACAGCCCCTTCTAAATAACAGTAGAGGTCTCATTCTAGGTAACCCTGTAGGTCACAATCACCAGTCTATTTCCAAGACAACAACAAAATACTGTACTAGATTTGGAAGCAGAATCTTAACAGCAGGAAAATCAGGATAAGAAATGAGAAGGGGAAAAAATAAAGATTAGCTCCTTTTAAATAATTTCATGATTCTGCTTTAATATAGCTCCTTTATTTCATGCTTTTCAGATTATTTTAGAAATCTACCCATTGATTTCTCCCTCCAGCACATGGTAACCAAATAGTGTGGATATTTCATACTATTTCCAATATTCTGCATAGAACAATATAAGCAGGCTACCGAAATGGTGTTTAAAAATGACTTCTTTCTGAAGCACTACTTGCTATTTAACTCTAGTAAAGAGTATCATCACTTTGCTTTGAGATGTAAGGGGAGTTACCTTTAATCAAGAATCGGTGGAAGGGCTGGGGTTGTAGCTCAGTGATAGAGTACTTGCCAAGTATGTGTGAGGTCCTGGGTTCAGTTCTCAGCACCACACATAAATAAATAAATAAAATAAAATAAAGGTCCATCAACAACTAAAAAGAAAAAAGAATCTATGGAAAGGAGTTAAATAATCCTGCTCTAGTAATAGAGGTCAGGGCAGAGACTTGAGGAGAAACCACATTTAACCAGGCGCTGATACCTAGTACATTTAGTAGCTATAGCAGAGGGCATATGCCCCAAAACAAAAAGCTCACTCGGTCCCCAACGATGCCACAGAAATGACACCTCGATGCACTCTAATACAATTTCTTCATAGATGCTTAAGTCTAGAATTAGATGTATTGATATTTATTTAAAATGCAATGGGTTACTGGTTACTGTATTTGTGCTCAGTGCTCTCTGCCAGTGAAATGAGTTCAAGAGATAGCTTACGTCAGTCTGAAGGATTTAGGGCAGATCTTCCTGGCGCTGAGAACTGAACACTGAAAAATTAAGATGGAAGGTCCTAGAATCTGCACTGCCAGCAGGTTAGTCCCATCTGCCTGTTGGGATTTAGCAAGAGTATTGTGCAACACTTGTTAAGGGGGTAACATCAAGAGGGAAGCAGGATGGCTAGATAGTGCTTCATGTGTTAAAGTTCTGTGCTGGGGCCCACATGGGCTCCTTGAGGTAAGGTAAGGAGGGAAAAGAATAATTAGGAAAGGGGGAAATCATGCAAGACCCAGAAAAGATTGTAAATCCTAGATTGCTCATTTTCTTATGCCAACTACAAAAATGGTCCACGAATGAAATAATTAAGAATGTAGCCAGGGTTGTTTGTGACTCAATTGTAGAGCGCTTGCCTAGCATGGCTGAGGCACTGGGTTCAACCCTCAGCACCACATAAAAAACAGATAAATAAAGGTTAAATTCTAAAGAAAGAAAGAAAAGAAAAGAAAGAAAGAAAGAAAGAAAGAAAGAAGAAAAGAGAAAAGAAAAGAAAAGAAAAGAAAAGAAAAGAAAAGAAAAGAAAAGAAAAAAGAACACAGCCAGGCATAGTGGCACATGCCTGTAATCTCAGTGACTTAGGAGGCTGAGGCACAAGGATTCCAAGTTTAACGCCAGCCTCAGCAACTTAGCAAGACATTGTGTTAAAATAAAAAATAAAAAGGGCTTAGGGTGTAGTTCAGTAGTAAAGTGCCCCTGGGTTCAATCCCTAGTACCACACACACACAAAAACAACAAAAAACAGAAACAATTAAAAATGAATATTGAAATTCTTATGATCTAAGTTCAGCTTCCTTTAAAAAAAAAAAATGCAGGTCTGTGAATTTTCTAGAGTTGCTTTATGGCCAATAAGCCATTGCTTTCAAGGAGTCTAAGGCTCTGAAAAGCACCACTTTCTCTGAAGCCACTGAAGGCCTATTCTGGCTTTATTTTCTCTTAGAATTTAAACTGTTATGTTGTACTTAAGTAAATAATTATCTCTCAAAAGCACTTATTTGATCAATGCTTCCAATGTGGCTTCAGAGATTAGCTTCCGTAAATAACCTAATAATAATGATTATGTTCCCTAAGTTTGGGTCTATGAAGAGGGACCCAGATTTCCTGACCAATCCACACTTCATTAAAGGAAAACCACACATGAGGAAGAAACAGCAAGAGAACAGCTTTACGAAAGAGATTCAATTTATCTAAAAGATTAAAATCCTGAATCTTAACACTGCCATTTAAACAATTTCAAAGAATACAAAGACAGTGACACTGAATTTGAAGTACTTATGTATTGAATTTTCATTTATTTAAATAAATTAAGGAAATGAAGCCAGTATCATAAAACATCAATTTCCAAAATTTTCACCAGGAAGACAGTGTGTGTGTGTGTGTGTGTGTGTGATATATATATATATATATATCACATACACATACACACGTATGTATGTATTTTTTAAAATTCACTTGAAGGAAACAAAGAAGTTTAGTTTCTTCATCATAGTTTTTAAGTATTGTTTTAGGAACTATTAATGGCTAGGTATATGGGTATTCAGAATAACTGCCAATAGACATATTGTGCCCTGGGGAAAATGAAGTTCTTTAGAATGAAATTCTGATGTTTTTTAGTTTTGGAGCAACTAATCCAATAACCTTCAGGGAATGACCCATATCTCTCTCATAACAGGCTGAATAGCTCACTTACAACTTTCATTTTCTGTGATGTATATACACAATGGCATTTTATTCAGTCATAAAGAAAAATGAAGTTATGTCATTCACAGGAAAATGGATGGAACTCAAGAACATTATGGTAAGCAAAGTAAGTCAAAATCAGAAAATCAAGTGTTGTATGAAAACAGGGGAGGGAGGAGGAAAGGGAAAGGGGAAAGACTGGGGAATAACATAGACTAAATCATATTGCTATTTCATGTGTATGTACGAATTATGTAACAGCAAGTCCCACTATTATAATTACAATGCACCAATAAAATATATAGGGAAAAAAGACTTTCATTTTCATTTGTGACCAACTGTACTGGTTTTCAAAAGTATAAAGCCAAGTTTCTAGTAAATATCTCTTCTGAGGTCCATTCAACTAAATGTCCCCTGTACCCAGCCTGAGCAATCCACCACAAAGTGTAGGTTGCTGTTAGTTTAGCAACTACCATGTGGTGGTATATTTTCATACCATGGATTTTGCAGTGATTCCAAACCAACTGTATATTTCCCTTTTGAAAAAATCCTAGAATAGGATACACAGCTCTTTGCATTTCCCTTCAGAATATCATACTATTAGGTACTTAGGTCCAATATACCCAAGCTGTCTCTTTGGCAGATAATTAGATAGACATTGGTGCTGCACCTAAATAATTCTTAGGGGCCCAATGTAAGCCATGCTCAGTGAAAACTCTACTAACAGCTTGGGGACTGTGAGAGACACTGGGAGGTGAGCATCACACTCATCACTAAACCTTAAGGATCTGAGGGAAAACCAAACTGTGGTAGGGACTGTGTGTAGGTATTACTGTACGGCAACCTGACATTAAAAGGGTAGAGACTACCTAAATGGAGCCAGAGTAAACAGGTCCACAATAAAAACACGTGAAATCATAGGAACTCTTTTTAGTAGGCACTGTTAGTTATTATATAAGAATAAACATAAAACAAATATATAAGTTCTATATAAATAATAGACAAAATATGGGCATTTATTTGATCAAGGCCTTTCCCTTGGGGTCCAGGCTGTCATCTCGCTTTGCCATTTAATCAGTGTTTCATTTTCCAAAATTCTGAAGGCAAGTGATTCTGGGAACTCAGCCTTTGAAGCCCACTTTCAAATGCCATTGAGAAAACTGGAAAGAAACAAAAGGAATGGAGAACAACTTTTGCTGTAATCATCACTTTTTGCAATGAGTGAAGAAATAAAGAATGAAACTGAGGAGGCCTGGTCTCATAGCCACAAATCATTTTCTTTTTTTCTGTTTCTCCTCTGCCTCCTCTGACAAATGGTAGGACAAGAAGTCCCTGTGACTACATACCTCCCAATTACTAATAAGGAGAACTTCCTGCAGAATGTCTCCTTGACAAATTAACGCACAAGCCTCTACCTTATTATAATTCACGGAAAAGGGGCACTGGAAATTTACCTTGAAACAAAGCCCATTAAAATGTGATTTAAGCTGTCATCAGAAAGGAGCACAAAAACTGACCTGAAGAGTTGGTAGGATCAGAAATGAGCACATTTTTTTGAACATCTATTTTTTTTAAATTGATGTATACCCTTCAAGTTTAATCAGTTATAAGCTGTTTTGTATTTTTTTTTTTTTTGGTTATTTGTTTTTTGAGATGGGGTCTCGATATGTTGCCCAGGATTATCTTGAATATGTGAGCTCAAATGATCTTCATGTCTCAGCTTCCTAAGTGTCTGGGACTACATGTGCACACCACCATGCCTGGCTGTCATAAGCCTGTTGTTATTGCTGTTGTTGGTTTTATATATACAGGATGGTAGAGTGTATTTTGACATATTATACATACATCTCTTTTTAAACATATAATAAACTTTAAAAAACCTTACATCTCTTGAAACAGTAACTGTATTGATAAGGATTTGTTTTGGAACACATATTAGATACTGAAAAACTATATAAAAATAGTAAAATATTAACCCAATCTCAATATCTACAGTTGGAGACTGAATCATCCATAAAATACACTGAACTATATTCCTAAATTTTCATAAAAAGTAAATGTGAAAGCTGGTGGTGTGATTTACCAGTTATACTTTGCAGTCCAATTCATAATACTTAGTGGGTGTTCTAGGGATAATAATAGTTAAGAAGTCAACTCTTTCACAGAGTTTTGCATGCTGCTAATATAAAACAATAATAATATTAAGGATAAAAAGTACTATAAAAAAATAAAGTGTAATCTCGACTTCAAATGACTCAATTTCAAATGGCTACTCATTTTCAGAAAGGGGGAAAAAAAAAATCAGTGCACATCAAGTCAAAAGAACATCTATGTTCCAAGCTGCTGAGGCCCATAATCAACTTCTAGGAATCTGTAACTTTTAAAATCAAAAGGAATTCCACTAAAAATGCCCCCATACTTAACACAGTTGTGGATTTTTGCCTTTGAATTACTTTCTATTTCTAATAGATCAAGAGTATGTGCTGTGTGTGTATGTATAATCTCTAATTACATTGCTTATAATAAAATTTTTTAAACTGATATTCCCAGTGCTGTTTTCTAAGAAATGTTTTATTTGCCTGAGGCTTTTAAGAAAAGGTTAAAGATCCAATATTATGAACACAGAAAGAATAATTTTTGCTGTAATCAAAAGCATTATGTGGGAGCAGAAAACCTGAAGCTATCAAGTATCTAAACAAGGATTCAGAATTCGATTTGACCTTCAATACAGAAAGGTATAAACTACAGATATGGGAAATGTTTAACTATTTCCTGAGTTTAATGAAATAGTGACCAAACAAGATAAGCTGTAGTTTCTCCTTAAATATGTAGCAATTGTTACCCTATTGCTGAAAGCCTAGAAGGTTAGGCAAATAGACAGCAGATATAGAAGACAATTATTTCTGTTGTCCTATTCAGGAAGGTAACAAGAGAAGGTTGGCTATCCCCAAGGGCCTTTTGAGTAACTTCCCCTACCATTTCCCCAATCAGAAGTCACTTAAGAAGAACAATGAGTCATGAAAACTTTTAAAAATTAGACAAGAGCCTGGAATCATGCTTGAAGTTTAGTGACACCATATGCCATATAGATGTAAACAGAAAAATAAAATTCAAATGATGAAAATTAAGTGGAAAAATAAGACTTATTATACACAATTTAGGAATAAAAAAAAGTCTAGGGTATGTAGATAGAAACTGAAAATAAAATTCTAACAAAGAAGAATAGTCCTGTTTTTAGTTAATACGGCCTTTTAAAATGCCAAGTTCTACTTATCAGTAGTGAGTAGAAAATCAGCAAATTAGTTACTCTATTTGGCTTAGCACTATCTATCCTGGGGAGTAAACTGATCAGAACTGTTTCCATGAGGTGAAGCAGTTTTAGAGAAACAAAGGATGATTGAAAGCACTGACTCTAACCCTGGACATAATGCTAAAGGGAATCAGGAAACACTATAAACTCGATGCCCAATTAGAATCAGGAAGCTAAAAGATAATTCCATATTTAATCTTATTTCCATTTAAACTAATTTCCATTGATGACACCACAAAAATAAGTGTTCGACTATAAATAATCATTTGAATTGCTTTTCAATATATATATGTGCTATCAACAACATATTTAAAAAATATTCACAGAAAGTCTACTTCTTTGTCCTCATTAAAAGAATAGCCTAGAAAATATTTTGGTTGTTGTTGTTTGTACTGGGCATTGAACCCAGTGCTTACCCACTGAGTCACCTCCCTAGTCCTTTTTATTTATTTTATTTTTTGAGTCTTACTAAGTTGCTGAGGCTGGCCTTGAACTTGCCATCCTCCTGTCTCAGTCTCTAGAGTTGCTGGGACTACAGGCATATGCTACCACACCGGACTGAGCTTTTTGTATTTGCTTTTATTTCTACAACATTTTGTGGCATAATCTGTAGTAAGTAGCATACAGGAGATTGGGAGGCCATTTCCAAAACTTATCCTAAACAAGACCCAAACTGACATTCTGACTAATGTGTATCTAAATTTTAGAAGCACTATTAAAGAATGGCAAAAGTAACTGTGGGTTTGATGGGAAGTATCTCTAAAGGAAAAGAGTGAGTTCCATCTAAGGGTCTCACAGCCTTGAGATGGAAAAGGCAGATGTTTACAACTCAGATCCCAAACTACATTTGCCTTTTCCTTCCACCAGACAGGCACCTCCCCCTTAGATTCTCCTCTCAGCAAACTGTACCACCATCCACCAGGTGCACAGAGTAAAGAAAATCTTAGCTATCATCTCAGGTTCATACTCCCTCCCCTGTTCACCTGACACCCTCAATCCTGTCCATTTTCATTTCCCATCTATTGATTTACTGAGCTGCTCTCTTGAGTTTGGTTCAGATCACAAACAACTCTGCCTTCCAGAGGGCAGGAATGAGTGCAAACACATTAATAGCCAAAATGAATGTTAGGTGGGTTGAATTCCTCCACTAAAAAGGTACATAAAATTATTTTTTTTTAAAAAAAGCATTATAGTAATAAGAATATTGGGTGATACTAGTACTTTGTACGTGGTCAAATTATTAAGAGAAAACAAATAATGGAGAATAGTTTACAAAGAAGATACAAAGTCATGGACATTTTGCACAAGGAGAAACCAGGAACTTTGCAGTCATTGTATTTAATGCAGCAGATTCTCCCTCTCTGGTTTTGTCCCCAGTCCATTTCCTGCTTTACTAGCCTCTTTAAAGCACTCAAATGACTCCCTATGTGTGACCAAAAAGTCCATTGCTTATTGTGACTTGTGAAAAAAAAACTTATAACAAAAAATTAAACATATTAAAAACAGCAAAGCATAGTGAGCCCCATTAGCTACAACAAAGGGAAATCCTAATGTAACCTCTACCCTAAGTTTTTGGGGTTTTTTTGAAGTAATCTCAAAGACCATAGAATTTCATCTATAAATATCTCAGTATACATCTCTAAAAAGAGGCTTTAAAAAAAAAATCCAACCCTAATGCCATTGTTACAATTAACCAAAATTAACATAGTTTCCTTAATAACAATATCTAGTCAGGTTACCTTTCTCCAATTATTTATTTATTTTTTGCTTCTTAGGTGGAGGTGCGTCCTTCTGACGCCTATTAGTTCCTAGAATTGCTCACAAGGTCCTTCAGAATCTGGCCTCTGCCTTGCTTCACAGTCTTCCTTTTTAAGACTTGCATTATCCCACTTCCCTAAATCCTGTGCCTTCAGCCATATGCACTGAATTGTTGTTCCACTCACTGGCAATATCTCCTTACCAGGTCTTTGCCTGTGATTTGCAGCAGGCTGTCTCCTCTCATCCAGACCCTCTGCTCAGCCACTGTCTTAGGCCTCAGGTCACTGTGCACAGTTATATCCTCCAGGAAACCCTCCCTGCTGCGACTCCCTGGGCCGTGTTTGTTCCTGCACCCAAAAATGAAGCCCATGCTGCCTGAATAGGATACCAGGCCTTCTGGTCCCTCTCCCTCAAGTTTCATTAAAAAACAAAAACTAATTTATAGGGGCTGGGGTTGCGGCTCAGTGGTAGAGTGCTTGCGTAGCACGAGTGAGGCACTGGGTTCGATCCTCAGCACCACATACAAAATAAAGTTTAAAAAGTGATAAAAAAAAAAAACTATAGTTTTCAGCTTGTTAGAAATTAACCTTCCCCTGTTGGGTACCCACATTTTCATGGTATATTTGCCATTCTTCAACATACACCTTTTGGCCTGTATGTTCATACACAATTATCATGCAGATCTCCTTCATATGATGATCTACAGGTGCAAATCAGACTTGTGTTCAAAGCTTATTTGTCAATATAGGTTGGGTATCTCTTCTGAAATGCATGTAACCATTAAGATCTATTTTTCTTTTCTTTCTTTCTCTTTTAATTTTTCTTTTTGTTTCTTTTTTGGAAAGTTTGCATATATATGAGTTCTCTTGAGAATGGCACCTATTATTAGGAAGGGCTAAACAAAAAATTCATTTATGTTTCATATATTCCTCGTATACACATGGCCTTAAGGCAATTTTAAACAAAAATTTTAAAACAAAAATGTGCATTTTTAACAACTCATCACATGAGGTAAGATGTGGAATTTTCCACTTGTGGCACCAGGTCAGCCCTGAAAAAGGTTTGGATTTTAGAGCATTTTGGATTTCAGATTTTCAGATAAGGGATACTCAAGCTACGATAAGAAAATCTACAGAATTTCTTAATTATTCTTGGTAATTCACAGAATATTTAATAATTGTGAAGGTTTCAAATGTAAAAAATAATTATGTGTGACAAGGACACAAGGGCCACTGGTAAAAGAGTCAAGCTGTAAGGCAGGGATTCATAACCCCAGGGCAACAGCAGAAATCAGCGTCATATGATTCTGAAAGTGGCACCAAGTTCCTAAATCAAAAATTCACTCAGGGACATTGCTTTTCAACTGAAAACTGACTAAATAAACAGACTTTACAGATATTTTGGCTGAAGTGCAACTAGAAGCCTATATTTGAAGATTAACTGTCAAAGGGAGTTTCTGTAGAAAAGTTGACCACTTTGTATAGATTTCCTCATCTATAAATTGGTGCATAATAACTACGTAGAAGTAAAAAATTCTCTGAACCAAGTCTAATTTATATTGAAGCCAGCTGATCATTTTATTTTTGGCTTTGTTATTTTAAGAAAGTTTTTATAGATAAGTGTTTATAAATATTATATATGCTTTAAACAATTTTTAACAATTGTGATCACGCAAAGCTAAGTGGAATTTATCACGATTATG
Source organism: Glaucomys volans (assembly GCA_020662805.1). Classification (NCBI taxonomy): domain Eukaryota; kingdom Metazoa; phylum Chordata; class Mammalia; order Rodentia; family Sciuridae; genus Glaucomys; species Glaucomys volans. The sequence goes on along the minus strand of JAJEJO010004056.1, from coordinate 169,619 downwards.
CTATATTCTCTCCACCAAGGAAAAAATTTTGAGACAGGGTCTTGCTATATTGCCTAGGCTAGGCCTGTCCTGGGGTCAACCAATCTTTCTGCCTTACCCTGCAGAGTAATTTGGGGATAACAGGTGTGCACCACCATACCCAGCCTGAAGGTTAGTTTGGGTTTTTTGTGTTATTGTGTTGTTTGTTAGTTTGTTTGTTTTTAGTTTTTGGCAGTGCTGGGGGGTGGAGCCCCAGGGCTTCATGCATGCTAGGTAAGCACTCTACCACTAGGCCAAATATTCCATCCCCAAAATATTTTTTTATTTTAGTTTAACAAGATTGGAATCTTTTTAAGTGTTTAAAAAATTTTGGATTCATGACCTATTAGTGATTTAATTTATTTACAAAATCTTTTTGTAAATAAAGAGTAAAAGTTGCACTGAACATTTATATGGTACTTATTATTGGACAAACACTATTAAACATGCTTCACTTATATAATCTTCACAACTCTATGATGAGGTATGCATTATTATTATTCGCATTTCACAGATGAGCACGGAGAGATAAGTGGATTGCCCAAGGTCACCAGCAAGTAAATAGCAGAGCCAGAATTTGAGGCTAAATGTGCCATTCTATGCACCGTTTGAGAAAAGCATCCACAAATGTGCACACAGGTTCAGGATGAGTTCTCACAGCAAAGGAAAGGAAATGGGGTACTATGTCCTTACTGTGCCAGAAGAACCAATGCCAGAGATCAGTAGATTCTCAAAGCCAGTTGTCCTCTGCTGCTTCCTCTTGCCATACAGTAAAAATGTTGCAGAATCAACTCAGAAGAACTTTATAATATTCCCTTCGTAAATGTAATTTCCAGGATGGGTCAACTTACCTCCCCTAACTTTTCTGTTTATGTTCAAGTTCAAATAAAGGGGATAGAAATGCCCTAGAACAGTACACCTAGACACATTTAGATTGTTGTGCCAAGGAGGTGATGGAATGAGTACCTATGCTGTGAACTATGTCAAGAAAAAAGACGTACTTTACAAGAGTGTCCTGGGAAGACCATCTGGATGTGTCTTCAGGCCTCATTTTGCTCCGAATTGCAGAGCTCTTTGTTTCTGTTTTGGAGAAATTATCTAAAATTTCATCTGAAATATGGCTTCCATGGCTACAAAAGCTTATAAACTAATAGTATCGTGGCAAAACTCTGGGTCAGAAGACAAAAAGATCAGAATTCTTATCTCCAATTGGCCATGGCTAAGTCTGGGCAGGTAATTTAGCAGAGCTGCATTTCAGTTTTCTCATTTAGTACATTCCCATTATTTTACAGATTTCTTAGATATTTAGCCATATTTGTAAACAAGTAAATAAAATTTTATAAAAGAAAAAGGTATGTTATTCATCTCACCAAATACAATATGTAATTTTCAAAGTAATTCTGAAAATCCTAGGGGAGGCTTCTCCAATGATTTATGGTTATAATCTCTATAATTCTAGTCCTCAGAATCATAAAAGAATAAGTAAATCCTTGAACAGGGTCCTGCTTATCTTTGTAATTTCCTCATTCCTTCACGATTCAGCCCTCAGAGAGTTGTGGAATATGAGCCACCCCAGACACGGAGCTTAGATAATTAGGGACTCTGGTTCCAGAGCTTTCCAAGTATGGACATCAAAATGGGAAACCACTTCATGAGGCTGGCATCCTTACTGCCCCCATCTGAGGTATGAGAAATGAAATTTGTAATGGGTGGCAGAAATGGGATTTGAATCCAGGCAGTCTGGGTCCAGAGTCCATTTCTCATTCACTATGTTATGTTGTTACTTTCTGGCTATTTTCCTTTTTTTTTTTACGATTAGGAACATACCATTTTTTCCCCCTACACAGCAACAGATTTCCTCCCTGTGAGTCCTTCTGGGTACAACAACACACCTTTTCCCCTTCAGGGCTTCCTCAGGGCAGTTACCATAGACAAAACAGTCTGTTTGCCCTGTGAGATGACATCCTTCCAAATATTAGCTGGTCCCACCTTCTTACATACAGTTACCAGCTCTTGGTCATCTGATGCCTTCAGTGCCTCTGAGAATGTTTATTCACTCTTCGGTGACTTAGAAGAGGGGCATTTCCTGGAAACATTGAGGGTGGACATTTTGTTGTAATGAGGTGTTTAGAGTGTGTGAATCACTCCTGTTGCCTAGTAACTCATTTGTGTTTAGCAGGATGAAGGCAACCGAAGCACAGGTATAGTCAGGCGCAGGGTAGATATTTATTCAGCACAAGCTCTTCCCAACACTGTTGATTTAAGGCTTAATCTTGACACCATTCTTTCCCACTTCCTTACTAGTCATAGAAGTTCCTTCAGTCATTCCTTGTAAGTCAGAAGAATTAAAAAAGTATTTTGGTTTGCAAAGAATCACCAGATCCCTTATAACTGAAATAAAGGTAACATTATTTTTCCTATTGAATTTTCTCATGGAGTATGGAGGGCAAGCCACTCATCCCCAGAGTTTATGATAAACAGACTATGGTTCTAGTGCTCCCCAAATATAGACATCAAAATGCACAGCCACTTGCAGGATAGGCATCCCATCTGAGGTGTAAGAAGTGAAACTTAGAGACCTAGCCAGTGACAGAAAAGGCAATCACAGGGTCCTTGCATGTACAAAGGAACTGGAATTACATGGTGTCCCGAAGGTTACCTGTCATCCCTAGAAGAATGAGTTTTCTCATGAATTCACTGTTAACATAATGTACTCCTAAACAGCACTGAGTCACTAATTCTGAACTCATAGTCAAGAGAGAATTTTTTCAAAGACAACAGGACCATTGACTCATTTGGCGGGCTATATTCCAGACCACAGAATTGTTAACACTCAAATACACATCCTTTTTTTCCTTCTTCTTATAACACGAATAGATTACCACAATATATAGTTTCAAAAATGAGGTATTTCACCCTCAAATACCATCAGGAAAAGAAATCATGGCACAGCTAGCCTAAGGTCGCCTTACTAACCTTTTGTCTTCAAGTTAAAGATAGCATGACTCCCTGAGTCACAGTAGAATCAAAAATTCAGAATAAAAACACTTTGGGCTTGCATCCCATATAAAGTCTCCACCAGTTATTGCTTTTCCCATATATTTTATGGCTCCACCACTTTCCCAGTCGTTTCTATCCTCTAATGGATAGAATATTCAAAGGAAGAAAAAATATTTAAAAAAAAAAAAAGCCATACACACCTACACATACCAGACACCTGTAGGTATTTTGGGCTTATTTATTTTTTGCATGATGTTTTATTTTGTTTAAATGTCTTTCCCCCAACCCATGAGACATACCTGCTATAGATACAAGAAAGTAAGATATACAACTGTACCTAAATATTACTTCTAATCTTAGAGGGAAAGTCCTAGATCCTAAATTTATTTAATACTTTTGGACTGGAGGATATAAAAGTAATTTTCAAAATTTTTCTTTTATCTTCTCATCAAATAATATTATTATAGGGGTTTCAGTATGGCTGACATCCATAAGTACTACAAAAGTCAAATAGATAACATGAATTTTACTTTGTTATCCACAGCTATAAAATGGGTATAAATTAACTTAGCAAATTTCATCTGAGACATGTTAAAACTTTATCTTCCCTGAATTTTTCCTCTTAAAAGTATCTCTCAAAAAGAAACATCTTTCCATGTCTAAAAACTTCTTGAATTCTAATAGTTGCAATTCATAGCAGATTTAAGAAAAGGGTATTCTGGCTAGTTGTAAGTTAGACTTACTGGTGGCAAGAAATATGGGTGTGAATTGCTCTCCAGAGTATTTTAAAATCCTTAACCATGTCTAAAGAAGGTTTTCCTAATTTGGGGTTCATAGTTGACAGGTAGAACTCCTGAAGCTCTAAAAATTGTCTTGGCTCCTACATGTAATGGAGAATACCAAGTATTCAGTTCTGCAAACTCTCAAATGGAGTTTACAACCTAAGCAAGGAACTGCCAGCAGATGGCTCAGGATTTATTCATAAATTTGTTGCTGACATCCTGCTTAATACAAACTGTAGTTTTAAAAAAGAATATTTGTTTCTACATTTTAACTGCATATTTCTAATCATTAAATGGGACTAGAACCCTACCTATGACATTGAGCACAGTTTACTGCATTTGTGTATTTTGAAAGCTAAATTACCTTAATTTTCTCATATTTTAAAAATGTAGGGGCTGAGATTGTGGCTCAGTAATAGAGCATTTGCCTAGCATGGGTGAGGCACTGGGTTCGATTCTTAGCACCACATATAAATAAAGGAATAAAATAAAGTCTATTGACATCTAAAAAAAAATGTATCTGACCTTCATTTAGCTACCTGTTATGGCCAGGCAAACAAGACAGACCTCTTTCCTGATATCAGAGATCCTATAAACTGGTTGGGGAAACAAATAAATCACACAGGGTGTAAATATTTGCAAAATTAAAAAGTTCAAGACTATGGGAATACATTGCCAAGGCACACAAACCATTCTGGAAAGTTCAGAGAAGGCTTCTTGGAAGAAACTCTAAACTCAGATCAGAAGGACAAACTGTCAGGCAGGTTGTGGTGGGATCAGTAAAGACAGATGGGGTGGGGTGTGCAAAGGCCTAAGAAGCAAAGCAACAATAATCTGCACATTTAGCAATGGAGTCAGCTTGGCAGAAATGAGGGAAGGTGGCCCTTGAATAGCCTGATAAGGTCTATTATATTTGGGATTTGCCCTAAGAATAAATGGAAACAGGGAGAGACACACTCAATTTTGAGTTTTTTTTTTTTTAAATCCCACATATGATTTCTTATGCTCAGCCAAAAATGAGATCATTCCTGTACCTAAGGGTACATGTGTAAGAGTCTCCATTTACCCAATTTTCTGTAGTGCCAGCGAGTGTTACCATTTCATCAGGGAAGGATAGTGGCCCAGCCTCTGAAAAGGTAAGATCGGAATTCAAAATCTAGTTCCACCACATTCTAGCAAATCACTTAACTTTGGGACTCACTTAAACCCTCTATGCTTCAAACAGAGCTAATAATAGCTACCTAACAAGTAGTGATGAAAACTAAAGCATTGAGAATAGTGGGTGCCACCATGTCAAACACATACCAGTCAACCCTGGAATTGAGGACCTCTGTTCCTGATTATGTTTAACATTTTCAAACAATATAAATATAAACTTTGAGGGCTGGAGGTGGAGCTCTGGGGTAGATGGTGTGCTAAGCATGCATAAGGCCCTGGATTCCATCCTCAGCACCAAATAAATAAAATAAGATGTTTTATCTTTAGAAGCTATCTAAGTTCCTTAGGAACAGCAGCATAAACAAATAAATCTTTAACTGTCCTAAACATTTTTTCTACTTGAATATTTAAAAATTTTAAATAGAATGCAAATTCAACACAATGATACAAAAATAAAGTATTATTTCAATCTTTGGGCAAAACTTCGCTGTCCTGCAAATCAGCATTTACACCGCCCAGTTGGCCAAAAGTGGCCCTAATGTGAAGTTTCTTGGACTTCCTATTTGCAGGTAAGCTTCAGAGTCAAAGCATGATTCAGAAATCAGACTACTTAACTAAAATTCTGTGCCTGTGAATCCAAAGAATTTGGGTATATCCATTTTTTGAATAATCATTATAGAGAAGGAAAGCGAGGAGTTTGTATGTCTAAATACAAACATTAATATGACTAAAGAACCAGTCATGTGGATTCACTACTAAGCATAAAACCATACACATCCCAGGGGAGACTTCTTACCATCTCCATTTGTTTGGCGTAAATGTTAAATCACTATATTCAAAAATCTGGAAGACTGGGCATTTTACAATAAAACACAGACTACAAGTAAGATATAGTGCTAAAAAGTCTATGATGGAATATTACTCATCTCTAAAGAATGAAATTATGGCATTTAGTGGTAAATGGATGGAGTTGGAGAATATCAGGCTAAGCAAAATAAGCCGAACCCCCAAAAAATAAAGGCTGAATGTTTTCTCTGATATGTGGATACTAATTCACAATAAGCAGGGGAGGCACTAGGGAAGAATAGAGGTACTTTAGATTCAGTAGGGGGGAGTGAAGGAAGGGTAAGGGGTATGTGGGTAAGGAAGGATAGTAGAGTGAAAGAGACATTATTACCTCATGTACATAGATGACTGCATGACTGATGTGATCCTACAACATGTACAATCAGAAAAATGAGAAATTATACTCCATTTATATATGATTTATCAAAATGCATAAATGCATTCTACTGTCATGTATAACTAATTAGAACAAATAAAAAATTGAAAAAAGTTAATTAATTATGTGCTAACATATCTGTGTCATTTGCACTAATACTGCAGAAGACAGAATATTAAAACCATTACAGCGCTGTCTGCAGGGGCGTGACCACCCTCGACTGAGGCTTCAGAGAACTCTGCATGTGGTAGTACTCACAGCTATGATTTATTGCTGCAAAGGGATACAAAGCAAAATTAGCAAAGGGAAAAGGCATTTGAGCAAAATTTGGGGAAGACCAGGCACAAACTTTCAATGGTCCTCTTCCAGTGGAGGCACATGAAATAATTTCACCAGCAACAGGTAAGAAGTAGTGTAGACCAGGGAAGTTCACTAGGTATTCAATACCTAAGGTATGTATGTATGTATGTATTTATATTTTTATTTTTATTAAGGATGGTCACTTACACCCCCTCTGCCAGACATAAACCCAAATTCCATACTCCCTGCAGGAAAGCAGGTGTTCAATATACAGTGTCTGCAAAAATAGTGTAGGAGCTGGGTGTGGTGGTGCATACCTATAATCCCAGCAATTTGGGAGACTGAGTTAGGAAGATCACAAGTTGAAAGCTAGTCTCAGCAACTCAGTGAGACCCAAAATAAAATAAAAAGGGATGGGGATTTAGCTCAGTGGTAGGGTGCCCCTGGGTTCAATCCCTAATACCAAACACAAAACATAGCAAAAAAAGATGTGTAGGAATGGTGAACCCCTCCTACCAGGACTGCTGGGGACCCTGCAAAATATCAAGCAAAGGACCAACCCTGCAAGCAGGTCTGAGGACAGCAGCCTCAGGCCTGCCATTCAGCTCCCTACACACTGATTTATTTCAATTAGCTATAATACAGGATCAAGCTATAACAGAAAGGTCTTACTTTTAGTTCAGCTAAGTATATCACATACCTGAGAAACACTTTTATCCTATATGTTTATGGAATTTACAATGTAGCAAACATCATCTTAAAATTCATAATAGAGCTGGGCGCGGTAGTGCACACCTGTAATCCCAGCACTTGGGAGGCTGAGGCAGGAGGATCATGAGTTCAAAGCCAGCCTCAGCAACTTAGCAAGGCCCTAAGCAACTCAGTGAGTCCCTGTCTCTAAATAAAATACAAAATAGGGCTGGGGATGTGGCTCAGTGGTGGAGTGCCCCTGGGTTCAATCCCTAGTACCAAAAAAAAAAAAAAAAGAAAAAGAAAAAAATATATATACACACACACACACACATACATATATATATATACACACACACACACACACACACATATATATATATATATTCATAATAGAAAATCTAAAATGACTTGGCAGACTTTTTTTTTTAATTACTGTCTGGTAACACGTACATTAAATTTTTTTTTAAAAAAACTCAGTTGTAGTACTGTTTCCTTTTCCAAGAACTTTCTTTTTAAAATGCCACTGAAAATTCTGAATAAGTAGCATTCCTAAATTGGGACTACTTTGAGAAACCATTTAACCTATCAGAATTGGCAAAAACTCTAGACCCTGAAAACAAGTACCTTCACAAGTTCCTAGTAGGAATGTGATAAGAAAACCTACTCTGGAAGGCACTTTAATGATATATGTCAAAATTACGCATACACCTTATAATCTACAATTCTACTTTGCAAAATTATACAAGTATAATTGTATACATGAAGAGTAGCCTATGTATAGTTAGTTATTGCAGCATTGTTTAAAAGCCAATGACTGGCCACAACCCAAATGTCCATCAATGGGTCACTATTTACATTGTGGTACATCCCTACAATGGATAACACTGTAACTGCTTTAAAAAAAATAATGAGGAAGCTCTCTTAGTACTGATTTGTTAAATTTTCCTACATATATTGTTTGGAGAAATTTATTTATTCCAGAGAAGTATAATATGTATTTTTTATATTATGAAGGGGGAAAACATAATAAATTCATACTACTATTTGATTCCTTGTACATAAAGGAATTCTGGAAGGATTCATTTAGATACTGACAACAGAGGCTGGATGGGAGCTGGATGGCAGAAGCAGAATTTGGGTTCATTCCATAAATCTGAGGAAAAATAATGGATAAAAATTATATATTGAAAAGTAACACTTTCTCAAGTCCAAGTTAAATCAACCTAGTCCCTTTTTGGGGTTGTTGTTTTAACAAACTTCTAAAATTCTGAACTGAGTAGAACAGACTGCTTTATTTTCCAAATCACTTCCAACTCTCTCTTTTCCACTTGTGTCTATCTGCTATCTTGCAGGGGCTTTTCCCAGGATACCTGAGAGAAAGATCAGTTCTCTATGTCTGCCTGCTCCCATTTGCTTTCTGGGGATATTTGGGAGTTTCTTTTTAAGATTCACAAAAGTAAGAATTTTGTCTTTGTCCTCTGCCTCATTTGCCACATGGAAAAGAGTGCCTGGCACACAGAAAGTGTTAAGTATTTGTTGAATAAATGAATTCTTTTCTTCATCCAACTTCAATGGGACAGACAGCACCACACAAAGGGAGACACAACATTCATTGGTGTCAAATATTTTGAAATATTTGCCATTCCTGGTGTGGCCCAATATAGGCATTCTGATCCCTGCAACATTCCTGGAATTACTTTGAGTTTTACAGAAGGCGAACAAATAAGACTATACAATGCTGTGTGGAACAAGGAATCTTAACTATTCACAAAATCTTATTTTTTAATGAACGTGTGATTACATGTCCTTTGGGTCCAGGTTAGGATGGAAGTCCTTCCAGGGAAACACAACACTAAGTAGTAATGAGGAAAAACAATGGCTACCTTAAGTCATATTAGTCCTAGTCCTAAGGTGCCGAAAGGTATAAAGAGAAAACAGAAAATCTTTTACATCAAAAATGCAATCACTGTTTTTATTTTCAAGAATAAAATTATCCTTTAAGTCCATTTCAAGCAGTATAGCCGCAAATTTAGTCACGCAATATCAATGTCAATCACAACGAGCACAACTTCTTCCTCCTCAGTGGGCACAGAGACATCTCCTTGACCTTGGAATAAATAACTATAAAAACAGAATTACTAGTAGGCTGGGGATATAGCTCAGTTGGTAGAGTGCTTGCCTTGCATGCACAAGGCCCTGGGTTCAATCCCCAGCACCACAAAACAAACAAACAAAAAACCGGAATAACTGTGCTAGTAATACTTCAGTAATGTGCTGAATAGGTAGGTGCAGAGCTGGTTGATTCATTGTGAAGAATTTTAGCACCACAGACTAAGCGTGGCTGAGGCCTCCAAGTGTTCTCTTTTAGCAGCAATGCCAACAGGTCTAGAACTTGGGTCTCATCTCTGTTTCCCTTGCTGTCATTTAAAACAGCAATCCAATGAGTGAGGAAACATCCATCTACCTGAAAGAGCTTGCCATTCAAGGTTCTCCATAGGATAAAATCAAAATTCTAAAAGTAAAAGTATTTGTGCAATGTCTTTTATAGAGTAAGGGTTAGGGTGGGGATGAAACCCAGGGGCACTTTACCACAGAGCTATATCCTCAGCCCTTATTAATTTTTATTTTAAGGCAGGATCTTGCTGCTTTTTTGGTGACAACAAGATTCAGCTCTACAGAGGATGTTGGATTTCATTGTCCTTTCAGCACTTCAGTACTTACTCCTTAACCTCCAATCCCCTCAATAAAATGATTTAAACACTCCCTCCCCCCATCCCCCCAAAATAGGATCTTGCTAAGTTGCTTATGGCCTCACTAAATTGCTGAGGCTGACCTCAAACTTGTGATCCTCCTGCCTCAGCCTCCCCAGTCACTGGGATTACAGACATGCACCACTGTGCCTGGCTTTGCAGTATCTTAACTGGAAAAGGGAGGACAGTAGAGAAGTTGCGGAAGTGGTGACCAGCCAACCTTGAGCTGGTGAAACTGATCCTTATAGAGCATCAGAGAGCACCAATCCTACTGCCTCCAGATGACAGCATGGACAAGTCCACCTTGGTCCTTGTGGTAGTTAACACTCCAAGTCTTGTAGCAGATTTTTTATTCTGAATATTGTAGGGCCAGAGGGTTGACGATTACAGGAAGGGGAAATGGTCAGGTTAACAAAGATGCTTTGAGCCACACGTGGTGGTGCACAACTGTAATCCCAGGGACTTTAGAGGCTGAGGCAGGAAGATCACAAGTTCAAGATCAGTCTCAGCAACTTAGTGAGGCCCTGAGCAACTTAATGAGACTCTGTCTCAAAATAAAAAATAAAAAGTGCAGGGGATGTGGCTCAGTGGTTATGTGCCCCTGGGCTCAATCCTTGGTACCAAAAACAAACAAACAAACAAGAAGACTGAAGTGATGGTACTTGCAATGACAAAGATGGGCCTTGACAACATTATTCTAAATAAAAGAATCCAGTTAAAAAGACCACATGCTGCATAATTTCATTCACAAGAAACATATGGAACAGGCAAATGCAGAAAGACAGAAAGATGAGTGGTTACCAGGGGCCGGGGGAAGAGAACAGGGAGTGAACACAAGTGGGTACGTGGTTTTTGCCAGGGTGGTGTGTTCTAGAATAAGATACTGGTGATGGCTGTACATTCAAAAAATACCAAAAAACACAGAGCTATACATTATACAAGAATGAGTTCTATGGGATGTGATTCTCTCTCAATAACATTGTTAGAAAAAATAAAAAGAAAGATATGCACCTGAAATGCCATGTAGTGATGAAATCAACCTCAACTGGCCTAAGCAGTTCCCACCAGAGTAAGGCCCATCAGGGCAAGTGGCACAGTGTCACATCTCACAGCTGCCCTCCAGGGGCCACACTTGCCTCTAGGAAGAACACTGCACACTTGGAGGATATTTTCCTCATCTCGCCTTGAACTTTACTCCAGCTACTCCCCCCTGGCAACTCCACCCACCATTACCACCCACCTGACTCTACAGCCCAACATGGTCCTGCTTGCCCTGGACCATCTCTTCCTGTGTCCCATTTTCCAAGCTGATCTTTCTAAAAGTTCACACTCCTGCTCTAAACCCTTCAGAGGTTCCCCACACTTAAGAGATCTCTAGGGCACTGAGATATTATGTGTTTTATTTCTTAGGTAGCAGGGGCAAGTCAAATCAAAGCAGATAGCTATTCTTTAAAGTTTGTGGATAATTATAATTTATAACTATTTTTAATGTGGTATAAATGATACTAATAATCATCTTCCTCTCGGACAAGAGGATGCAGTTTCTGTGTTCATAAATAATAAAATTGTGGACTAAGGAAAAAAAATAATAATCATCTTCCAGGTTATATTCAAGTCCATAGCTAAACATGGTGCCTTCTAGTCACTTATATCTCTGCCCTTGTCCAAAAGGAGAATGGGGAAAGGAGAATGGGGCTACCAGCTGTGGTGATGCATGCCTATAATCCCAGCAACTTGATCTGGGAGGCTGAGGCAGGAGGATCACAATTTTGAAGCTAGTCAAGGCGATTTACCAAAACTCTGTCTCAAAATAAAAAAATTAAAAGGGCTGGGAATGTGGCTCAGTGATAGAGTACCCCTGAGTTCAATATCCCCAGTACTAGAAGAGAGAAAAGGAGAGAGAGGGAGAGGGAAGGCGGGGGGTGGGGGAGCCAATGGGTAAAAGGTGGCAACTGGAAATTGAAGGCAAATATATGCTCACCATTCCAAACCTTTTTTTTTTGTACACATCCTAAGGTGGTGCTAAGAAAAGACTCGTTTTGAATAGTATCACAGAAATTCATGATTTATTTTAATTTGAAGTTTATGGACCATGCATAATTTTATAAAGGAATAAGGTAAATGACATAACTTTCAACTGAGGGAAGTAATATAGAATCAGAGAGCTTGGTAAATATACACCAGGTGTTCTTGATCACAAGATGCCGAGGAAGAGGGAGGATTATTTCCTGTGATTTAATATTGTTCCTCCTGCTCCCAGGTGCAAATTTTTTATGAATAAGGACTCTGAAGTCTGAGTTCACACTTGGCATGTGTGACTCCAGGCAAGAGACCAGCCCTCCCTGTGCCTCAGTTCCCTCATCTGTGAACTGAGACAATGACTACGCTAACTTCATAGGGTCCCTCAAAGCAGTCATGAATTGAAGGAATTAATAGGAATGAAGAGCTTAAAAACAGCCTCTGGCTTTAATATCACATGTATTTAAGATGGAACTGAGAAGTGAAGACACCAGGGGAAATACAGTGTATTAGCTAACCCTTACACACGGACTAAAGCTGGGCTGCACATTCGGTTCTCAACTCCTTTGTTGCCAGAGTAAAAACCAAAAACAAACCAAAAAAACCAAAAACCTACAAACCAAAACTAAGAGACAGGGAGAGGGGGAGAGTCCATATCTGTATGTATTTTAAGGATGAATTCTGGGGAACGATGTTTTGTTTTCTAGAAGAAAACAAAGCTTTTCTTGACACTTAACTTGACGTGCTTACTGCAGGTCTAGACAGGAGGCGATGAGCAACAGTGAGGACCAGGTAGGCCATCGTATCATGCTCCGACAGGCTTTCCTTGCGTTCCCCGTGAATTTCAAAGAATAATGCAGAACTTCTTCAGTAAGAAGGCATGCAGGGTGATATGAATACACAGCTCAGAGGGACTGGCTCTTTTCAGGGGCACAATGGCACCAGAAATCCTCAGTCCAAAATCCATTCCCCACAGCCATGCTTCTGATGATCAGGGCGGGGAAGACTGACTGGTCCAGATTTATGGAGCGAATTTCCTAATATCAGGAGATGGCAAAAATAAGCTATATAAAAACATTAAGAAACCTGATGCATTGAAAAGCATACGTTTTTAAGTTTAATGGATTCGAGAGTCATCATCTGGCAGAAGAACAGCCATATTCATCTCAGGGGATTAAACAACTTGGAAGAATATTCCCATCTGTCATCGTCATCTGAGGCTCAAAGCTCTTGTGGTTAAGATATACTTTATTGTAAATTGGGCAACAGATGAATTTTCTTTAAAAGATTGGTTACTAGAGAGCAAACCTTAGCTTTAAAAGGACCTGTGCTTGTAATCCTAGAGATTCAAGAGGCTGAGGCAGGAGAATTGCAAGTTCAAGGCCAGCCTTGTCTCTAAATAAAAGATAAAAAGGCTGGAGTTGGGGATGTTGTTCAGTAGTAGAGCATTTGCCCAGCATGCACAAGGCCCTGGTTCAATCCCCAACACCACCAAAAATAAAAATAAAAAGGCTGGGGATGGGTACAGTGGCTCCTACCTATAATCTTATTGACTCAGGAGGCTGAGGCAGGAGGATCAGAAGTTGGGAGTCCAGCCTCAGCAGTTTAGCTGAGACTGCCTCAGAAAGAAAAATGGACTGGGGATGTAGCTCAGTGTTAGAGGGCCCTGTGTTCAATCCTTAGTATTTCAATTAAATAATTAATTAATTAATTAATTAAACAGGACCTGTGTTCCTCCCTGTGTTAGGGACCTGTATCCCTAACTATCTATATATCAACAGGACGTAGATGAACTTCCACGGCCACTCCACAGTTCAAGTAATAGTAGAACTTTGTGTGCCTACACCAATGTCCCAGTGATTTGTCAGTCTTTTCTACTTCATCCAGCAAAGTATGTTGTACTTGGGACTAATTATTTCAGAATTTTTCTTCAGACAGAGTGGTGTTAATATTTTTATTTAATAGAAACATAATAATTGCACATATTTATTGGGCACCATGTGATGTTTCCATATATGCATACATTTGTGATGATCAAATCAGGGCAATCAGCATCTCTATCATCTAAAACATTTATCATTTCTTTGCATTTCTTTGGGAACATCCAAAAATCTTCTATTATTTCGAAATATACACTGAATTGTTAACTGTAGAAAATGGTGTTAATCTGAAGTTTGAAATCAACTATTTTCATTTTAATACACATAGAACATTGCTAAAGAAAGCAAAAATAGATTACTTAAGATTCTCAGACACCAAGTGTAGCATTCTGCAGAGAAGAGACAGAATTTATAATTAACCCCTGCACATCCTAGGACAAATGTCACTTCCTTGGAGAAGTGACTCTTCCAAATGGGCTTAGGCTTCCTTTCACTTCCTCCACATTCTTCTATACTTTTTCTCCATCCTATTTGTTTGCTAATTGCAATCAGTTAGTCAATCACTAGACCAGATTGACTTGTCTCCTTTCTGTCAGACTCTAAGCTCCACAAGGGAAGGGGCTACAGCTGTCAGATTTTCTGCTATTTTTCAGGCACAAAGCCTGGCAGAGTTGATGGCTATATCTGAGTATGTGTTCACACTAATTGTAAGAGGCACATGTCAACTCCTTGAAGGACAGGTAGGTAAGGAAGTCAGTGAAGTAATCCTACAACAGAGGGAGAGAATGAAAGCATTTTACTCTCATCAGAGTATGACCCAGAGTTTGGTAATTGGAAGATGCATTTCAGAGGCAGAGTCCCTGGATGTACCTAAGGCAGATATGAAAGAGAGGGAGGAAGAGAGAGTAGAGGACTGACCCACTACTATAGGCGGGTGCTTTCAGAGTAAAATCTTATTATTAGAACTCAAATAGTGGTTTCTAATTATAGACTTAAATCTAAAATATCTTGAAAGGTCACTCTGTACTTCCCGCTGCCTAATGCAGACTGCATTCAAAACATCCCCAAAATAGGAATCTTTTTTTTTTTTTAAGCCCAGAGAAGGAAGGTTGAACAACAGATTGAAAAGCCCTGTGTTCACAACCTCTGCTTTCTGCAGTTTGTCTATTAGGTCCTCTGTGGCTCAAACAACCAGTAAGCTGATTCTTTCCTCCAAGACACAAAGTTGTTATTGTTACATCCAAACTTCTAAAATCTTCAGAGTAAAAGTCATAAGAAATCACAAGAATGTCACACAGTATCACAACAGTAATCATTAAATATTTTAGTCTATCAAATGCCTTCAAACCTCCTTCAGTGAAAGAAAATAGCCCCTTTGCATTGGCACATTGAAAGTCAGAAAGTAGTGACATCACCAAGGAGAAAGTAAACAAATATGAAGTCATTCTCTTCATGTATTACATTTAAAAACAACTTAAAATTATAAAACTGCTTTCCAGGACTACTGTTAAATGCATTTCTTAGGTTTTGTAAATCTAAGCATGTAAACAAAGATTTAGCTCTGAAAATATTCACCATGACATTGTTAATAAAAGAGAAAAAATTGAACACAACTTTGAGTGTCTTAAGTGCAAGAGTCTGCTTAAATAAATTGTGGTAAACAGAATGGAATAAGGAAATACTCCTTCACCAGGTTATGTGGGGAGGGATCAGAAATTCGTGATACACTCATGGGTACAAAACAATGATATGTATCTGACCCTATTTATCCTGCTATTTGAAAGTTGCATAAGCAAACATAAATGTTACTGAACAAATAATGCAAAATGTTAATAAACAATAGACTTACAGATGACTTCTATTTTCCTTTTGCTTATCTAGGTATTTACTTTTCTAAAATAAACATGGCTTACTATTGTAATTTAAAAGTAAAAGGGAAAAAAGGAGTTTAAAATTCCCAAATTTTGGAATATCAGCTACCATATTAAATCTCTAAAAATAATAATAAATTTATTATGGCAAGCTCAAAGACTGTTTAGTATCATTATTTACTGAGGATAAAAAAGTAAATCTCATTTTTCTTTGTGCTATGTGTGTGGTGGGGGGTAGTAAGCAAATAAAAATATTCAGTCCTGGAATCTTGTAAGTTTCTTTTTAGCAAGATGCTATTTGTGGTGATGTACTGCCAAGGAGTAAAGAGGTCAGTCTCTTTGATTAAAAATAGCATAATTATATAGTTGATAAAACTAAAGCAAAATGTACATATTTACTATGATTGCTACTCTTGCTCGAATAAAATGATGCCTTTGAAAACAGAAAAGAAACTCCCAGTAAAAATAAAATGAGGACAGAAGAAAATTTAGGGCTTGGGGTTGTGGCTCAGTGGTAGAGTGCTTGCCTAGCACATGTGAGGCACTGGGTTCGATTCTCAGCACCACATAAAAAGCCCCAAAAACTAACTAAATAAATACAATAAAGGTATTGTGTCTATCTACAACTAAAAACTTTTTTTTTTTTTTTTTGAACCAGGGATTGAACTCAGGGACATTCGGCCACTGAGCCACATCCCCAGCCCTATTTTGTATTTTATTTAGAGACAGGGTCTCACCGAGTTGCTTAGGACCTCGCTAAGTTGCTGAGGCTGGCTTTGAATTCACGATCCTCCTGACTCAGCCTCCCAAGTCGCTTGGATTACAGGCGTGCGCCACCACGCCCGACTTTAAAAACTTTTTTTAAAAAGAGGCAAATTTGACCTGGGTTGGGAGAGGGGAGTAACATCACAGAAGCTGCCCAACGTGGTTCCCCTTTGCCCAGGTAGAGGGAACAGAAGTTGGAGCACAGAATAACTCCTTGGGGCAACGGAAGTTGTGATGAAACCACAGGATCCTGTAGTGTGCAAATCTGAGAAGGAATGAGTGGAAAGGGTATACCCGAGAAACCTGGGAGATCGACCTGTGCTAACCATCCAGGAAGGTCGTGTTTTTTAGATCCCCAGCCATTGGAGTCTTTTGGTGGACAGAACTAGAATCGCTTGCTCAGTAATCCATTTCCTCTAGTTTTTTTCCTCTTTCCTTATCTTTTGTTGCCCTTGCTTGGGAGATTTCTAAGAGGTTGTTTGCTCTAGCCACCTCACCAGATATCAGCAGTTTGCTTCTCTTGTGAGAAACTTTCAAAAATGAACAATCTGTCCTTGTCAAAACTGTTATAAAGAGGCCCTGGGTTTCCTGTGTGCACCACACCTACCTCAGACATCTGCACCCTGCAAGTTTCCAACATTCCTTCCAAGCAATCTCAAAGCAAACTGCACATCAGCATATTTATATAAACCCGTATCTCACAAAGCACAATCTTCACAAAGCACAATCTTTCACATCGTTTTTGAAGTCTCAGAGGAAGGACGTATTAAGAAAACAAAATGGGAACCAAGAAATTAAGCCCTAGGGATCCCAAAGAGCTATGTGGTGTTGAGATGGAAGCAACTGTTAAAGCACTAGGAATAACTGGATAAAGGGGAAGAATAAACAAGGAAGTGAAATGCAGGACACATTAGAACTTCTTGCAACTGTAGTTTGAGCAAGAGAAAGGACGATGAAGCAAAGGACCCAGCAGCCTAGAAAGACAAACACATCTGGAGGGTGGGGCAGTGGACATGAGTAGCCCATGTAAAGGGGAGGGAGGCTCTGCTGGTGGAACTGAGGCACCACTCAAGTTCCAACAGGTTGTCACAAAATGGGACAGTGCTGCTGACAAAGTAAATCCATCTACCGTGTGCTTTTACCATGAGCTTCTAAGTCACACTTGACCAGAACCTACAATTTAGGTGTCAGAAGAGAAATTGAAACGTAACCCGGCTTTGGTCACCTTGACCTCAGAATATGGCAGCTTCAAGAAAAGAATAAGGCTAAACACAACAGAAAAAGCCCTGAGGTCCCCCACCACTTCCCTCAAGTGTCTAAACCTTGCTGTAGAGAAAAGTGAAGAATTTACCCTTGCAAAAAGGTAGAAAATAAGATAGAAAGTAATCCCAGTTTCCCATCACAGCTCTGAACAAGCAAACATGTATGCATGCGTGTTTCTTCAAGTAGAAATACACATTAATTTTTTCTTTTCTTTTCCTTTCACGTGCATATGTGTGTGCATGTGTGGTGTTGCTGGGGGCTGAACAAGGGCCTTGTGCATGCTAGGCATAGGCTCTACCACTGAGCTACATCCCCAGTCCTTTACTTTGTTTTCCATGGCCCTTTAGTTAAATTGTAACCATGAATCAGCTGGAGAGCCACCTGCTAATTGAGAGCAGTGAGAAATAGGACAAAAACAAGAGGCAAAGAGGCTTCCAGGGCAAAAGAGCATGGGCGAGGTATATTTATTACAATCAGAAGACCTGATTTTAATCTGGATTCTGATATTGCTGCAATCTTTAAAATATCACTTTAATTCTGTGGGCCTCAATGAACTCTACCTCCACTGTATTCTTTACCCTTGTATCTCCAGTACCTAGAAATCTGCGAGGTACATGGTAGGTGCTCATGAAGTATTTGCTGAAGGAAACAAATGGATTAATAGTCTTTCAAATTTTTTGTAACTTTCTAGAGTGGTGCTATCTAATATAACCACCATAAGCTACATGGGGTTACTTACATTTAAAATTAATTAAAACTAGAAATTTACTTCCTTAGTCATTCCAGCCATATTTCAAGTGGTCAGTCATCCCATGTGGCTTGTAGTCGCAGTAATGGACAGTGTAGAATTTGGGGACATTCTGTCACTGCAGGCTGTTCTGGACAGGGCTGTCATAATAGTGCATGACTTGGGAGAAAGGAAACACCTTGTACGGGCATGAAGATGGGGCTCTCCAAACCAATCCAGGAGGCTCTGTGAACTGTTTACAGAGGGAATACAGGGACACTCATGCAGGCATTACACATTCCCTCAGAGAATCCATCTCATTTTTTTTTTTTAAACCAGGGATTGAACTCAGGGGCACGCGGCCACTGAGTCACATCCCTAGCCCTATTTTGTATTTTATTTAGAGATAGGGTCTCACTGAGTTGCTTAGTGCCTTGCCTGTGCTGAGGCTGGCTTTGAACCCACAATCCTCCTGCCTCAGCCTCCAGAGCCACTGGGATTACAGGCATGCGCCACCATGCCTGGCCTCCATCTCATTTAAAAAGTACTTGCTCCTTCTGGTGGCACATGCCCATAATCCCAGCAACTCTGGAGGCTGAGACAGGCAGAAAAAAGTTCAAGTCCAGCCTGGGCAACTTAGTGAGACCCTGCCTCAAAATAAAAAATAAAATAAAAAGGGCTGGGGATAGCCATCACTGGTAGAGTACCCCTAGGTTCAAGTCCTAATACAACAACAAATACTGTTCCTCAGAATAGTTCCAACAAATTGTGTTGGAACAACTGGACAACTACATACAAAAAACAAACAAACAAACAAAAACAGAGACACTGATTTAGAAGATTACATGAGAAAATCTAAGTGATCTTGGGTTCGGTAATAGACATACCACCATCAAAAGCAGGAACCATGAAAGGAATAAACTGATAAGTTAGGCTTCATTAACATTAAATACTGCTCTACAAAATCCAGTTAAGAGAATGAAGACAAATCACAGACCAGAGAAAACTTTTACAAAACAGATTTACAACAGAATTATATCCAAAATAACACACAGAACTTGTAAAAATTAAAAAGTGGGCAAAAGATCTGAGCGGACACCCTGTTAAAGATGACATAGAGATAGCAAATATATCATAAGGGAAAATGTTCAATACTGTCGCTTGGAAACTGTACTTTAAAACAGCAAGATGCCACTATACACAATAGGTAATATCCAAACACTAACACTACCAAATGCTGTTAAGGATACGGAACAAACAGAACTCTAACTCATTGCTGGTGAAAATGCCAGACAATATGACCACTTTGGAAGACAGCTTGACCACTTGTACAACTACATAGTCTTGTCATGTGACAAGGCAATAGTTACTCTATATTTACCATATGTCCTGACAAATCAGGATCTGTACAAAAATATTTACACAATTTCATTCACAACTGCTGAAAACTGGAGGCAACCAAGATGTCCTTAAATAAGGACAATGATAGGTAAAATGAATAAACTATGGTGTAGCATACAAAGGAATATCATTATTATTATTTTGGTACCAGGAATTGAACTCAGGGATGCTTAACCACTGAGCCACATATGTGCTCCAGCCCTTTTTACTTTTTTATTTAGAGACAAGGACTCACTAAATTGCCAGGGGCTGACCTTGAACTTGTGATCCTCCTGTCTCAGCCTCCCAAGTTGTGGGGATTACAGGCCTGCACCATCACACCCATATTAAGTACAGAAAGAAAAACTATCAAGTCACAAAAACCTGAGGGAACTTTAAATGCAAATTGATAAATGAAAGAAGCCAATTTAAAAAACCTACATACTATAGGATTCCAACTAGGACATTCTGGACAAAGCAAAACTATGGAGATGATAAAAAAGATCCACAGTTGCCAGAGGATGGGGGAGGGTAGGATGAATGGATAAAGGGCAGAGATTTTTAGGACAGTATGGTACTGTAGTAGTAGACAGATATCACCAGATTTTTCAAAACCGATAATGTAAGAGTGAACTCTATTGTAAACCATGGACTTTGTTAATAACAATGTATCACATTGGTTTATTAACTGTAACAAGTGTAACCCACTAATGTGAGGACACTGGAGTGCAGGGGACATAGAATAGGGAAACTCTGGTTTCTGCTCAGTTTTCCTGTAAACCTAAAACTGCTCTTAAAAAAATAAAGCATATTAATTTACAAAAATAGTACTTCTCAGAATTAGCTATAAAACTCTTAGTAAGATTTAAGATAGCAACATTCTTTTCAATATTAAAGCACTCCAAATACTGATTTAAGTTTAAAAGCAATGCTACAATATCATGAAAAAGCAGCCCCCAGTTACATGCCTCAAGAACAATGATAATCTGTTCAAACATAATCACTGACTTAAATCTGCCTTATAATTCCAAAATGTTTAATGAGGCCTTCTAAACACACAGAGCATTCCGAATATGGTTTCATGCTGACAAAACAACGGAGGCCAGGTTTTCACACTCAACATACAAAGTCATGCTGCATATGGTGTCACATGCCACCATACCTATAATCCTGGGTACCCGGGAGGCTCAGGCAAGAACATTGCAGGTTCAAGGGCAGCCAGAGCAAGTTGGTTAAACCAAGTCTCAAAAAAACAAAAACAAAAACAAATTAGGGCTAGTGATGTTGCTCAGTGGTAGAACACTTGCCTAGCAAGGGCAAAGTCCTGGGTTCAATGTCCAGTACCACAAAATGAAACAAAAAAGGGAAAGAAAGAAAATGACAAAAGGGTTGTGACTTTGGCTCTATGGTAGAATACTTGCCTAGCATGAACTAAGTCCTGGGTTCAATACCCAGTGTGCCACACACACACACACACACACACACACACACACGTACACACACATTCATTAAGGTGATACTTCACACACCAAATGGCAGGGCCTGTCTTATATAGCCCTGCTGAAATGAAAATTCCTTTCAGTGTGCACTTGCAGAACTGTTCCCTCATGAAACCAAACCCAAGGAAGACTTGCTTTGCTTCTGAAATGACATTGTTAGGATATCTCTTAAAATCATTCTTAGAATTCTTTTTGGTTCATAAGTGTGATGATTAGGTGTCCATGCTGTTGTGTGAAATATGGGTCCCTCTAAACTTTGTTATCACTTCACTACATTACCTATCTGATGTGGGGCAAGTGGGGGAAAGAACATTCCTGACTCATGTTTTTTTGTTTGTTGTTGTTTTTTTTTTTTTTTAGAACCAGGGATTGAACTCAGGGACACTCGGCCACTGAATCACATCCCCAGCCCTATTTTGTATTTATTTAGAGACAGGGTCTCACTGAGTTGCTTAGGGCCTTGCTAAGTTGCTGAGGCTGGCTTTGAACTCGCAATCCTCCTGCCTCAGCCTCCCAAGTCGTTGCCTGACTCATGTTAATGGGACCCTTTAAGAGTTTCTTAGCTGCTTGCCTCAAGGAATTATGCTGCCAAACAGGGCTCCTCTCTTGTAAACCCTCGCCTGCAGGAGGGCTTTCCTGCACCTTGGCTGTCTGGTTCCCACCAGGTTCACTATAATGATGCTTACATGTAATGCAGGGGTACCACAAGCAAGAGAATATGGCACAACACTGTGTTAAATAAATGACCACATACACTCCTCTTCCTCCCTTCCAGATCAGAGTTCCCTTTACTAGTCCTGAAATACAGAACAATCACTCTCTCCTTTGAACACTTCCTATTTTCACTACCAATGCCAGACTATTCTCAGAGGCTCAGAGAACAGAGTTTCTTCTAACCTAGGCCTCCTATACACCTTGCACATTGCCACAAACATCAGGACAAAACCTCCTTATCCTGTGGCCCAAGAACAGACTCCTTAGAGAATCTGACAACAGGTGCTCACTACCTCACATCTCCAGAGTGGTACCTCTTCCCGGCTCAGCAAAGCTGTTTGTGCATGTAAGAGTTCTGGCTTGATCCTGACTTGAGGGGACAGCGAGAGAGACTTCCATTCCTCTTTTCTAGGAGAATTAAAATCACTTGTCACAATGCCTATTCACTTTGTCACTCGTCTATGGGGAGGAGAGAACAGATGGTCCAGTCTCCAACAGAAACCAAAACAGACCAATAGCTATACAAATTAGCAACTGAAGGAAATGTAATTACTTAATCTGTGTTTGACTATAGTTAGATTCCATTTAAACAGAAGCTATTTGAAGAGATGGACTGGGTGTCATTTCTTTGACTCATTTCAGTATCTAAAATCATGTCTTGCTAAGAACAGACATTCAAATTAAAAAAAAAAATCTTATTCACTTTGGTTATACATTCCCACTCCACCTGGCCAAATCCAAGATTTTTGGGGGGTGGGGAGGGTTCTCAGGGATTGAACTCAGGGGTACTCAACCACTGAGCCATATCCCCAGCCCTATTTTGTATTTTATTTAGAGACAAGATCTCACTGAGTTGCTTAGCATACCACCATTCCTGAGACTGCTTTGAACTTGCCATCCACCTTTAGAAAACTGACAGTGTCCTCAGAGTTCACATGATATTTGCCAATAAGACAAAAATGTGACCACAGAAAAAACAACTACAAACCCAAAGATACTTTTCTGCTATTTTCACAATTCCATGTAATTCTTTTACTATGAATTTAAATAAAAACATCTCAAAGAGCTTTCTTCGGGCTTCTGTCAATTATATCTACATATTCAGAATTACATAGGGAACCTGGTTGGTCCCTCTGAATGTCCTTCATAACATAGTATTCCATGCAATACAGGATGAATTTCCTTTTTAGTACTAACCCACAGGATGTGAGGTCTCTGAGGGCACCCTCAGGATGGAAGATGACCTGAGGACTGGTCTCAGAGCTCCAATCCAATCTCCCGTTGCCATGACAGCCTCAGCTAACTCTGCTTCTCCTTGTTGACAAGCACATCCATGGCAATTCACAGCTGACTCTGCACTACCTCCGCTACTTCTGCTTCCAAACACAGTTTCAGGAAACTATTAGTAACACTATGGTTTATAAAGTAACAATAAGGCCAGCTCATCAGGCAGCTGTATTTGTTAATTCATGGATATGTATAAAGAGTCCATCCAGATTCTCTTTAGAAGATAATCAACTCTCATTTAAATGAATAAAAATGTTTTTGAGGACAAATAACTTTTAAAGAGGCATTTTGTCAAAATGTCCTTCAAGTTTCATGTTGAAAGGATCGGAGAGTTCTTAGAATTCAAACACAGCTAACTAATCGCTTGAATAAAAATAAGTATGTTTCCAATCCTAAGATGGTTTGACAAATAGCATTCTCCTAGCAAAAGCGAAGTTCAAGTACACCATGTAAGATTAAAAACTTCAGCCTTGCTTTCTTCAGCCATGACAGCAAAGCAGGGCAGAAGCTCAAGTGCCTGTGCCAACAGGGCAAGAAGAACAGAAATGAAACTCAGGGACCAACACCACACATTACCTTCATTTGTCTTTCTGACAAAAACCACTGAGAACAACGTTTCTAAATCACATCCTTCTGCATGTAAGTTTCATAATTTTCCTGCTCTTTGCTCACCTATTAAAGGCAATTTACATTTCAAGAAGGAAACCAAAATGATTAAAAAAATGATTAAAAAAAGAGAGAAAAGTAGGCCTGGATTACATTACAGAATAAAGAGTCTTGGAGGGGAAAAAAAAAAAAAAAAAAAAAAAAAAAGCAAGTTCTACACATGATTTGTGGTCCATGAAGAAATAAGGTGGCAATAACTACAAAAATTTGAGATCTGCTTGGTAGGATGAGCCTACCTTCCAAAATCATTGAGACACAACTGGAAATGACAAGAGGTCATAAAGACAGGTACATCTTAGTTTCCATGACTGCCTGCTGGATAACTAGAAATAGGTTGGTCTACCTTTCTCTCTCACATGTGCCTTAACACAGAGAAGCAGAAACAGAAAAAGAAATCTGGGCTATTAGCTTCCTTCACTTAATTTCAAGATTTTGCTAATATATACTACATAAATATCCTCCATTAACCCATGTCTTTGAGACATGTAAATTTCAACTCAATGACAGAAGAATCCCAGTGACAACTTGCCCCCCCCCCCCCAATTTGCTTCTCTTAAAAAGGTACTAGTTGTCCATATCTTTAGTTCAAGGTTCTTCTCTCTTCCTGTTAACATTATCTCTGAACACAATTATGTTACCTCTAAAATACAGAAGCAATCATCAGGTTATTCCTCTTCATCCCTGTGAGTAGCAATTTTGTTACCACCTCCACCACCTTGTGCCATAGGAATACTGAAGAGTCTGTGTGCCAAGTTAATTAATCACAACTTTCCACACATCCGAATCCTGGGGCTATAGAATAAGACCTGAATTCCTCCTCCTGATAATCCACATCTTCCGGCCTCTGGTCCTTACCAAGACAGCTCTGGAAACAGCACCAAACTGGATTGAGAAGACTAGTTAATCCCACCTTTCCTAATAATATTAGTTTGGGCACCTACACATGAAGAAGCTAGACTTACTAGACCATCTAAGAATTTTCAGGCTCTTGACTTCCAAACTTTTTATTCTATCATCCCCAGCCTCATGAAGATTTAAAAAAAAATGCCATAGTAAGTTGAATCTATTAATGTTGTACTTACTAGATCTGGTCTATGTGTCAGGAAATGTGCAATCCATTTGAAGATCTAAAGACACTAGTTTAAACTCAATGAAAGTCCACTTTGAATTGTCCCAAAATGAGCCCTAAACAGGCTTTTGGTAGACCATGAATTCTCAATAGGGGTATCTTAGTTTGCTTTCTGTTGCTATAACAAAATACCTGAGATTTGGGTAATTTATAAGGAAAAGGGGTTTATTTGGCTTATGGTTCTGAAAGCTGGTAAGTTCAAGATCCGGTGGTTACATCTAACAGGTTTCTTGCTAGTGGGGACTCCTTGTAGACTGGTGAAAGGGCTATAAGCATGCCAGACAGGCTTTTACAACAAAGCCACCCTTGGATAATCAATGAATATGTCTACAAATGGATTTAATTCAATCACAAGGGCAGACATGCATGATCCAATCACCTCTTAAGAATCTCATTTGGCCCCACCTCTGAATACCTGATACTAGGGATTAAATTTCAATGCGAATTTTTGGTAGGGACACTTGAATTCAAACAAGAATTGAAATCTGGTTATTGAAAGGTGAAAAAATAGTTTGTGATGCTTCAAAGGGCATTAAAATTTCATAGGGGTAGGAAATCACTTAGGCAAAACCTGTCTAACAAGGTTCCTTAGAGAGGTGGTATTAGAAAAAAGAGAAGAGAGAGAGAGAGAGGAACCCAGAGAGGGGCTCAAGTTTGCTGAGGTGGCTAAATCACCCTAAACAAATTCTTTAGCCTGAGTCTCAGCTTGATATTCTACCAACCTCACAGGCCTTTTTTGTTTTAACAACTACAAATGAAGGGTCTCTTTTATTTTTTGATGGGGGGGGCGCAGTAGGGAAGAAATATAAGTATTTTGAAATGCAAGACTGTCCATCAAAATGGCATTTTTTACTCCTCAGTGTGTTCAAGTTCTAAAAGATCTTTCCTATCCCTGTGGCTGTTTTTCTACCATCAAGTGTGTGAATAACTGAACTGCTAATAGGTGAAGCAATGAATGGCCAGGGATGTGAACCCATTCCACATTGAGGAGGGGCACAATTCTGCAACAAGACATGAACACATATACTTAGGAGAGAAAAATCAAACTTGAGATATGGGAAAGTCCTTTCAAATAAAAACAGCCAGTGTTTATACAATATTGCTCCCCATTCCCCCTGCAAAAATACCCGCTGCCTGTTTAGGAGGAGCTAAGTCAAACACTACTCCAGTGAAATGAATCTTAGTGAAAATATAGCATGAGGAACTCAGAGCTGCCTTAATCAAAAAGAATCTACTGACGTGCTTGTAAGAACAGAAAGAAATCTCTTCCTGCAATACCAAGATATGTGATCAAAGTCTATAAGCTTAGTTGGAAAAAGTAAAAGAAAAAAAATGTGTGTATTATGGGTGAAGTAATGTGAATTAATACAAAAATATATAAAATGCTTCATTCCCTCAACTTTTTATTAAATATGGTTTTAAATTAGGGTGACCATATATTTTAACATCCAAACTAGGTCAGCTGTAAGTGAAAGAGCCTTTAACATAGAATCTCTGAGACTGGATTGTCCTGCACCAACCAGGACATGGGATCACCTTAATCATGGAAAACTGCGAGGATTCATAAAATGGAAATCAGGTAGAATAATATGCAAATGTGCAACTTTAGTAAAGTTGAGCTTTTAAAAGAGGTTTGAAGAGATGAATTTTAAAAGATGATGTCCACAAAAGAATTTCTCCAAACGGGGCAACATTTTTTTAAACAAAGGATGAAAATTAAAGAATGAACTGCAAAGAATTAAAATAGGGAATTAATCTCTAGTAACACCAGAATCTTCAATTAACATTTTCTTTAAGAAAGACAAACTTTTCTAAAAACATAAGCAAGCTTCATGCAGATGCTTCTATACCACTGTCTCCAGTAGGATCGATTATTTTTGTTAGTAGGAAACATTTGCAGGAAAGCAAGATTTACATCCTCCTTTCGCTTCTACCCCTCCACCTAAAGGAACAGCCTCCATGAGCAAGGAGCTTACTATCTCCACAGCAACTGGCAAAAAGAAAGCAGGATAATGAAGTAAAGAACAAAGTGGTGGAAGTAGAGTAAAAGAAAAGACACTTCCACATTGCCGTGGTGACAAAGTAACTATTAAAAGAAAAAACAAAGGGAGCCAGGTATGGTGGCGAAGGCCCGTCATTCCAGTTGCTCAGGAAACTGAAGCAGGAGGATCACAAGTTCAAGGTCAGCCTGGGCAATTTAGTGAATAAAAATTAAAAATTTAGTGAATTAAAAAATACAAAAGGCTGGGGATGAAGCTCAGTGGTAAAGCACTTGCCAAGCACACACAAGGTCCTGGGTTCGAACCCCTGTACCACAAAACAACAAAACCAATAATGGCAAAGGAGAATTTGCTAGAAAGAACGCTTTTGGAGGTGTTACAGTCAATTGCCACCACACCAATGAACACCAAACTTTTCAGGGAGTGTACAATGGGGCAAATAAGTTTCAAAATTGGTGAGTTTTAAAAATGGAGAAGCGAATGGAGAAGATGTAGAGATGACTTCACCCAAGGGACTCAGAGGTGGAGTGGAGAGATTTCTGAAAATAATCAAATGATTTCTACAGGTTTTTCTACTGGATTCGTAAGCAGATACAGTACAAATGAAATACCCCAAAAGAGAGAACTCAATTAAGCAAGCTTCAGGATCAACTGCTGTCTGGGTAGAGGAGAGGGAGTGGTGGGGGAGGTGTGATGGAATCCTGGTCAAACACATCCCAGACCCAGCAGCGGCTGGAGAAGGCAGCTGGTGAGGGAGGAGGGCAGCAGTCTGACTGGGAAATGAGAAAGTCAGACTCCTTCTTTGCCTAACAGAACAGAGTGGGAGATAATACAAGCAAAAATGGAGTATTCAAGAATATTCCAGGGGTGGGTTTGTAGCTCAGTGGTGGAACACTTGCCTGGCTGTGTCAGGCCCTGGATTCAATTCCCATCACCACCTCCATTAAAAAAAAAAAAAAAAAGAACATTCAGCTCATTAACCCAGCAAATATATACTGAGTATCTACACTATGCTAGGAAATACAAATCTCTTCCACATTGCTAAACCCAACAAACTCTGTGTTCTCATCTTACTCAGCTCCTCAAGAACTTACAACAGAACTGATGTGCTGACTTCACCCTTTTCAACAGTCATTTTGCTTGGCATCTGGAACATGGCTCTTCTGTCCCCGAACTCACTGACACTCCATCCTCTTATGTTTGCTTTGCTAGTCCTCAAACCTGCTTTGCCTACACCATCTCCCTAGGTGATTCCAGATGTCCCATAACTTTATTATGTACCATTTCTATGTTGACAACTCTCAGTCACAAGTGTAAGTCACAATCATAACTGGCTATGTGACATTTCTTCATGGGGAAGACTAAAAAGCAACTCAAACTAACCAAAGGCCAAATCATAACTCCATTCTTTACAACTCTCTCCCCACCCAAAGCTAGAAAAACATCTGATTTCTCCTACTCTCATGTCATACATCCCTGAAACTCTCAAACCCATCTATCATCTTCCACCTCTAATGTCACCAACCTCCTTGGAGCCGCATCACAGAACACAGCTAATAGCTTCCTAATAGATCTCTTGCTTTTACTCTTGCCCACTTCTAGTTCACTCTCAGCCCAGCAGCCAGAGGGCTCTATCACAAATGTAAACCAGATCAAGCCCTTCTCATAACACTTCATAATGCCTGCTCATGGCACTTGCAATGAGATTTATACTCCCTACAAAGTGTACAAGCCTACCCACGCTGGACCTGCTGCTGCTGGCTAAGCCACATCTATCTCTCACCTATCCTGCTGCTCATCTGCTGCAGCCAGACCAGACTTCCCACTCCCTGTGTAAATAAGCTCTTTCCCTGGTGCACCTGGTGTGTCCTCTGCCCAGTGTTCTCATCCTTCAAAATCAGCGCAAATCTCCTCCAACAAACCTTGCCTAACTGCACTAATGTAGGCAGCCCCAGTCTCTACTTCCTTCAAAGAACTAGTCTCAATCTAAATTTACATACAGATTGGTTTTACTTGCTTATCATCCTGGCATTCTCCTTTCTTTAGCATCTTTACCTCTCTGAACATACACATTCAAACAATCTCCATTAAGGAAAACTTGAGTGCTATATACTACTGAATCCCCAGATCAAAAATGTTTATAGTATACAGCCTGTGCTCAAAAGACTATGTGGAATGCATCAATCTATTTCAGTAGGAACTGAGGAAGGATGAACCTCAGCCACATGTGTATAAGTATCTGGTAAAGTCAATGCATTTATGGAATCTGAGGCAGCCTGTCTGGAGAAACTGTGGAGAGCAGCAGCTTACCTGATGGCTGGAGAGTTATCTGCTATGAAATCCCTCCTCTGCACTTCCTCTGCACCCCAAGTCCCCCACCTCCAGAACTGCATGGTCTCCCTCATCTTCTCCCCTGTCCCATCCCCTCTCTCAATCTATGGTGCTCCTCTGTCTTCTTACATTCGAATGGTTTCCGTTCCAGGCAGACTGACATTTGATATCAAGTAATGATTTCTCTGATCTAGGTTTTACAGTGGCCTTGATTCCCAAATTGTCACAATAAACATCTGAGCAAGAGCACTAATAGTAAACAACATTACTCACATACACAGAGCAATGGCAGGGTGAAGGGGGTGGTGGATATTGTGGTGGATAACAGATAGACCGCCAAGGGCGAAAGAGGAGGTTAAATGTAGTGAAGCTCTAGGGCTGAGACTCGCCCAGACACAAAGGCATAGGAGCAGTCATCACTCCTGGACCCACAGATCTAGTAATCCGAGTTTTTGTTTATAGGTGGAGGCACATCTGGCATTGAAATTCACAAATTTGAGCAATGGATAACCTTAGAGAAGCATCTCAGTGCACCCGCTGGTCATTTCTGTCATACTAGCAAAAGGCACCAGAACCAGTTTTTTTTTTTTCTTTTTTTTCCCTGAAGTTGTGGGGATTAAATCTAGGGTCCCACATATGCTAGTTGGCCAGACTGGCTTTGAACTTGTGCTTCTCCTGCTTCAGCCTTCTCAACATCTGGGATCACAGGTGTAGACCATTGTGCCCAGCTCCCAACCAGTTTCCTCTGGCACCCACAAAGGCAGCTCCATGATAGAACTTGGTTTTTAAACTACAATAGACCAAAGTCATTCAAAAGGAACAGGTATGGTTTGGATATGGTTTGAGTGTGTCCCCCAAACCTTCGTGTACTAGAAGCTTATCCCTGGTGTGGGTATATTGAAATATGGTAGAACCTTTAAGATGTGGGGCCTTCTGGAAGGTAATTTGGGGGGCATCACCCTCTGAAGGAAGCAATGCCATCTTTGGGAGTGGGTTAGGTCTCTTGAGACTGGATTACTTAAGCAAGCACAGATGATCAAGGGTGGCCACCCCACCTTTGGTCTCTTCTGCATGCACTGCTTGTCACTCTCACAGGTGCTCCTGCCATGAGATGCCATCCATCACAGTGTCACCCAGCATGAAGCCAATGTTGGCACAATGTTTTTGGACCTCTAGAGCTGTGTGTTAAGGAGGCTTCCCATTTTCATAATGGGCCCAGCCTTAGGAATTTTGTTATAGAAACACACAAAAAATGGACTAAGATAGCAATTATTAACAGATTTTCTTCAGATTCATGTGGGCCAAATTGGTCTGAGCTACACTACCCAATTCAATAGCTGCTAGCTACAAGTTGCTACTGAACACTTGAGATGCAATTTGAAGAGATGGGCTATTAAGATGGGTTATTAAGTGTAGACTATGTACCAGTTTTCAAATGCAGAAAAAAATGTAAAAATTTCAAAAATTTCTACACTGATTGTAACTGATAACATTAGATATGATAATTTGATGTATTAAATTAAATGTATTAAAATTGATTTCACCTGTTTCTCTTTACTTTTTGCAATGTGGTCACTGGAAAACTCAAGTTACATGTGTAACCACCATGGGTGGCCCACATTTGATTTCCACCAGATAGCACCGGGTTCTCAGGGGAGGGTTACCTCCTGGGGCAGGTTAGCACAATGATCCAGGGTCTTTGCAAGTCCAGGAAGTATTTCATTAGTTCACCCAGGAGAAATGAGCTCTGGAGCTCTGGTTCACATTAACAAAAGATACAACAGAGAACGTCACCTATTAATTTCTCAATGTTAGGAGACAGAACAGATACCCTTCTGGTCTCACTGAAGGTTAATTACTTGGCCACTTCCTCAGTGAAGGCATTCTTATTCTGGTACAAACATGCTCTGGTTTGGATGGTGAATGTCCCCCAAAGACCCAGGTATTAAAGCCTTGGTCCCAAGGTAGTGCTACTGGGAGGTGGTAGGAGCTTTGCTTGTAGGATTAAGTGGGAAGTCCTTAGGCCTTTGGAGTCTTTCCCTTGAGGGGCACTGTGAGACCCTGGATCCCTCTGCTCCATTGCTTCCTGGCCATGGAGGTGAGTGGTTTTATTCTACCACATGCTCCTACCATGATGTGGGTCTCACAACAGGTCCAAAGCAACAGGACCAACTAATCAGAAATGAAACCTCTGGAACTGTGAACCAAAACAAACCTTTTTTCTTTATAAATGGACTATCTTGGGTATTTCACTACAGTAACAGACAGCTAACACAGGAACCAGAAAGGAAGAACAAACTATTAACCACGAGTTGCTTAATGAGGATAAAATGCATGTAAATGAGTTAGACAGTCCTATGGACCTTAGTAAGGGCATAGGACATTTGTATGTCAGACAACTGGGGACTTGGGCACCCTTTTCCAAAAGCACATTATAACACAAAGCAAGACTTCCTTTCCCTTACAAAGTCAAGTTTTTTCCAAACCTTTTGGTAAGAGGAAATAATCAATCCATCTTCTATATACAGGCATGTACACACACACACAAAATCTAAAAAGAATACATTTAAAAGAACTGTAAATATGAAAATAATCTCTCTACAGCTTTTAAGTTTCCAAAATACTTAATATTTCTACATAAGACAGTCTCTTTTCCCTAGAAATTGTCATATGTCACTCCCAGCTAATTTTCTACCCATGTTCCTTGAAAATTGAAGTATTGTACTGTCCCCTGATTCTCTTTCTCTCTCTTTTAATTTTATTTATTTATTTATTTATTTATTTATTTTTTTGATACTGCGGATCGAACCCAGGGGCTCTCTATCTCTGAGCTATACCCCTAGCCTTTTTTTGGTTTTGGTTTCTTGAGACAGGGTCAGGCTTGCTGAGGCTGGCCTTGAACTTTCAATCCTCCTGTCTCGGCCTCCCAAATTGCTTGCATACCACTGTGCCTGGCTCATCTTCCACTTTCAAAGCCAGCAATGACCACTGAAGTTTTTCGAAGGATGCCAACTCTCTTGTTCTAATCTGCTTCCCTTTTTCACTTATATTGTACACTGGGCCCAGCCAGATGACCTAGGATAATCTCACCTTCTCCTTGCGATGTAACATGACAGATTCACAGGTTCTGGTATTAGGATGTGAATGTCACTGGGGAACCATTATTCCCTAGCCCCCTCCCCACCTGTAATTAGAAAACAGTGAAAGAAACCTCATGTGTACAAGCTACTCTCCTCTGATAAGGATTTTAAACTATTTCAAAAGTTAAAAAATCCTAAAGTTAAAAGCAAAACATAAACACTGTCAAATAGCGGGACTGAGACTTCTGCTTTTCTTGCTCAGCTGAGTGTGCCCACCCTGGAAATGGGAGAGAGCACTGCTCACTTCCTGGATCAGCACCAGGGTTGACCAAGCACTCAGAAGCTTTGAGAGAGAAATGCTTGACAATACTATACTGGAAAGGAAGCATCAACATCTTTCACTGAATTCTCAGATTCAGTGGTAGAACACAAGCCACTTTGATAACAATATTCAAATGTATGATCAAGATGTAATCCTCCCCATGTGGTAAATGGTAAGGAGTTGATAGCATGTTTGGACAGGTATGCTTTTTCCTTTGATAAAACTGCGTTCTCAAGTGGGTCCCAAACTGAGATACTTGTTAGATTCTACATCAACAAAACAGAGGTTAGACATCATGGATGAACTCCTGCTCTCTTGCTTGGTAATTCATATCTATTACCAAGCAACCAGGACTTTGGATACTAGACAGGGCTGCCAACTGTGATTCCAAGCAAGAGGGTGTTGAGCTGATGGAGGCTCTTCCCACACCTAGAAATCCACACCTAGTAGTCCTTGCAAAGGACCCATTTCTCTCTTTCTCTCTATTTCTTTTGTGATGCTGGGGCATGAACTCAGGGTCTCAAGAATGCTAAGTAAGCACTCTACCACTGAGCTACACCCCCAGGCCCCAACTGCCTGCTTTCAAAATCTAATTCTGTTATGTACTGTGTGACCTTCAGCAAGTGACTTAGCCACTCTGTCAAATGGGGATCCTTAAAATAGGGATAAACCTATCTGTCTTCATGTTTTAGGAGGAAATGAGGAAGAGTTCTAAGTACTCAGGACAAACCCCAGCACCTAATAAGCACTTAAAGTATTTGGTAAGTAACTTGCTGCTTATAACTGGACAATGAAACTATTCCAAGGGAGCATACTTCTCAGCCCTAACTAATCCATCATAGAGGATACATTTTCTATGCATGTTAATAGATGCAATGACATTCTTCCAGAAGTGCTCTATAATGCTAATTTAACAAAAACAAAGTCCTTTACTGCTATTGAAGTTTGGTAACTACTGGGGTAATAATGACTCGGTCCAACAACTCACTGAGCAGACGCGAATCTCAGAAGACAGTAGCAGCTGTGTTAAATAACTGTCTCAGGGCCTCCTAAAGAAAGACGCACAGCACTGGCGAGGACAGTGGGGTTTGTGATGCTTAATGGCCCCGGCATTTTCTGGGACAGTAGTGTCCATGGTACAACACTCTGTGAGGGACAGTACCAGTTGTGCTAGACTAGCACTCCCAGCATCTGCTGAGACTAGGGCAGGCATATTATGACTGCACTTCCAAAGCTTCTCAGCATTCACAGCTGATGTTACATACTTCTTATGAACATTCTCAAATTCAATGGCAGTGTACAATCCACTTCAATCATTTTATTTTAATCCCAAAGGAAAGGGTAAAGGGGTCGATGGGGAGATAGGATCCAGTCCCTGCCAGCACAGGGGGAAGATTACAGAAGAAACAAGTTACCTTAATGAGAAATATCTGATTTTGCCCAGGTGTGGTGGTGCACACCTGTAATCCCAGCCACTTGGGAAGCTGAGGCAGGAAGATTGCAAGTTTGAGGCCAGCGAGGCAACTCAGCAAGCCCCTGTCTCAAAATAAACAATAAAAAGAAACAGGGATGCAGCTCAGTGATTTAAAACCCCTTAGTTCAATCCCCAGTACTGCAAAAAACAAAACAAAAACAAAAAAAACCTGAGCCACTGAACATTTACTATGAGCCAGGTATTACTCTCAATGTTTTATACCCATCAAGTCACATAATTCGTATGGTCAGCCCCAAGAAGTAAATGAACTTAGTGATAAACCTAGTGATGATCACTGTGGGTGGCACCCAAGTTCACATCTGCCACAATAAACCCAACAGATACTGCTTAGGTATTGCTTCATGACTTAAAGGCAGCATGGACCAAAGGACCAGAAAATCTGTAGACATGGAATTCCTTATCAAAATATATGCCCCCAAACCTGATAACTCCAAAGAGATGTCAGACAGTCATGAGGAAAACTAGGCATGGCATCCCAAAAGCACTGGGCCTGCCTTGGAATACTTGGTCTGCTTCCCACCACCTCTGCAGCCCTGGGTACAGACCCTTTCTACATTGTTTCTATACTTCCATAGTAGAGACAATTTCTATTCTGCAGGGCTGTCTGAAAACAAAGACAGTGTTTCAAATAATCCCTAAGAGTACCTATCTCATGGCATCTACCATTACATAACCACCCACTACCTTCACATTCTATGTGTAGTGGAGCTCAGGGAGCCAACTCCACTGATTGACCTGCATTTCCAAGGTTGAGCTCCCCATCAACCAGTGCTGCCAGGCTTCCTGAAGGTCTGTACTTCTCCTTGGGGATGGGCTGCTACATAAAGGTCTTTCTCTGCAGCACCCCAGTGGGTTAAGTGGCCTGTGATCTATAACCACTTACTGTGTTTTTGACCCTCTTCCCTCCCCCTAAATAAAAACTCATTCTTACATATTATCTCAGACTACCTAAACTAAGAATATCCCCATTCTTAGGGGATAAGGAAAAGAATCCTTCAGCCACTTAGTTATATGCATTGTTTGTGAAGAGGTGGCATTCCAGGATACTCGCCCACCTTACCCCATCCAACCACGCCCTCCAGGATCACAGGACAGACAGGACCACAGTTCTAATGGGAGGAGGTCTCAGGAAGAGGTACCACCCTCTGGCACATTCCCTTCTTTCTGTCTGTAGCTACTTTCCCATCTCCAGGGCTGTCCTTCCCATCAGTCCCTTCCAATGGGTAGAAAAGCTTTTGTAGGGCTGGGGATATAGCTCGGTTGGTAGAGTGCCTGCCTCCCAAGCACAAGGCCCTGGGTTTAATCCCCAGCACCGCAAAAAAAAAAAAAAAAAAGAATAAAAAGCTTTTGTAAATTCTAATTCCGACATATCTTGCATTTCTAATCTTCCTACTGATGTTGATTAAATTCCAGTGGCAGGTACTCATCCCAATTTTCCATAGACATGATTCCTCTGGTTCCAGGGATTCAACTGGATAGCGACTTGCCTTTGTTCAGATACTCACTGAATACCTTCTTGACCCAGGCAAGTAAGGCCAGGTAAACTTGGAGCTGGACACCCCAAAGGCAGGTATTTCAACTCCTTCCCACCACTGCCTGAGGCTGGCCGTGACATCAGGGGCTCTTTCTATAGCTGAAATGAACCATGAGACATGAACTTCAACACAGCCTACCGGCTGGGAAATGGCACTTATCTGAAGGGCCCTCAAGGGTCTCCAATCACCCTGAAGTAGCCTGCCTTTCTGGCCTTCAATTTATTACTTTTTATTTCCCTCTTAAACGATATTCATATGTGACTCTCACTTTTTAAAAAAAACTGTATACACACTGGGGCATAATGCAAGAAAAGATTGTATATTTAAGACAAACACTTAATCCAGTTAATGAGCTCATGCTCTGTGTGTGTGTGTGTGGGGGGGGTACTGAGTTTCGAACCCTGGGGTACTTTATCCCTGAGCTACAAGCTACACCCCCAGCCACCCACCTTTTTAAATTTTGAGACAGGGTCTTGCTAAGTGGCTGAGGCTAGCTTTTGAACTTGGAGTCCTCCTGCCTCAGCCTCTGAAATCACTGGTATTATAAGTGTGTGTGCCATCATGCCCATCTAATTAATGCTTTTTGAAGAAGAAAAGAACATCCATGAGTTTGGTTTGAAATTTTTAAGTGATACTATCAATTTAAGTAAAATCCATGAAAACAGAAAACTTTGAAGTTATTATAAGCAAAACATCAAATGAGAGAAGGGTCTGGCAATACAGCACACCAATTAGCAAATAACTCATGATCCCATTGATACTTTAATCCTATCAGCTTTCTTTAAATTTTGCTTTGAATCATAAGTCATTGTTAAAAATTAATAAATGGTACTGCTCTGGGTGTCTGGATGAAGAGGCTGAATTTAACACTGCTAATATCCCAACATGCTTTATGAAAACCA
The DNA here is from genome assembly GCA_020662805.1 of Glaucomys volans. NCBI lineage: Eukaryota > Metazoa > Chordata > Mammalia > Rodentia > Sciuridae > Glaucomys > Glaucomys volans. Next base: position 132,831 of record JAJEJO010004056.1, on the reverse strand, counting down.
TAAGAAAAAATTAACTAGCATTAGAAATGAACTATACACCCAAGGCAAAATTAAAATTTTGACTCAGTAGCATAGAAGTGTGATATTATTGTAAAACTTCAGCATGTTTGAATAAATGCTTTATACATATAATTAGCTAGTGGAAATTTCTTGTACTTTCATTAAATCAACAATGGTATGCTTTCTAAGAGATCAAATAACAAATGAACAAGGTTTTTAAGAAAGGCAACCCATTTATTTGATATTGATGCAACTTATTCTAAACCTAGTGATAAGTCTGCTAAATGAAATGTCTGAAAATACTTTACCTCACTGGTAGTAAGGAAGTAAACTACTGAAGCAAAATTTCGTTTTGAGAGCTGCTTGGCAAAATTAGCACTGCTCCACTATGCTATAATACCTCACAAAATAAGTTTAGCTCCACAGCCAACAACAAAAGCACAAACAGTACTTTAAGAGAGCTCCTATGTTCCCTTTTCATCAGATAATCCCTTGCATAACAAGCTACTACTACCCTGCTGTGCAGCTCCACAGAGGTTGATCCTCTTGCTGAAATCTTATGAGACACACTAAAGAAAAATAAAAGTTAAAATTCCTTTATTTTAAATTAAAAAGAAAGGAGGCCAGGAGTGTCGGCACACGCCTATAATCCCAGTGGCTCAGGAGGCTGAGGCAGGAGGGCTCCAAGTTCAAAGCCAGCCTCAGCAATTTAGCTAGACCCTGTCTCAAAATAAAAAGGTCTGGGGATATGGCTTATGGTTAAGTGCCCAGGAATTCAAGCCCTGATACCTGGACTGAGAATGTACCTCAAAGGTAAAGCATATGTTCAGTATGTGCAAGGTCCTGGGTTTGATCCCTAGGAATACATTTTGAAATAAAAATAATAAAATACATTAAAAGGGGGGGGAAAGGAGAAGATTCTGTAATTCTGAATATGGTTCTTTAAAAGGCAGCTAAATCACCTGGTGCAGTGGCCCATACCTGTAATCCCAGCTACTTGGGAGGCTGAGGTAGGAAGTTTAGTGAGACCCTGTCTTAAAATAAAAAGGTCTGAGATATAGCTCAGAGGTCGAGCACTCTTGAGTTCAATCCTCAGTACTATGAGGGGGAAAAAAGAAAAGATAGCCAAATTTAATATATTTCACTTTTAAAAAGTGAAGTAAACTATAGAAGTAAGATTTCTTTTTTTAAAAATGAAATAACTGAAATAATCATGGATCTATAGATATAGCTAGGAAGATATTTAAAGCAGAGCTGCTTAAAATCATGACAACTGGAAACAAAGTGTCCAACAATAGGGGATTAGTTGAGAAGCAACCAGATAATAGAAAAGATAAAACAATGCTATAGAAGAGTATTTTAGTGACCAAGAGATATCCATATTGGGGAGGGGGCAGAAAATAGAATGTAGAGAACAAATCCAGTTTTGTAGAGTTTCTCCTCAGTAAAAAGGGGGTAGTGAGAGTACCTACCGCTAAAGGTTGAAGTGGGGATTATGAGGTGTTACCTGAATACAGCAGACACATTGTTCGGCCCACAATAAACTCAGTACACGTTATCTTTTTATGCTATATGTGCATGAGTGGGAAACAATGGGAAGATATAATATAAAGTGGTTTTCTGGGGGGTGGGATGCCAGCTGATTTATCAATATTTTTAAAATTTCTACAAGTAACACATTACTTATAATGAGAAAAACTAATAAATGGGGATATTCGCACACAGTGGTACTCATCTTAAAGATCTACCATAGTACTTTGTTCATGGTGAATAAATTTTGGTTGAGCTAAACTGAGCCTTTAGATTTCATTTAAACAACTTGCTCTGGACCATTTAAAATGGTTTAATCTTAAGAGTTAAATTTGCCTTAAATATTTTTACTGGGTAAAGCTACAGACCTGCATTGTTCAGCTCCATAAGGATTTATGAACCTCAATTCGAGAGCCTTCCAAAAGCCACCAGATTCTCCTTATCAGTGAGAGACGGCCAACTACAATCTAGTCATGTATTTCCTCCTAATTTCCCAGCTCTCTCCTCTTTGATTCCTTTTCCTTCTTCATAATCAAAATCTGGAGTTTCTCTCTACTGGACCATAGGTTTCAAGGACAGTAACAGGGATTCCTTCATCTTAGCATCAGTAGCACCTAGCGAAATGGCTGGCGTATAGTAGTTGCTTACTAAATGTTCAGCAAATAAATGACTTGAATAAATATCTGCTAGTAGTAGTTCAGGCTTTAATTCCACTGTAAGTGAAATAAAGATCAGTAAGCTACTTCTTAGCCTGAAACTCCAAAATTGTTGATAATTGTTCTTTTTTTTTTAAAAAAAAGAAATATCTTGCTGGTTCTGGTGGTGCATGCCTGTAATCTCAGCAACCTGGGAGGCTGAGGCAGGAGGTTCACAAGTTTGAGGCCAGCCTCAGCAACTTACTGAGATCTTGTCTCAGAATAAAAGGGACTGGAGGTGTAATGTAGTTCATTGGTAGAGTGCCTGCTGATTTAATTCCCATAGCTAATAATAATAATAATAATGATGATGATGATGATGAAATATCTTACCTCAAAGTTATCACTTAGAAACGTTCTTTTGTACTTTACTATTTTAATATATGTAAGATTATTTCTATTTTTTCCTTATATTTTATTTAAAGTTCTACAAATACTCAAGAAATTTGAGTAACTTCCTTAAAATAGCATAGTTAACAAATTACCATCTAAATAGTCTTGGAACCCATGGATTCCCATGTCCATGATCTCTCTATAGCATAAAAGTTGTCATAGATAAGAACAAATGCTTTCACTAACATCTGAGCAAAAACTTCAGATTCTCCCAAGTATTTCCTAGGGCTTTTACCAGGTTCTGGGAAAAGTGAAACTGAGCACCTCTCAGCAGCAGTAACCTAAGGATCTCCAAATGGTTCCCTCCAGGTTCATAACTCAACCAGCTTTACTTAAAAATGAAACTAAAGAAACCAAATTAAATATTAACCAGCTAAAGAAATTACCTCAACCAGAAGACTAACAGCAGACCCAGGAAAGGACTATAAAAAGGAAATTTTGCACTGCTTCTTTAAAAAACGAGAGAGAGAGAGAGAGAGAGAGAGAGAGAGAGAGAGAGAGAGAGAAGGGTGTGTGGGGTGGGAGGGAGTAAGGTTAGCGAGCTTTCCACATGTCCCTTCTTCCTGCAGGCTTGTCACTTTCAGTCAGTGCTCTGACGTTGTTTAAACAGTGAGTCGCAGTTCCTATGACACGGGGTGGGAACCAAAACCTTTTCTCAGGTATCCACACTGAAACGTCAAACTTCCTGAAAACATCACTTTCCACTTCCCACGCCAACGAACTTGCCAGTGGATTTCTCGTGCTACCTCAGCCCACCAGGTTTGTTAAAATTAAAAAAAAAAAAATCTGCGGAAATTGATTATTACCTAAACCAGCTGGAATGTGGTCTTATTTATATATAAACAGTTACAATTTGTTGGAATCTGCTCTGTACCAGCCATTATGATTAAGTCTTTTGTTCTTTAATCATCATTGCTATTCTCATTATTAATCCTGATTGATTCCTCATAATATCCGAAGCGATTATAATCCCATTTTACTGTTCAGAGAGGTTCATATACCCGCTGGTAGCAGATGAGAACAGGAGTGAAACCATGGGCTCGAAAAGTTAAGTACGATTCAAAATCCACGTCCAAGCCCCAGTGACACCAAACAGTTGATTCTCTTCAAAATTTAATATATATGGCAAAAGGATTTTAAGGTCATTTTAGAGGAGGCAAGATTTAAATGAGAGGAATGGCAATAAATAAAAGATTACAGAATCTGAGTTGGTTTCTGTCCGGCTATCCGCACCCACAGTTGTTGACAGGGGTCCACTCCCACCTCTCTGCGCTAAGAAACCAAGTCTCCCTTAAGGGTTGCATCTCTGAATGCCAAACGTTGCAAGGTTTCGGTGTGAGCAGCCCAGAGCTGGGCTATTCGAGTTCCTTCACACATCATCAGTAAATGCCTCTCAAGAAGGAGCAAAAAAAAAAAAAAAAAAAAAAAAAAGAAAAAAAAAAAGAAAAAGAAAAAGAAAAAAGAAAAGAAAAGAAAAAGTCCCTCCTCCACCACCCGAACTTCAGCCCTGACCTCTGGAGTGGCCCTGGACAAGCTATGGTTTAACCTGTGTCTTTCCAACGTCAGCAGCGGGTTACCCGAAATGGGTCTGCAAATGAATGAGCTGAATGCTCAGAGCAAGGAGACTGAGTCACACAACCATCCTCCGGCCGACAAAAACCGAGAAAGGATGCCCTGGGGCGGGGCGGTGGGAGCCGAATATTAGAGCCAGGTCTGGGGCTGGAGATCCACCTTCCCCCTCCGGCGCTTAGCAGGACGCGCAGCTCTGCAGCCCATCCTCCTCGCGGCCCCTCCGGGCGCTCCTTACCCGCTCGCAGTGGAGCTCCCGACACTCCCGGCTGTAGGCACTTGCTCCCGGGAGGAGGATCTGCCAGGGGACCCAGCCCGCTGCTGCAGCCGCTACGGCCAACCCCGGGCACTGTCACCCCCAGGCCTAAGCCGCCAGAAAGTTTGCTCGGGGTCTCGTCCTTACGCGTCGCGGCCCCGCGAGGGGAAACAGCTCTCCGGGTCGCTCCCGCGGTCGCCACCCGCGAGGCCGCACTCGGCGGCGCTGCACCACTGGCCGGGCTCGGGGTGGCCGAGGGCGGCTCCGCGCGCGCCGAGGGCGGGGTCTCCCCGCCCGGCTCAACCCGCGGCGCGGCGCGGCGCAGCGCTCGGTGTTTACCGCGGCCCCGCGGCCCGCTCTCCCCGCCCGCCGCGCGCGGCCCGCGCCCTGCGCGCTCCTGACATCATTCATTCTCGCACACCCTCGCCCGCCCACTCCATTTCCAAACAGTGACTCACCCGCCGGCTTGGTGGCAGCAGCGCCCGCTCCCGCTGCTGTGGCTCTCTTAGCTCAGATCGAAGCTCGAAAAACCGGTGCGACTTCTTAAGAAGAAATTCCAGCCGACCCTCCCCTCTCCCGGCCCTTAAAGATGCAGGGAAGGAGGGGCTTGGCACGGCGGGCAGATTGGCTCGGGGAGGAAAGGCTAAGCGCCCGGGGCAGACCTCCCGGAGCGGTGACCGGGATCAATCTGGGAAAGTTCTTTAGGTGCCACTCCCAGCAACTTTCAGGGTGGGGCTGGAAAGGGATCTACCACCCCCGCACCTCCGCTTGGTTTCAGAAACTGTTTCCTGACTATGGTGTGAGTGGGCTTAGGGGAACCAGCGTTGATTCAAAGGGTGTCGCCCTGGCCTAGGTCAATGCCTAGATGTTAGTCATCATTCCGCTTGGTGGCACCTCTAGGTGAACAGTAAGGTGCTCGAGGCTAATGATACTAACCACTTTTTCATTTGTCCTGTTAGTTGATTTGCTTCTCAGTAAGGTTAAAAAACAAAAAACCGTAACCAAAACAGACATTGGAAGAGTAGTTCTTTACTCACATTTGAGCACTCTTGCTTTTCCCCAGGTTTGGGGGCACAAGGTGTCTGCGTGTGGTTTTTAGTGGTTTAAAAACAGCAGTTCTGTTTTTAGAAGGGGTATTGCGATCTGAAAAATGGTCAGGGATCTACGTTTTCTTGGATACCATTCATACACCTGCTGAGCAGTTTTCAGAACTGTCAAGATTTTTTTTTCCTTTTTGTTCTGGAGATCGAATTCAGGGCCTTGCGCATTGCCGAGCGGTTTTCAAAGTAAAGGATGGCAGCCTCAGAGGGTCTAAGTAGAAATCCGAGGGAATTGGACCAATCTCTATTGAATTTAATTGACAGAAAGGTTTACGTTAATTTCTCCTTCCAGAAAGGATACTTCCTTTTAGAAATCGCACTGACTTATGGGTGCTTCCATATAATCAACAAAAATGAGAGGCATCTCTGGGTATCTAGAGTGGATATCATTTTTGTAAACGATCATAGGTCTATGATTTTTAAACATGATAGTAACAAAAAAAAAAAAAAAGTAGAGGCAGTTCCCAAACTGACAATTGTAAGATTTTGTCACAATACAGAAATTTCCTTCAAATAATAACAACTCTTGAAATAAACCAAGGGTTCAACATTATTGTGGTGGAAAATGCATTCCTTTAAAGCTGCAGAAAGGGAAGAACCCAGAAGAGAACACCAACAATCAAAATTTATTTTTCTTGGTTTTTTTTTTTTTTTCCTTTCTTTCTTTTCAAGGAGGAGTTCGTTTTTGGTTTTACAAAGCCCAGGCATTTTGCCCAGAATGCAATAGCAAATGGATTGGTTTGTTAGGATGCAAAGTAAATTCAGTTTTGGCCAACAATCACCACTAACTCAGAAGCTCAAGCACTCCATCCATAGGTGAAAGGGCGGTTCTAGGTTCAAATGTGGACCCACACATAGGCAAGTTTTGGTGAATATACATTCCACCTACACCCTATCTCATGACCCAAATATTTGGACCTTATGGAGATATGGACAAATAAAATTTTCTACAGATAGAAAAATGATGTTGTGGCCTTTTGGGTCAACGTATGCAGATAAAGTCAAAAAGCTCCGAAGCCTGCAGTTCTGTCCACATTGTTGCATGTAAATACTGCAGCTCCTTCACAGGCCTTTGTCTTTGTGAAAGGCTATTTAATGGATTGTTTTTCATTTGTGGCCACTATCATGCTTCAGTTTAAACATTGTGAAATAATTAGACCATTTTATTATACCACTTAAATAACCCAAATAAATAGTGTAATTGTGAATAAGTTGCATGAACTTTTTCCATGTTATCCACTGTGAACATTTGAGAAGGAAAATCAGTCATCATCATTTCTGTTTTGAAAAATAGTGACATCAATCTCACAGAAAGTAGTGATGTCTTTTTATATTTTCAACTGTATCTTTTGTTCTGACAATGTGTCAAAATTTACTACATCTATGATTGTCACCTTGCAAAAATAATGATGCTGAATGCTCTAAGGAAGAGAAAAGGCTGATAAATGTGTTCTTGACTTTTTTTTTCTAAGCCAGTACATACTGTAAATCAAATTTTATAGAAGTTCCTTTGGTTTGATAAAACAAACTGATTAAGTTGGGGAAATATACATATTTGTAGTACTTATCTCCTCTTTTAGTTACTCCTGCTCTGAATATAACTAATTTATTTAATCAGCAAGTTTTATTGTGTTTCCACTTGATACACATGGTTGTTTATCCAAGAACATCACATGCACTGTCTAAACATGTTTCAGTAATGGGAAGCATTTTATTTTAAAATTTTGCATGAGGATGCTTATTGCAGCATTATTTATAATTTTCCTGGGATTCAGCATAGTGCCTGGCATGTAATCATTGAATGAATAAACAAATGAAGATATTTTAAAAAGAACAAACCAGTAGAATTCCAGCAACTTGGGAGGCGAAAGCAGTTGGATCACAAATTCAAGGCCAGCCTTAGCAAATTAGGTAGACCCTCAGCAACTTAGCAAGACTCTGTCTTAAAATAAAAAATAAAAATGGGCTAAGGGCTAAGGGCTTAGTGGTAGACTGCCCCTGGGTTGAACCCCAAGTGAAAATTACCAAAACAAAACAAACCATTAGTCAAGAAAATCCATGTTATGGGATACTATATAGCCAATTTCTATTTTTAAAAGAATAAAATAGTTCAGTAGGCTCTGACTTAGAAAACTGTCCTTGTTAAGTAAAAAATGTAAGCACTCTCTCTCTATATATATAGAGAGAGCGCTTATATTTATTTATATATATGTAGTGTGTGTATTTGTATATAAATATATATGTATTATATGTACATAATCAAACTATATATAGTTTCTCCTTTGTATCTGATGGGAACTGATTGAAGAACCCTGCAGATTCCAAAATATGTAGATGCTCAGGTCCCTTATACAAAAAGACATAGTATTTATATATAATCTACACATATTCATATACTTCACATCATCCTCAAATTGCTTATAATGCCTAATACATAATAGTTTTTATGCTGTATTATTTAGAGAATAAGGACAAGAAAAAACCTGTATGTGCTTAGTACAGGTGGATTTTTATTTTATTTATTTATGGGTGATTTAACCCAGGGATGCTTTAACACAACCATTCTCCAACACTTTTAAAAAAATATTTTAGTTGGCAATGGATCTTTATACATATTGAGTACTGAGAATCAAATCCAGAGCCTTGTGTGTGCTAGGCAAGCTCCCTGCCACTGAGTCACAACCCCAGCTCCACTTTTAATTTTTTTTTCATTTTGAGACAGGGCCTCTCTAAGTTGCAGAGGCTGCCCTCAAACTTGTAATCTTCCTGCCTCAGCCTCCTCAGTTGCTGAAATTATAGCTGTGGGCCATTGTGCCCAGTCAGGAGACTGTCTTGTCTATGATTGGATGCTGAGGGGAGAAGAGAAGATGAGATAATGGGGAGGTCAGTTGATAATCAACTTTCCTGAAAAGTCTGGAAGAAAATGTCCAAAACACAGATGGGAAGCAGTGGCCTCAGAGATAAGAAAGAACAACTCCAAGACAAGGGGGAAAAGAAAAGCATGAGTGGGGCGCAGTTAAGTTTGTAGACTGATGGTAGAAAGTTGAAAAAAAATTCCTTTTGATATTTTTATTTTTCTTTTAGTTGGGGAATGTGTAGCAAATGATCACCAACTTACCAGCTTTAACCTGCACAAATATATTTTCTCATCATCCTATAAATCAGAGGTCCTACAGGGTTCTCAGCTCCAGGTTCCACGAGGTGAAAGCAAGATGTGGACACAAGGAACTCTACCAAACTTCCAAACTCAGGTTGCTAGCAGAACCTAGTTTCTCCCAGTACTGGACAAAGGTGTCCAGCGCTTTACTGGCTCAGCTGGGGCCACATATCTCTTAGAAACATCTGGTCCAGATCCAGGAGCAGTGTGTTGAATCTTTCTTACACTTGGAAACTTTTTGACTTCAGTCACATCCCTGCCTCAGCTAGAGAATGTTTCCTGCTTTTTAAGGGCTCATCTGATTAAATTGGGTCAACCTGAATAATTCTTTTAGTCAGGTTTTTCACCACTGTGACTAAAAGATCTGACTAGAACAATTTTAGGGGAAGAAAGTTTATTTGAGGCTCACAGTTTCAGAGGTCTTAATCCATTAAAGACGACTCCATTGTCGGGCTCCAGATGAGGCAGGACATCGTGGCAGAAGAGTATGACAGAGGGAAGCAGCTCACAAGGTAATCAGAAAGTAGAGAGAAAAAAAAAAAAAAAAAGAAAGAAAGTAGAGAGAGGTCTCTACTCACCAGATACAAATATATACTCCAAAGCCACACCCCAATTCCCACCTCCTCCAGCCACACCCTACCACTTCAGTTACCACTCCGTAAATCCCTAGCAAGGGGTTAATTCACTGATTAGGTTAAGACTCTCAAAACCCAATCACTTCTTCTTTGAACCTTCCTGCTTTGCCTCACACATAAGCTTTTGGAGGGGACACCTCACATCCAAACCATTAACAACAATCAAGGCTGATCTATTTGAAGAGCCATACTCTTAATTTTATCTTTAAAGTTCTTTTTGCAATGTAATGTGTTCACAGTTTCAGGGATTAGGGAGTGGACACCTTTGGGGTTTCATTCTACCAACCACAAGGTGACACCATCAACTGAGAATAAGGAAGTAGAATAGATGGGAAATTTCATTATTTTGGTTTTCCGGTACTGGGGATTGAACCCAAGGACACTGCTACCACAGAGTTACATTTCCAGCCCTTTTTATTTTTATTTTGAGACAGGGTCTCACTATGCTGCCCAAGCTGACCTTGAACTTGCAATTCTCCTGCTTCAGCCTCCACTTACCCCGAGCTGCTGGGATCACAGCTGTGCTTCACTGCAGCCTGCCGTGGCATTCAGGCAATGCCACTCCAGGTTAATCTCCCCAGGAATCAAATCATTGTCAACATACAGCCTCCTTTCCTTTGCTACAGCTGAATTTTCCAAGGACATCTGCCATGTTTCATATAGCCACAACTCCCCTCTTAGGCTAAGTGTTTTCAAAGTTTTAGCCTAAGAATGATCCTAAGCAAGTTAGCAAGACCCTGTCTCAAAATAAAAAATTAAAAGGGCTAGGGATGTGGCTCACTGGTAAAGCACCCCTGGGTTCAATCCCTGGTAGTATAAAAAAAAAGTTTGTAAGTGGGGTGTAGGCCGGAAGAGAGAGATGGGAAGAGAAGACAGAGAGGACAACTTTAAATAGTTTCCTGTGAGGGACTGAGTCCTCTCCTAAATAAGGAGGGTTACCCCCACCATTCCACTCCTGATCTCTAACCCTGTTTTTTTTTTGGTTTTTTTTTGGAACCAGGGATTGAACTCAGGGACACTCGGCCACTGAGCCACATCCCCAGCCCTACTTTGTATTTTATTTAGAGACAGGGTCTCACTGAGTTGCTTAGGGCCTCGCTAAGTTGCTGAGGCTGGCTTTGAACTCACGATCCTCCTGACTCAGCCTCCCAAGTCACTTGGATTACAGGCGTGCGCCACCACGCCCGGCTCTATCCCTGTTTGATAGTCACTGGTTTAAATTCTAGGGAAGAGAAGTCACTACTAGCTTAAAAATTTTATTCTCATTTTCAAGAGTGTTCTGTGACTGTGTCTGTAAGCACAAAACAAAAAACAAAAAACGGAGGCAGACGGATTCAGAGAAGCCTTTATTCCTCGCAAACCGGAGGCCATTCGGGTCCACTTTCCGAACGGGAAAATGGCCGTCAGTTCCAGGGGGGATTCTGGTTTTATCGGGTATGAGGAGGGTGATGTAGTCATTGTGCACCTGCAGTTTTGACCATCAGGGGCCAGCTGTACAGGTTAAAATTAGACACTGAAGGATGAGTATTCAAATCCTGCCCAATGTCATTCAGGACTAGGTCGACATGGGGAAGGTCAAGGTTTAGGGCCTGGCATTCCACATCCGCCCTTTTCCTTTAGGGCTCATTGTTTCAGGAATGCACTGGGACAGGTTTAATCTTCCGCCAATTTCTTTTTCCCACTTCTTGAGCCACACTGTCCACTTCCTTGGGGAGTTATCTTATAGGGATATTATTTTACCTTGGTATTCTAGCAAAGTTGAATTTCTTACCAAACCAAAAACAGCCTTCACAGACAAGTGCTGGCCAGACAAGTGACTTCTGGTAGGACACATGGGGACCGGCCACAGACCCCAGGTCCTGCTCCTTTACCTCACGGGCTGCCTCTCCAGCTGCTTTCCCAGCCTGTTCTAGTAAGAAGAGCACACACATCCTCCGGCACAGGGTTTCTTAAAGCATTGCTTATGATTATATCACTTCACTCCAACTCGTCCTTCTAAAAGGACTTCAAATGCAAATTAAGCAGACCTTTTCTCTTTTCTTGTAATTTAAAATGTAAAGTAGGATGCTGTTGCTGGAGGACTTGTTGGTTTTATGCAGATCTGACTTCAGCTATTAGCTCAAACGGAAATGTCTAATGATAAATATACAGTCTGTTCATCCAAACCTGTTCTTTAATGAAGGGGCAGTAATAATTTTACAGTGCTGTGTTTTCTACATGAAAGTATCCAGTCAATGACCTCAAACATGCAATAAATTCTACATCAATTATCTTTACAACTTCCTAGTACTACAGTTAAATATGGTCTGGGATAAGGAGATATAAAAGATGAGTAATAATAGACTTGATTTCTCTTCAGCCTCTTCAACTCTCCTAGTCTTAGCTGTGTTTTCAGAGAGGGGTCATTAAAATATATATCATATATACAATCTATAAATTCAACATGAAATAACACCTTGCATTTATACTAATGGTGTTACTGAAAAGAATCCAGAGCCCTTTCATGTGCCATTAACTCATTTATTGTAGCTTTACAACATCCTCTTAAATTTAGCTTCTATGAATCCTTACTCTGCATTCAGTATTTAATATCAAATGCTTATAAATTCAGAAAAAAGTAATTGCCTATCATTCATTTAAAAAAAATTTATTTCCTTTTGTGCTTTTGAAATCCTATATTTTGTCTTTAATTTCTCATTGTTATACCCTGTGCCCTTGTAATACTCCATCTGTTATTCTTCACTCTCTCCTCCCTGACCCCTTTCTCACTGCTTCTCTAGGATAATAAATCTGGTATTTTAATTAACCCTCTCTTCCCTTGGTCTGGTTTCATTTATTATATTTACTTATCTTCTGATTAAATTTGAGGGAAAGAATTTACCCTATACTATGTATTTTAGGTTTCTTCATTAGTAATCTGTTGGTGTACTCAATATATGTGATTAATTGGGCTCTTCACCCATATGGACTCCATCTATCACATAAACACCAAGTCCTTACTCTATGCTGAGGTTTACAAGGGACACATGGGGTAGCATACATTCCCTATATTCAGGGTTCCCAATATAGCCAGGACAAGAAGAGAAACACAAGATTACTTTTATCATAATGTGATCATATTTCACCTGGAAGCAATTAAAACTTAATGTACTTGTTTTGTTTCACATTTGTTTTCAAAGTTTTTTAACCCAGCTCATGGATAACATGCCAAACTGCTTGGAACTGGTTTTAACTGTCCCTGGCAGTGCCACCAGGCTAGCTTCTGATTTTCCTCTGCCCCTTCTACATGCTAGGTGATTTTAGTGGTGTGTAACTATATAAATAGAAAAAGTTAAGAGAAAAACCTAGAATAATAACAGTAGTTTTACTTCCTGAAATACATGAGCTCACGTAAGTCAGGATCTTGGCAGAGGAACAGATGTATCCTAAAGAGTTTGACTAAAATGGGTTTAATGAAGGGACTCTTATAAAGGGTGTCACATCATCAGAGAGGCCAGTTTTGAAGACATAGTAAGAAATGTTGGAGAACAGAGACACTGGGAAGTCATTACGCACCTGCGGGTCTGATGGGACGAGAGACAGAAAAATCCAGAACCAATGAGGACTGGAATTGTGGAAAAGAGTGTACTTCATAGGATTTGGGGCATGACGGTAACCGCAAAACCACAACAAGAGAGGGAGAAAGGGAGAATCGTGAGTACCCAGACCTCTTTTCCTCCTACCCTTAGCTTCCCTGTGGTGCCTCCTCTGACTGACCCCACACAGAGGTTGAAGGATGAAGAAATGCCAGAGATGCCTGGAGTAAAGGTCCAGTGTCCAGGGGTAGGGAACCGACTTCTTTTCTTTTCTTTTCTTTTCTTTTCTTTTCTTTTCTTTTCTTTTTTCTTTTTTTAATACTGGGGATGAACCCAGGGGTGCTTTACCACTGAGCTACTGAGCTACATCACCAGTGCTTTTTTCTTTTTGAGGCAGGGTCTTGCTAAGTTGCCCAAGCTGACCTCAAACTTGAAATTCTCCTGCCTGTGCCCCCCAAGCCCTGGGGATTTCAGGCGTGCACCACAAATTCCAACATCCCCAACCCAGCTGGGAATGGGGACAATTGGGCAAATGGAAGAGACCATAGCCTCAGTGTTCAGCTTAGCCAAGCTCTTTCCTAACCCCTCTTGCTGTACACCTTAAATATATTGTTGTGTGCCAAGTTGTTAACATTTTATCCCCTCTTATTTTGGTGAGAGAAAAATGCTCCTTTGTTAGGGCAAATCTTTCCTTTATAGTGAGTGCCGATTAGGAGGAAAAGACATCAGCATCAAGGTAGGATGAGTAGTTACGCAGGTTTTCCCTGGACAATTCTAAATTTAAACTCCCCAGTACACACACAAACTCACACACAACAGAAATCATTCTAAGATTTGTAATGCACAAACACCCAGAGTGGCCTCTCCTCAGAAATAGATAAAATTAATCTGTGCTCAGGACCCTAATTAATTAGAATTAATTTGTGAAATCAGTGTAGGTTGCAGCAGTAAACAAGTAATTTTTTTTTTTTATTGTGGCACTGCAGATTGAACCCAGGGTTGCCCTACCATTGAGCTACATCCCCAGCCCTTTTTATTTTTTATTTTGAAGGCGGGGTCGCGCTAAATTACCCAGGCTGGCCTCA
>JAJEJO010004056.1:39487-118826 GCA_020662805.1 Glaucomys volans | reverse complement strand
AGGCCAAGAAATAGGTGGAGATAAAAGCAGCCTACTTCCTGTTCACTCTCTCCTTGATTAATGCCCAGTTGTTTAGGAAAACTGTGCCATCCAGGCACAGATCCACTGTGCCTGGGAATCTATGACCAGGTTCTATTGTCAGAGAAGTGGTCATTACCATGGGCAAAGGGGCCCAGAGTCTTAATTGGTAAATTGTGACACTTAAGAGTTGCCTTGTGTTGAGGTAGGAGGATCTCAAGTTTGAGGCCAGCCTGGGTAATTTAGCGCGACCCCGCCTTCAAAATAAAAGCAACCCACAAGTGCTTGAACCCAGAAGGTGGGAGACAGAGGAACTGAACATAAAGGGGAAAAAAAAGTACATAATGTTAAAGTGGAGAGGAAGAACACTTGGGGAGATCATGGCTGTGACTGCCATTTCCTTTGTTAAATAAGAGGGTGAGTTATTAGCTCAGAGGGGTGAGGCAGGACCTTGATAGGGGTTTAAGAGAAAAAGACTTGAAGCTGCGCGCAGTGGTGCACGCCTATAATCCCAGTGGTTTGGGAGGCTGAGGCAGGAGGAATGCAAATTCAAGGCCAGCCTTTAGCAAGCCCTCAAGCGATTTAGCAAGACCTGTCTCAAAATAAAAAATAAAAAGGGCTGGGATGTGACTCAATGCTTGAGCACCCTGAGTTCATTCCCTGGTACAAAGAAAGAAAGAAAAAATCTCTGTAGAGCTGAGCTGTCTGTGAATAAGCTGAATAAACTGGAGGCCAGGAAAGAACCAAATGGAAGTTCACGGAATGAAGGAATCCAGATTTAGGGGCTGACAGCAGTGGATTAAGAAATCAATCTCTCTCTCTCTCTCTCTCTCTCTCTCTCTTTCTCTCTCAGCTACAAATGAATTACTTTTGATGGTACACCTGCAGTGTAGACTTTGTATTCCCTCTTTAAAAGCTCATGGTTCACCTGGGCGTGATAGTGCTCACCAGTAATCCCAGTGACTCCAGGAGGCTGAAGCAGGAGGATAGCAAGTGCAAGGCCAGCCTTGGTAACGTAATGAGACCCTGTCTCAAAAAAAAAAAAAAAAAACACAAATAAAAATGAAAAAGGTCTGGGGATGTAGCTCAGTTATAGAGCACATCTGGTTTCAATCATCTGTACCAAAACAACAACAATGACAACAACAAAAATCTCATGGTTCCCCTGGCAGTTAGAATCAATCTCTGGGACAGGAGTCCACTGTGTATTATCCTTTGTTAACAAAGCAATAAAATGTCTATTTCCCTTTTCTTAAAGATAAATAAATAAATATTCTTGAATGACTCCAATGTACAATCAAGGGTTGAGAACAAATGGTCTAGAAAAAATCTAACATAAAGTAGACTAAAAAATTTAATAGGAGGAATGAGGGAATGGCACTCAGATTCAACCAGAGAGGCCCTGAAAGAAAAGGCGGAAACCCAGTGAAGGGAATGGGAGTCTCTGTGAATGGGAAGAGTGGGCCTGAGGACATTGTTATCAGGGAGAGAGATTTATAAGGTTATTAATTTGGAATGGGCACAGTTCCAAGTGAATATATCATTTCACCTCATTCTGGCCAAGGGTTTTTTTTTGGTAGAGCCAGGGGCTTGCTATGGAAGAGGCAGTTAAAAGGTCTGAAGTTAAGAGTGCTATGAAGTTTATAAAGTTTGCCGTTAAAGTTTCACAGGGGGTGGCCAGGAGGGAGGAGGGGGAAGGACTTGTTTGTGGCTCTCAGATTGGACATTGATCTCAGCTGAACAGGCAGTGACTTGCATTTTCTTCTGTTATCTTTGTGACTCTGACTCCATGTTTTCCAGCAAATTGCTCTCCTCCTCTGAGAATGAGATCACCTTTGCTTTTGTGGGACTAAGAGACACATACTGCTGGCTGGTGGTGAAGGTCCATAATCTTAGTTATTTGGGAGGATGAGGCAGGAGAATACACAAGTTTGATGTTAGCAACTGAAGGTGACCCTGTTTTTTTAAAAAAATACTTCTTTTTTTTTAATATTTATTTTTTAGTTGTAGATGACAATACCTTTATTTTATTTATTTTTTATTTTTATTTTTTTTGTGGTGCCAGGGCCTTTGTTGAACCCAGGGCCTTGTGCATGCAAGGCAAACACTCTACCAACTGAGCTATATCCCCAACCCTTTTATTTTATTTTTATTTTTATGTGGTGCTGAGGATCGAACCCAGGGCCTCATGTGTGCTAGGCAAGCATTCTACGCTGAGCCACACCCCCAGCCCTGAAGGTGACCCTGTTTTTAAAACCCAAACAACAGCAACAACAAAGCCCTCCATATACCAAATCTTAATTACTTTAGATTTACTAGATTACTTTATCCATTATCCTGCTTTTAAGAGAGTATCAGGCCAGGCGTGGTGGCATTGATGGCTGGGCATAGAAAAAGTAGTGAATATTCAAGTAGGAAAAGCTAAATTCACCTCTTTTATTTACAATTCTGCTCAGTTATTTGCCCAGGCCCTGTATTGAGCAAAACAAAAACAGAAACAAACCATAATACTCTTTCCTCTGCAAATCCTGCACTGTTTAGAAGAAAAACAGTTCAAGGCTAATGACTTGGGAATTTATTCTTTATTTGAATAAAAAATATATTTACTGTTCATTTATCTTATCATGACCCACAGTCTCTACGTGGATCTTACCAAATCACATTGTGCATCCTCTGATGGTGAATTGATAGGTCATTAGAGTGGGTTGGGTTTCTAGGAGAGGAACATTTCTCACCCTCCTACTCTCTAACCCCCAAGTCATTTTCAAGAAATTATTTGAAAGTAGTTGGATAGTGGATGGTCAGATGGTGAAGAAATTCATTATTCATTATTTTATGTTATGAAGAAGTAGCCGGACTTCTCCCAGTAAGGAAGACCATCATCCTAGCTGGCTCTGCGTCACTGCTGGTTACAGGGCACATCTGCAGCTCCAGATGGCAGCATGTAGAACCTATAGCACAAACCTCAAGCAATATTCCATTCAGAATTGTTCTCTTCTTGGAAGACAGTAAGCTCTCAAACCAGCAAACACTGATGAACCCTCCTCCAGTACCTGTTACCATGGCATCAGGTTTGGTACATTTCAGGGTAAGTCATAGTCTCTGTAGTAGGTGAGAGGAGGTGAAGCAAAGAGAATGTACTCTGGGAAAAAAGAAGCTACTTCAAACTGAAGGCATGACATGCTTACCCAAGCAGTGTGATTAGGGAAGGATAGCAGTTCTCTGATTCTTATGTCACCATCCTGTCCTAGGTTGTCACCCCCGTCCCTCATCAGGATCAGTAGTGGTTTCCAAGGGGTCTCCTGACTCTGGTCTTGGCCCCCTCTATCCCATTCCACATTCTACAACCTTTGGGTTCTTTCTAAAATGCTATTTGAGGCTGGCATGGTGGTGCATACCTGTAATCCCAGCAGCTCTGGAGGCTGACGCAGGTAGATCGAAAATTCAAAGCCAGCCTCAGCAACTCAAAATAAAAAAATAAATAAGCAAAAAGGCCTGGGGATGTGGTTCAGTGGTTAAGCACCCCTGGGTTCAGTGCCGGCACCCAAAAACAAAAACCAAAAAAACCCCCCAAAAACATTCTGGTTTGATCCCTCTCCCTCTCCTACTTAAAACCATAACATAGCTTCCCTTTTCTCCCATTTTTTCAGGATAAAGTTCAAGTCCTTGAGTATAGCTTGATTTCTGCCTACAATTCCTCCTTTTGTCTACCACTCCCAGTGCTCACTCTGACTTCGTTAAACTTCTTTTACTTTGTTTAAAGTGGTAAAGCTCTTTGGACCTCCTTTTCAGGAAACTGTATCCCTTCTTTGGCTTATTCCTTCTTATTGATCCAAATTCAGTTCAACTCTTCTGTTGGTTGCTCCATTGAGTGTTTCGTATTCACCATACCCTAGATTAAGCTTTTTTCTTTTACACATCTACGTGATTCTTACAACAATCCTGTGAGGGAGACATTAGATTGCAAATAATTAAATTTGGTGATGGTAAGTCATTTGTCCAAGACATAGAGCTAGAAAGCTCCCTAACAGCAGGATGGTGCCAGAGTTGCCTGACATTCAATCTTTAGCAACAGTGTCGCCTAGCACTCAGATGTAGTGAGCACTTACATTGAACTTGAAATGTGCTGGGCCTATATCAATCCTATATCTTGATACAGTGGAGAAACTGAGGGACACCCATGATCACAGAGCTAAGAAGTTTCAGGCATGGACTAAGCAGCTTGCTGCGGAGGACCTACTTCTAACTGCTGGCATGTTCTTCCTTTGCATGAACAGAAGTGCTTAGTGTTACAGAAATATTAAGGAAGTAAATGAAGCAGTCATCAAAGCAAAGAAAATTAAGAGAGCACCACTTGTAAGGCAAATCCTTTGTTCTGGAGACTACCTCCCATGAAGTCTTCCCACTGTACCAACAGAAGGCTGGATGCATAGTTCCAGTCAAATAAAAACATATCTGAAAGAAAGGATTTTTTTTTTCATCCAGTAGCATCCAAGATTCACCAAGTAATCAGTTATATAAAAATATTCAACTAAAACAATTCCTTTATTCTTTTGGCATGGAAATATATACTTGAATGACAATCTCTGAGGGAAAATTGGGAAGAAAAATCCAATGAGATTAAGTGAAAAGTTGAAGTCAACCAGCTATACTGAGAGAGGACTGCTGTGGTCTGGGAAAAAAAGGAGAATGGAAAAATCTTTGCAGTGCCTAACAAGGCAAAAAGTTTAGTTTGGCTTTGGCAAACACGAAGAGAACTTGGGTGGCGGAGAGAAAGAAAGCAGAGGAATGCTTTCATAATTGTGTTTTTCCTCTCTCCCCAAACAAAAAATGTTATTGCTGTTTATTCTGATTTCTGTACTGTTTTGGTGCTAACTCCAAAGAATTGTTTTAAAAGATCATGCCAACACTTTTCCTTTTTTTATAAAATAGAAGAAATATGAATAATGAATAGAGAAACATTTTGCTTTTGGAGAGATGATGGCTAAGAGTGGAAGGAGGACAAGACACAGGAGGCAGCAGTGACAGGTCAGGCTAGAAATAGTCATTGCTGAGGAGGGATGGTGACTGGGGAGACGGGGAGAGCTCATGGAGCAGGGACTTAGGGAGAAAGAGGTGACAGAAAAGGAGGAACTGAGGGCAGCTCTAGTGTCTAGTCTTGGCTTCTGGGTGGAGCCAGTTTTAGGGATGACTGTGGGGAAGAACAGATTTAGGGAGAACATTTAAAATTCAATTTTGTACAAGTTAGTTCTGAAATTTCTGCAAGAGGGTCCTACTTAGCCTTCTCCGTGCTTTACCCGTGCTCCATTGCAGTATCTATCTGTGAAAGACAATGTCATTTCCATCATTTAAAATCCTTCCATCATTTCCTTCCATTTAAAATCCTACTCCCCATTACCTCATTTTCTGTACCCCTCCTTGCTTACTCTGTTCTACTGGCCTCCTTGTTGTTCCTTGAACTTGCCAGACACTCTCCTAACTCAGGACCTTTGTAGTGCCTCTTATTTGTTTTCCTGGAATGATTTTCCTCCAGATATCTCAGATATCTTTCTGGCCGCATATCCCTCAAACCTTTGGTCAAAATTCAGCATCATTTTATTCTTCCCCTGGTGAATGCTAGGCATGTGCTCTACCACTGAGCTACATCCCCAACCCTATTTTTATTTTATTTAGAAACAGGGTCTTACTGAGTTTCTTAGGGCCTCACTAAGTTGCTGAGGCTGGCTTTGAACTCACAATCCTCCTGCCTCAGCCTATGGAGCCACTGGGATTACAGGTATATGCCACCGCACCTGGCCCCTATTTAAAATTTCAATGACTGTCCATCCTCAATACTCTACTTTTTCTTTTTTTTGTAACATTTCCATTTCATTTGTTTTGCTATAACTCTTTAATAAGGGTTATTGTTAATTTTTGTCTCCTCTCATTGGAAAGCATCATGAAAGAGACAGATTTGATGCTAATGTATCCCAAGAACCTAGAATAGTCCCTAACACAGAAGAGGTACCCAATAAATATTGGATTGGATGGATAAAAGTGATTATTCAATGACTAAAAGGAGATGTCAAAAAGGAGGTTGGACAGATCAAATGAGAGGTGGGAGTAGACAGATGGCCATAAGAACGGATAAAATTATGCAGGGAAAAACCATGACTAGTAAAGAGAGATTCCCATATTAAGACTAGGGAAATTCCAGCACTTTGAGGTCAGGAGAGGATGGAGAAGCCAAAAAGGAAGGCAGATAATTGGAGCCAGTAATGTAGGAGGAAAACCAGGAGATATCTGAAAGAAAGTACTATATGAAGGAAAGGGGTGACATCTCAAGAGAGTCACCTCAGGCAATACAACTGGGAAAGATTAGGCTAAAAGAGCACCAGTTACACTGGCAACATGGAGATCTTTGCAGATCTTGGTAGTAGTAATTTCTGTAGCAAGAGAAACAAACGTGAGTTTACCAAAATGACTTAAGGATAAACCAGAGATGGACTAAATAACTAACAGGCAGGTAGCATATACTGCATGGAAATGATGGGCAAAGGGATGATTCTCATCCAGGGTTAAATAGAATGAACAGATTTCATCATGTTACTCCTAACACAGCACAATTTTAAACTTATGGGTTATTGTTCCTGGAATTTTCCATTCAACATTTTCAGACTGGTCTATCATGGGTATCTGGAACTGAGGACAGTGAAACAATGAATAACTGGGGGCAGCAGTCATGAAGTTTAAACTCAAGTGGCACATGAGGAGAGCAGGAGAAGGAGCAGACAGAGGTGCAGCAGTTAGCCAACTGCTCACCTACTTCCATGTTCGTTTCTTGCTGGGACACTCTCCTCTCTTTCCTAGTACCCCTTGCTGTGAAGTGTTGCCATATGACTGAATTACAGTTACTTTAACATGGGTGGATAAGAATTGCACCCATCCCTTTGTTTATCAATTGCACTGTTTCCAGGCTTGACCCAGACATGTTCCCAGACATGTTCTTCCATGCTCTTTTTCCCTTGGATTGGTTAGAATGGGAATGACTCCCAGGCAAACTTGATAGAACATATTAAAAATGGCAGTGTCCAATCAACCTGGGCCCTAAAGGGTGCACAGAGCAGAGCTCCCTGCCAACCAGTCCACTCTCCACACTGAAGAGTTATGTGAAGGTCTTGGTTTAGACTGCTATACCACAGTGCGTAGGGACCTAAACAACAGACATCCCTTTCTCACAGTTCTGGAGGCAGAGAAGCCCAAGCCCAAGGTGCTGCAGATTTTGGTTCCTAGTAAGAGTCCACTTCTACACCTGCAGACAATGCCCTTACGTAGGGTAGGGAATGGGGAGGGAGAAAGCCTCTTTTCCTTATCAGGCCACCAATCCCTTCCCTTATGACCTCATTGGACCTTAATTATCTCCTAAGAGACGCAATGCAGTCCACAGTAGTGAACAAGAAATAAACTTTAATAGTGTATGTTTGTATACATTTTGAGATCCGTTTATAATGGCAATTATCCCAGCCTTATCAATACAAGGGATTCCAACAGAGAAAGAGCAAAGAGAGCTATGAACTAGGTCTTTCTAGAAGGCAAACTACTTATCCTGCCTGGAACAGAAGGCAGGGGTGGCCAGGTGAAATGTGGAATCGATGTATTCAAATGTCTAGCAAAAAGTATTGGCAGGGATTCAGCAGATTTATTACATTTAGGAAAAAATAAATGGTGCGCACATGGGAAGCTTAGCAAAGACAATTGCAACTCTAGGATAAATGAAATGTTCATAATGTACAACTTGAGACAAGCAGGATATATTTACTGGCCATAGCCACGTCAATAACTGTGGCTGCTCACAACCTAGAATTATAACAGTGCTACATTGAGAGGGTGAAGAAAGAAAGAAGCAAAGGGGTGTGGGTGTGTGTGTGTGTGTGTGTGGACCCACTTCAACTTCTATAATAGGAAGTGCATCAAAAAAGTTTAATATAGGTAAAGAAACAGCAGCAGATGCCTGTGGTTTTGAGAGATGTAAATAATTACCAGTAGAAACAAGATAAATTTTATTGCATTCAAGGGCTTACAACATAATAAGTTTAATATTAGTTGTAAACATACAATGTTTACTTTCTAAACATTAATGAAGCAACCATACCAGCACAGAACAATCAAAACTATTCACAATTTCAGAACAAACAAAAATTCCTTAAGGAAAATGACTTGCTGGCCTGCAAATATATATGTCAATATATGTCATGATTTTTAAAGATTACATCTTAAATTACTTGGCTTCCTATGCCTCTCCTTTTTTCCAGCACATTTAAGAGAATGACAGATCTGCCTACTTTAATGTAATATAATCCACTACAAAAATTACTGAACTCAAATGCTATACAGATAGTGTTAGTGCAAACATATGCAACTGCTGGAGAATGGGAACTCATTTTGGAGTCAGGTTGTGGTAACTACTTAAGATGAATCAATCCACTACTTTCAGAGGAATATTTCCTCAGTATTCCCCGTGGGGAACCTAACTCCCTGATGTCTTCCATGACATGGTCAGTCACATGGAAATGCCGATAGGGGAGTGCAGGCACCTCATTGTTTTGCTGTGGCATGTGGTTATACCAGCCTAGAAGAAAGAAATCCAGATGCCTCCAGGGACTAGAAAGGAAAGCGAAATGGGAGTGATGGTGGAATTCAAGAGTTTGTGTATTAAACTCAACAATCACTTACAGGTATATACACACCAGTTGAACAAGTCTGCTGTTGACATCCTTTCTATGGGATTCCAATGTGCCATCTCTGCTTAAGAATGGGGATAATCCTCCTGCCAAACTCTAGGATGAAAACTGATTTCAGAGCCTCCATGGTTTCTGACTCCATCCTGGATCCTAGTGATTGTGTCCTATAGTACTTAATCCAAAATGATTGCCAGAAGTCTCAGTCATTCTTCAAGGAAACCCCATCTCCCTTCTGAAACCATATATCCTCCTTTGTGAAGTTGAGCCTCACCTTCTGCTGGCCTTCCTTTGTTCCTCTGTTACAGAAATGCCACTGTCTTGTCCTGCTGTGTCTTGGATATGTGTTGGTTTCAGCCCCAAATCTCAAGATCCAGCCTACACATCAATGCTTTAAAATTCTGTAAAATTTAAACTAAGGAATTGCTGAGTATTTTGATTGGTTTATATAAATTATTAAATATAGAAATGTATCCAAATTAGAAGACCAAGGTCATCCCTCAGTGTTTTCCAAACTGGTATTCCTTGGAACATTAGTCCTGAGAAGTGCTCCCTGAAAAGTACTCTGTGGTCAAGTTCTGCATTCTACATCCTGAGAGAGTCAGAGGATCCCCTGGCATTGGAAAGGCTGCAAGATCAGTAGAGATTAAACTAGAGACTATATTTTTTCGCCCAGGGTTCTCTTTCTATATTTAACCATGAAATTCCTTTTAATGGAGCCATTTAACAGCTTTTATGTAACCTGTAGAGAGGCAGTGTCCCACTGTGGGCCAGTACATAGACCCTGGCCCCAGGCTGCCTACAAGCCAACCCTTCATTGTCCCTAGGTAAGTTACTTGATCTCTGCATGTCTAAGATTCCTCATCTACAAAATCAGGTGATAGTAGGATAGTAGGACATATTCTTCTTTTTCTCCAAAAGTTTCACCCATGGATTACTGAACTAACCTATTAGTGCAGAGCATAGAAACTAAGAGAAAAACCAGATTCCCAATAAAACATGTCCAACATTCCAGACAGGAGTAACATTTTCAGCCGGGCATGTTAAGAAGATAGTGACCTTGATACAGCTTTAAAAAGTATGCCATCTCAGGTGCAATTTCTCACAGACCTACAGTGGCTCTTCTCCAATATCTTCTCTTGGAGTTGTGTCTGATTTTATTACCAGTCTTTGTCTAAATCCATTGGGGAATGGGAAGATTTTGCTTTGTCTCTTGGCCAAGAACTTCTTGATCCTGACAGGGTTGTAAGAAGATATGGCAAGGCTGGGCATGGTGGTGCACACCTGTAATCCCAGTGTCTCAGGAGGCTGAGGCAGGAGGATTGCAAGTTTGAGGCCAGTCTCAGCAACTTAGTGAAGCCCTATCTCAAAATAAAACATAAAAAAGGGAAGGGGAGGTAGCTCAGTCATAAAACACCTCGGGGTTCAATCCCCAGTACCAAAAAAATAAGAAGAAGTGGCAAGTAATGGAGTCAAGTGAACACACCACATGGTGGAGAACAGCAGAAGAGCAGTAGGTCATAGTCTTATAAGGCTGTTATGAAGATTAAATGAGTTAATATGTGTAAAGTATAAGTCTCAGCCTAGCTTTGGGATTTATGTTAGAAAATTAGGTCCCTCTCCACTTCAAATTCAGAAACAATTGAGAAATAAGGTACAGATCAAACTTTTGGCTTTGCTTTCAATAAAAACTGTTTAAAGGAAGAGGCACCCATCTCCTCGCCTTCACACCCATTCAATTCGACCCTCTCAGTCATTGAATGCTGAGGATGTGCATCCAAGAGATGGGCAGTTTATAGGGGTGAACAGAAAGAATGTTTGTCTTGAATTATTAGTTTGCTTGGGCTTAGGATAACAGAAATTTGTTCTCTCACCATTCTGGAGGCTAGAATGGCACCTCTGAAAGTAAGAAAGTAAGGTGTTGGCAGGGTCATGCTCCCTCTGAAGCCTGTAGGGAAATGATTCCTTTTCATCTTAGTATGTTCCTTTTTTTGTTGTTTTTTGAAGAACATATTTTAACTCATAACATCCTAAAGACAGGCTCTCTGAAATTGAGAAAGTGCCAGGCGTGGTAGCAAATGCCTATCATCCCAGCAACTCAGGAGGGTAAGGCAGGAGGATCACCAGTTCAAGGCCAGTCTCAGCAATTTAGGGAGGCACTAAGCAACTTAGTGAGACCCTGTCTTTTTTTTTTTTGGAACCGGGGATTGAACTCAGGGACACTTGGCCACTGAGCCACATCCCCAACCCTATTTTGTATTTTATTTAGAGACAGGGTCTCACTGAGTTGCTTAGGGCCTCACTAAGTTGCTAAGGCTGGCTTTGAACTCGCGTTCCTCCTGACTCAGCCTCCCAAGTTGCTTGGATTACAGGCATGCGCCACCACGCCCGGCTGAGACCCTGTCTTAAAATAAAAAATAAAAAGGGATAGGAATGTAGCTCAGTAGTAAAGCACCTCTGGTTTCAATACCGTAGTACCAAAACTAAATAAATAAATAAAATCAAGACAAAGGGCACTAAAGACAACCTCTACTCCTTCTTCCCCACATCAAGCAGAGCTATCATTCCTTCTTCCTTAGACAGGAGACCTTTGAACTAAGAGAGTCCAGACGTATTGCTGCCTTTTCCTCTCCTTCTAGGGTTGGCATTCAGAAATGGTCCTTTCTATGAAAAATAAAGAGGTAGGGCCAGATTGTCCAATCTCCATCCCCTAAACCTTGTCCAAGTATGGATTAAGTAGGTCTTTGGAACTTCTTGAGGTCCTGCCTTAAAATTTGTCCATTGGGCTGATATGTTGGCACATGTCTGTAATCTAGCAATTTAGAAGACTTAGGCAGAGGGGTCCCAAATTCAAGGTCAGCCTGGGCAACACAGTGACAGCAGACATGTACTTCAGTGGTAGAGCTCTTGCCTAGCATACACAAGGCCCTGGGTTGCAATTCCTTAAACCATAAAAATTTATGAGTTAGAGTGCTTCCATCTCTCCTGGGGCCAACAGCATACTTGTGTGAACTAAAAAAACTGGTTACCTAGACTCCAAGAGACTTGAGTGTTCCTTAGTGTTGCACTTGGGGCCACCTCCAATTGCCTTGCCCTTGGGAACTAGGTCTTTCAAGCCTAGTTTTTGTTGTTATTCTTGCCAGTGTCCTCACTGGTCTTGGAAATAGCTTTCAGAAGCTAATGTGCACAAACAACTTGTATTCAGATTTTATTTCTTTTTTTTTGTATTCAGATTTTCAATAAAGATTTTTGGAACATAAATGAATATTCAATAATGAGAAAAAAGTGGAGCAACAATACTGTTTCAAATAGAAATGGATAGAACAAATCCAGCATCTTTGTTTGGCGAGAATAGCTAAAAATTCCTAAGCATTTACCAAGTGCTTATATTGAACATGGGCTGTGGGTGGGTGTTTTAGTCAGCTTTTTCATTGCTGTGACTAAAAGATCTGACCAGAACACTTTTAAAGGAGGAAAATTTTATTTGAGGGCTCACAGTTTCAGAGGTCTTAGTCCATAGAAGACCAGTTCCAATCCTTAGGGCTCCAGGTGAGGCAGAACATCATGGCGGAAAAGCATGGCGGGGGAAGCAGCTCACATCATCAGGAAGCAGAGAGGGGAGAGAGAGAGAGAGAGAGAGAGAGAGAGAGAGAGAGAGAGAGAGAGTCTCCACTCTCCAGATACAAAACATATACCCTTTGGGGGTATATATACCCATGCCCCATTTCCAATCTCCTCCAGCCACACCGTACCACTTCAATTAATCACATCAGGGGTTAATTCACTGATTTGGTTAAGACCCTGAACCTTCCTGCATTATCTCACATGTGAGCTTTGCGGGGACCCCTCACATCCAAACAATAACAGTGGAAGAATCTGTTTCTAGAGTTTGCACTTGTCAAACTCAAACAAAAATATAGAGACGAGAGCTGGGGATGTAACTAAGGGGTAGAGCCTGTGGCTAGCAACCCAAAGACCTGGAGTTCAATTCCCAGCGCAGTAGAAGAAGCAAGAGAGACAGAGAAATAAAGAATGAAGTTAGAAGAGGAGGAGAAGGAAGAGAAGGAGGGGGATGAGGAAGAGGTTGTCTAATGAAGGAACTTTTATTTGGGAAGGAAACAGGGTGGAAATCCAGGATACACATGCACAGGTCAGGTGGCCTCTGCTACCTCTGGAGAACACAGGCAAGGTTGGGGGTTAATAAGTCTCCAGACAGAAAAATCCACCATCAGTTGTTTGAGGGAGCTGGCAAGCTCTAAGTGGCCAGCACAGGAGTGACTAGGTAAAGTATAATGTTAGTCTTAAGATCATAGTGGGCAGTTCCATTGACAGATACTAAGATGAAAAGGAATCTTTAAGATAGAAGGGCTGTTAAGCTGGCTTGGCCTAGTGGAGCGGTTACTGGAATGATCGTCAAGACCTGAGTATTTTTTCCCCTGAGCTCTTGGCTCTGTTTTCCATAGGTATGACAAGAATGTTTTCATTTGTGTGCTTAATTTCCACATACTCTTAACCACGGAGCTACAAAGCCTCCTTTGTACAAAGCGCAAGAGGTACCTCTTCCCTCTCCCAGACAGCAGCTTGCCTAAGTCCTTCCCCGGTACTTAACACGTTTGGGGTTACCCTCCCACGCACTTGATGTTGCCTTACTCCTTATATGGGGAGTCCTTCCAGAGTGGGAACTGGTCCATGTATACCTTTTTTTTTGTTTTTATTATTATTTTATTTTATTTTTTATTTTTTAAGAAGGTCTAGCCTAATGTTCTAAGTCTGGATAAGTGAGAGAAACGTAGAGAGGGAGGGAGGGAGGGACAAAGAGAGAGAGAGAGAATCCACATAAGGTAACAGGACCCCAGCCATCCTTGGCTACCAGGACAGGGGACTAAGAGCTACTCTTCTTGCCAGGTTCATTGTGATTATATAATCACAATGGTGGTAAACACTAAAAGAAGTACATGATACTATGAGGATAATCAACAGGGAACCTTCGAATCCCAGAAAGCTTCTCAGGGAAAGTGGTGTTTGTGCAGAGCAAAGGAGAAACTCTAGAACCGGGTAGGTAGAGAGGTAAGGGGAGCAGTTTCCTGCAGAGGCATGGCCAGAGTGCCCAGTGGAGGTCCTTCTTCCAACGGTTGTCTGCTGGGAAGGGCCTGCCAGCCAGGCACCAGGTATACCTTTGTTGTTTAATTTGCTGCTGCCTATCACTCTGTAGGTCAGTTTTTAATTAAATGAACTAATGCTATTCTTACCAAAGCATATTTTTTTCTGTACTCTGCACATGCTAGGCAAATGTTCTACCACTGAGCTTTACCCTCAGCCATTTTTTAAATTTTAAATTTGAGGTTGGGGGTCCTGGGAATCAAACCCAGAGGCACCTTACCACTGAGCCACATCCCCTGCCCTTTTTGTTTTGTATTTTGAGATAGGGTCTTGCTAAGTTGCTTAGTGCCTTGCTAAGTTGCTGAGGCTGGCCTCAAACTTGTGATCCTCCTGTCTCAGCCTCCCAAGTTGCTGGATCATAGGTGTGCACCACGGCCCCATTGCAAATACCTTTGATGTCTATATGTTTATTGTTGTATCAACAACCCCTGGCATGGTGACTGGCATATGGTAGGCATTTAACAAATGCTTATTGTTTTAATTAGCTTTATCATTGTTATGACCAAAAGACCCGAGAACAACATAGAGAGGAAAAGTTGATTTGGGGCTCACAGTTTCAGAGATCTCAGACCATCGATGGCCAACTCTATTGCTTTGTGCCCAAGGTGAGGCAGAACATGATGGCAGAAAGGCATGGCTGAGGAAAGCAGTTCAGGACATGGCAGCAAGGAAACAGAGAGAGCTCCGCTCACTAGAGGCAAAATATAAACCCCAAAGGCACACCTCCAGTGACCTACCTCCTCCAACCACACCCTACCTGCCTACAACAGTTACCACCCAGTTCATCCATCAGTGGATTAACTCACTGATTAGGTTACAACTTTTGTAATATAATCATTTCACCTTTGAACATTCTTGCATTGTCTCACACGGGAGCTTTTGGGGGACTTCACATATCCAAACCATAATACTTGCCAAATGACTTAATGAAGTTATTGACCAAATATCAATAAGGCAACTATCACATTGTAGAGTGAAACTAACAGCACATGTAATATAGTCAAAGACTTCAATAAATACTAAAAGTGATTTGCAATGTAGGACTCTAATCATGATTGTGCTAGTTGGAAAAAGAAAATCTATACAGCAGACATTTTTTAATATATTGAAAACTCAACCATGCTATAGCACTGTTGAGTTCTAGCTATCCTTTAAATGATTCATCCTAAGTTACAAGTTCCAGGGTGGTGAGTTCTTCCTTAATGCTAGCTAATATTTCATTCAGCTGTAGCTCAACCTGAGTGAAACAATTGACTTCAAAAGGACATCAATTGTTCTGGTAAACTCTGTACAAAGAAGAGCATGACATAGGATCACAATTGTTTCGAGGACATTAATAACAGTGGGTGTGTTTATATTCTTATTGATTTCTCATAGCACTTTAAAAATAGAAGCCATAAATTATGCATGGCCAAGACCAATTAGGAACTGCAAGGGAACTACACTTAAAAGAAATGGTCCAAGAACTGTAAAGTCAGCTGGCTTAGAGGGAGAATTTCTAACAATGATTCATATGCAGTGCGACTAGTTGTGCTCTTGGCCGTGGAGGATGCTAAGGAATATCTCTGATATAATGACAACCGGGAGTTGGAAGTCAGCTGTGGAAAAAGCACACAGAACCCAGTGCCTGCCCAGAGCTGGGGTTATTAATACAAGTGGTTCCAGGACTATGCTTTTCACCACAGACCACTGTCCTTAAGAGAGACATTGAGTTTCTCTCAAGAGATTGTGTTGGTGATTAACTGAGTGGCATTCTCATGTCACAATGTGGACAGAAATGTCAGAAGAGCACACAAGGGAGCTGCATTTGTTAAGACTGGTGCCAGGATGACACACTTGTTTGGACACACTTCAGCAATGATTTGTCCCATAGCTGCACCAGGAAGTCTTGAGGCAGAAACTAGACTGCAGTGAAATAGTGACATTCACATTAACTCATTAGATCCTCAATTTTCAATTCTGAGAATATGTCAACGAAATTGATGAAGGTGCCTTAAAATAGATTGGAAATCAAAATCTAGAGCTTATATATTTTTATATTAATCAATATTATAATTACAACAATATGACTATATTCTTATATAATTGCATATTAGATGCTGTGTTTACGTTTTTGTATGTGTTCCACATCTGGGAACACTGTATACAAAATCAGAGAACTTCGTAGATGAAGGACTTACCTGGGAGCTTCTGTGATGGAGTCACCCTGGAGGCCAGGCTTAGCACATTAAATGTTGATTGAAGGTACTATGAAAAACAACATTCCTTATAATAATAGCCTATGACACTTAAAAACTTGAAGACAGTTATCAGGAGTACTTTAATACTTTTAAAGTATTGAATGGAGGAAGTACCCAGAAGAAAACGGTGAAGGTGAACAAACTGTGTGGAGAACAGAGAAAAGAGTACAAATAGCTTGACTACCATGGGAAGGAATTTTATGGCCCCTGTTCCTACCTCTTTCCTGCCAGGACCAGGTAAGGAATGCACTAATTGCTCTTCTGAAGGATGGCAGAGTGGTCCATGGCTGGATAGTGATCTCTAAGCCTGAGTAGACCCCATGACACTTAACAAGTACATCTTGGCTGAGCATGGTGGCACATGCCTATAATCCCAGCAGCTCAGGAGGCCGAGGCAGGAGGATTCTGTGTTCAAAGCCAGCCTCAGCAACTTAGCAAGGCCCTGAGCAACTCAGTGAGACCCTGTCTCTAAATAAAACATTAAAAAGGGAGGGAGATGCGGCTCACTGGTAAAGAGCCCCTGGGTTCAATCCCTGGTACCAATAAATATAAATAAATAGCACATCCTATCCTTTTTAAAAAAACTTCACCATAAGCCAGTTCCAGTGGCACATGCTTACATTCCTAGCAACTCTGGGGGCTGAGGCAAGGTGGATTGCAAGTTCATAGGACTATAAACCTATAACCTTTGGTTCCATTGTTCTAAAACCTTTCCTGGCATGTGACATGTACATATAATTCATTCTTTCAGTACATATTTCTTTCTTTTAAAAATTTTTTTTGTAGTTGTAGATGGACACCATGCCTTTATTTATTTTTTTTAATGCAATGCTAAGGATTGAACACAGCGCCTCACATGTGCTAGGTCAGCACTCTGCCCCTGAGCTACAGCCCAGTCCGTCACTTTACTGAGTGTTTGCTACAGGCTAGCTGCAGGGACAACAGAGGTGAGTTAGAGTTCCACACTATTTAGACAAAGTTTGCTATTAGGCTAATGAGGGAAAACACTTTGAAAAACTGAATTGCAAAGATAAACCAATATTTTCAAATATGGTGCTATATGCTATAAAAGAGAAGTATTAGGTTCTTTCGGGCATTGTTATAGGAGAATCCAATTTAAATTTGGTAGTTGGGGAAGACCATTTTTGAATAAATGACATTAAACCAAGAGCAAAACTCTGAGTTGGCGTTAGTAAAAGCGTGTGTGCTGTGTGTGTACCTGTGTCTACATGGGAAACAAGAGTTGGGGAGATGGCTGAACGAGCAGCCAAAATTTCATGAGGGAAGCTTGGTTTTTGAGAAACTGAGAGAAAAGGTGGTTGTCACATGGTGTCTGAAGTGGAGCTGGATTTGAGTTGGAGAAGTTGGCAGGGCCATGTTACTGAGGGCCTTGTGCATCATGTTGAATATTGGGATTCTATCCTAAGGGTTAGAGAATGTGTGATTGCAGATGACCTACAGTGGGACGATGGAGTGTGGGCACAGTGGTGCTCTCAGTAGCAGTTCCTCAAAATAAGCAGAGATTGGAGTGTGACCTTGAGTATGATGCCCATGAAACAGGGTCACATTTCATAGCACTCTATGTGGGTGCTCGTTGCTGGTGGTAGCACTTTATCATAAAACATAAGACATCAAATCATGCAGGAAAATACCAATATTGATTGGATCTCCCCAAAATGTCAGCTGCCATGAGCATTTGTGCAAACATTGGGAAGGCAGAGCCAGTGAACAGAGATGGTCCTGGCTGAAAGTGGAATGGGAAGGCAGTTGTTGACCCAGCACCCTGTCCTAACAGAACCTCTTTTTACAATCCATTCTCTCTGGCTCCTCAGCTCAAGAAACATGAGAGGAATTTAAATAACTCACCCAATTGACTCTTCTCCTAAGCTTTAATTTTTTTGCTGTATGTTTCTTAGGAAAGAGTGATCAAAAACTACCAGTGCTTGTGGTTCTGCCCACATTTGCAAATTCTGGAATGAGTATTTGTTTTTGATTAAAAGCCTAGCAGTGATCCCAAGGAGCATATACTTTATAAGATTTTTTGGTAAGTATGTAATTCATTGGTTTGTGCATTTCACTTGGGAAGTAATTTTTCTTTTAAATTTGGTATTGGGAAGTATATATACAATTGTGTCTGGAAACCTGTAATCCCAATGAACCATGGAAGACCCTATGAACGTACAACGGACTAGACCGTCATTTCTAGTTATGGTTTTATGAGTTCACTCATCCAATATTTTTTTTATAAAGGAATGTTGCATGAAGTATTATTTATAGACCACCAGATGAGTTTTATGATCTGTTGATTACAGGTGTACAAAGACAGAGAGGAATAGATTCTTCAATTTTGGCAAATATTATAGATCACAACCACGTCTATTACAGAATGAATCTGAATGCATTGGAGAGACAATGTATTAATCATTTCAGAAGATTAAGAATGAGAGTAAAAATGTGCTAGGAATGTTTAGTATGGACCTTACACATTGCTCAATAGATGACTGACAGCCTTGAGTCCTAAGCCAGTCAATCTTCATTAACACTTAACTTAGTACGTGCCTTGCTTCATTAAAATTTTTTTCCTTCCTCTCTCTTGTTTGCTTAAAAAATGGGAAAACAGTAATGACCGACTTGCAAGCTAACAGTATGACCACAAGGAAAAAATGATTATAAAGCTATTGGCAAAGGTAGCCTGGATCCATGGAGTGGTAAAGTTTAAACAAATAGTTCTTAGACCCCATTTGCCACAAGATTATGAAGTGGGCCTTCTGACAGCACAGACAAGCCATTCTCATACCCCTTACTAGTCTTGGTCCTTGGAGACTGATTATAGCCACCTGAACTAGACAGTCTTGCCTTTAAATGTGAAATAAACGAGATCACACGGACTCAGTGTTACAGAAATACTTTCATCATTACCGATTGCCTCTTGAGGCCCACTTTAAAAATCCAAATGGCTCTCTACTAGAGTGGAAGGAAAATGGGACTTTGAGCTGTGACATGGTATAAAGGTGAGAAAGTTAGATTCTGATTATTATTTAGAGTCCGAATGATTTTAATGCTTTTTGCCATATTTTGTTTCAAAATTAACTTGTTCTATGCTGTTGCTTCAGATTCAAGAAACTTAAGGATCTGTATGGATAAGATAGTAATCTTTTAAGGAATGATCCCTAAAATAGTTGGTCCAAGGATTTATTAATTAATATTTGGGAAACAGTGCTAATAAAGAGGGAAAGAATTACTTTGCTCACACCAAACACCATTTTATTTAGAATTGTATAGAAAGTTTTTCTGATTTTATGATTTGTGTTGGCACTTTGTTTGGCATTACAGCTAAAGTAGATTAAGATACTATTAAAATGGAAAATGCTCTTTAATTTCTCCATTTTATGAAGTGTCTTGAATTATATGGAGATATTTTGTAATCTCCCAATAGAGATTGTGAAGTCCCTAAAAATAAGTAAACACTGAGAGTAGCAAGGTGGATAATTTTCAATAAACTGAGAGTCTAATATATATATATATGTATATATATATTTACATATATATATGTTTACATATATATATGTTTACATGTATATACATGTTTACATATATATGTTTACATATATATAAATTTACATATATATATTTACATATATATACATATATATATTAAAAAAGGAAACTAAACAGTAAAATAGTAACTAAAAATTAACTTTACAGCCAGGTGTGGTGGTGCATGCCTGTAATCCCAGCTACTCTGGAGGCTGAGGCAGGAGGATTGCAAGTTCGAGGGTAGCCTTAGCAATTTAGTGAGACTCTTATGCAACTGAGTGAGACCCTGTTTCAAAATAAAAAAGGGATAAGGATGTGGTTAAGCACTTCTGGGTTCAATCCCTAGTACCAAAACAAACAAATACAAAACAAAACAACAAAATTTTACATATCGCTGGAGTTTGGATCTGATATGTCCACTAAAGGTCCACATGTTTAAAGCTTGGTCAACATGTGGCACCACTGGGAAGTGGTGGACCATTTAAGAGGTATGGCCTAGTGGAAGGAAGTTAGGTCACTGGGGGTGTGACCTTGAAGGGGATATTTAGCCCCTTTCTGTATCTCTCTATCTCTGCTTCCTAGTCACCATGAGGTGAGCAGCTTTCTTCCACCATGCATTCCCTGCTATGATGTGCTGCTTTGTCATTGGTCCAAAAGCAATGGCACCAACTGACTTTGGACAAAAATCTTGGACATGAAAGCCTAAATAAACTTTTCCTCTGCTAAAGTTGTTAACCTCAGGTATTTGTTATAGTGAAAGAAAGCTGACTAACATACATATCCTATGCATTAGTTTTATATATATTAATAAATTATTCTGTAATCCCAGCAACTCAAGAGGTGGCGGTAGGAGGATCACAAGTTCAAAGTCAGCCTGGGCAATTTAGCAAGATCCTGTCTCAAAAAAAAAAAATAAAATTGATGTTAGACAAAAGCCAAAATTCTATTAGGAGGAGTTTGAAGAGAATATCTAGAAACTGAGCTATTTTGGAGTTAAAACAATTGAGACTTCAGTTTTAAGTGTACAATTGAGAGGCCACCTCTTCCCACCTTGCTTATACCTACTCCTTTCATTTGGATACTATGTGACACTGTGAAAACTGAAGAAAAGGATGGACATTTGAAACTATTTGGATTCCTTACTGAGGAACAAATTCATTGCCTAAAACATCACAAAGTCTTGAAATGAGTTAATACCAGCCTTTTTGATATAAACCGTGGCTAGTTTCAGGTACTTAATATATTTTATTTGCTGAAAGAGGTCTGATTAACAAATGCTTTTTTGTTGTGTTTATATCCTGTTGCATGAGAACATAAACTCTATTTACCAACTGTAGGGATTAACTTCAGTTAATTACTTGTATAAGACTTAAAGGATTTAAAAAATTCTTTAAACTTTAGGTAAAACATAATACTGTTTGTTTCTAGTCTGATTAATTTTAATACCTGGGATTATGTTTCCTGCAAGGATCTGTGCTTGGACTTATTCATACATTCTCCACACCCCACGTTCTCCATCTTCAGTTCTCTTGAGATCGTTCACAGGTTGTTGACTCTGTTAGGACAAAAGTTTTGTTAAGGCAGGAATTCTAGTAACTGAGGAGGTAAGAATAGAAAACCTAGTCATAGTTTCTTTCTTTACACTAATTCAGGAGTTTTGAGCCACATGTCTTTCCCCTTACTTATAAATATTCTTTCTGTGCAACTTTTGCTGGTTATGTTAAACAATAACATAATAAAAGTCTGATGGTGTAGTCCTTGTGCTCCAAGCATTTTCTCTCTGAAGCAATTAGCAAGACTATCTGGGACTTGGCATTGCCTTTAAGTGGGATTTTCTATAGCAATGCTTTAATGAACAAATTCGTAATCAATATTTGTAAAATACTCTGAGGTTTGCACACTATTAAAAAGCTTGGCCCACTATTAACCTATAATTCATTTTTAGGACTCTAATGTGTTTTAATTCCATTGTCATTCTGGATAAAAGGAGCTGTTGTAAATACCAAGTAAGGTGGAAGCTGCCAGCTACCTACCAGTTTGTGTTCCATATGCTTCCTCTAAATTATAGCAATCTATATGGGTCTGTGGTTTCCAAGCCAGGGATGCTATTTCCAGACCCCCTTGCATCAAGATATGGCCAAGTATCCAATGTCTCTCTAATAGAATATAAATGGAAGTGACGTATGCCATTTCCAGGTTAAGATCCAAACACTGATTGTTCACCTTTCCATTCTCTCCCTCTGGTTGGTAAACACAGACCATCCTGGGAGTAAGCTCCAACCACATAAGTGAGAAAACCCTCTAGACAATGGAGAAGAACAAGAGTCATTCATTCTTTTTTTAAAAAATTAATTAATTAATTAATTAATTTTGACTCATTGTACATAAATGGAATACAGCTGTTGTTTCTCTGGTTGTACAAGAAGTAGAGTCACACCATTTGTGTAATTATACGTGTACATAGGGCAATGATGTTCATCTCATTCTGTTATTATTCTTACCCCCCTCCCCAATCTCACCCCCCTTTTATCCCTATGCGATCCATCCTTCCACCATTCTTGCCTGCTGGAGATACACCAGTGAAGAAGAACAAAATCCTTGCCCTCCTTGAACTCAGACAACTTTTAAGAAGTAAACACATATGATGTGTAGTATATTAGAAATAAATGGCAAAGAGAAAAATAAAGCAGGGAAGAGAGATTTGACATAAACACTTGGAAGCAGGTTGTTATAGAAAATGAAATGCAGCAAATAGCCCATGTGGTGGAGGGAGATTGGCAGCGGGAGGAGAAGCTAGTGTCTTCTAGACATGTGCTAAACTGGAAGTGGAACCAGGAAGATTTGCTGAGGAACCAGAGAGGCAGTGTAAGAGAAAAAAAAGAGTTAAGATGGACACCAGGAGTTTTGACCTGAGGGACTTGAAAACTAGGGTTGCTGTTAAGTTGGACAGTAGAAGCACTGGTGGGGGTGGGGGTGACTCCGATTCCATTTTGAAGGTGTCAAAGTTTTGAGCTTGTTTGACTCCAAGTTGAGGTGTCAAGTGACCAGCAGGAATCTGAACCTGCAGGTCACAGGAGAAATCCAGACTTAAAATATTAATTTGGAAGTCATCAACATAGGTATTATTTAATATCATCAGACATTATTCAATAATATCAGATCACCTAGGGTATGAATGATACAGAAAAAAGAAATGGTTCAAAGATCATTAAAAATAAAACAGATGAGGGAGAACCAGCTCCATCTCCCCAAAAGACAAAACTTCCAAGGCCCTCAAAAAATGAAACTGAGAAGACAAAGTAAAACTGAAAAGACAAAAATAACTGAGAAGACAAAGGGAGATGAATAGAATACAGGAAGAGAATCCAGGGGAGGGAAGAAGAGAGGGAATGGAAAAGTACTGGGGAACAAAATCTATCAACAATTATACATCCATGTACAAATACACCACAATGAATCCTGCTTATATATGTAATTATAATGTTCTACTACTGATGATGACGATGATGATGGTGGTGGCGATTATGATGATGAGGAGGAGGGAGGGAAGATCAGTAGAGTAGAGCAAGCAGGTGAGAGGGAAAAAGGAGGGGAGGAAAGGGAAGGTTCCTGGGAATGAGGTTGATCAAATTATGTGCATGTACACACATGGCATAATGAATCCCATTATTATGTGTAATTATAATGCCCCAGTGGAAAATAATAAAAAAGTAGAATGGGCAGCAAGAAAGGTGAGAGGTATAACAGGTAGTAAAATGTCTTAAAAGATAAGTAAGTTAGAAAGATGGAGAGAACTTTGGTACTTAAAGGATCATGTGGGATGCAATGGGCCACCTACCCATCCTGTGGGGCTGTTAAATGTTATTTTGAGTCCACCGAAGTGTTGAGTGTCTTTGATATAAAATTTTAAACTTTTTCCCTAATGTCAGGCAAGTCGTAAATACTCTCCATATAGATTCTCAAACAATAATGACACACATTTATAAAATTCTCAAATATTAAATATTCTCAAATATTTGAAATATGGTGTGCGTGTGTGTGTGTGTGTGTGTGTGTGTGTTTGGAAGAACTTAAACATTCTGATTTTTGAAAAACATACAATTTGGAGTAAACTACTATCATATTTTTGGTTTAGAGATGGGCTTGTTTCTGGGTAAATATAATCTACTTACCTGCATCTAAACAACACTTTTACCTTTATTTTCTTATTGTTCCAAGGGAAAACTGATAGTGGGAGATGATCTGTTTGAACAGCCATTTTTATTTTTTTTTATTTTTATTTTTTGAACAGCCATTTTTATGATCTCTGACTTCAGTTATCCTGTGGTTCTGTCATATTTAATTCATGTGTGTGTGAGTGTGCATGTGTGTGTGTGGGGGACTAGGGATTGAACCCAGGGGAGCCACATCCCCAGGGGAAGTTGATCTTGAACTTCTGATCCTTCTGCCTCAACCTCCCTAGTGGCTGAAATCTCTGCGTGCACCACCATGCCTGCCAGGCATATTTAATTCTCTTGACTTTTAAGGGTCAAATCAACTTATAATAGTTCGGCCTGAAGAAAACGTACAAGGAAAGATGAACTCATTTTGGTGTACATGAATTTGTTAGTGTAGTTTCAAATTTTGCTTTGGAGCCTAGATTTTTTTTTTTTTAGCAAGCATTTATTTACAAGCTAGTGACTAAATATTGTATGAGGGAAACTACTCCAAGATTTTAAGACACACTCTGTTTGCTGTTATCTCTTTCCTCACATACCCTATTATCTTTTAACCTAAAAATTACCATGATCTTTATCACCATGTAAGCAGTGCTGATTTTATACTCCCGTAAGCTTCCCTTTCTGGCAAATAAAGTTTGGGAGGGGCCCTGTTTTGCAGGATCTAAATGCTCTTAAATGCTCTCCTTTAGAGATAACAGAATGCAACAACTGTAAAATCAAAACAGACTAAAGCTATTAATGCATAGCTGACTTCATCAAGTATACCTTGAATAGGATAGGCAATCTTAAGTAGGAGATACACCTTTAAATCTGGCCAAAATGGAAAGGTCTTATCTCTGAGAAATAAAAGTTACTTTGAATAGTAGAAATTACTCTTCTATCCAAGACTTGCAGATATAGTTTAAGATTGCTATAGTTTTAGTAGCATCACAGATCATGAGTCAGAAGACCTGGGTTTCAGTGTCAGCTTAAACACACATACTAGCTGTAGACTCTAGGCTTTGGGAAACACCAAAATCAAAGAGTGAGCAACTGAAGATCAAGGAGGAAGCACTTCAGTGTGCTGGGAAGTGGTATCTAGTCAGGTTGCCAAGACTGAGGGGCCAGAATGATTTCTCAAAGCTGAGCTTATGTAACCAGAAACAGGAAGGTCAGGAGAAGGACCTGGAAGAGAAGAAAAGCAGTTAGTTGACTGATGTCAATCCAGTCTAGGGAAATTGTCTAGAATAGGTGTTTGGCAGGGACCATTAGGGGCCAATTGTGAGAAGATTTTTGGATGGGTGCATTGTTTCATGAGACAGTAATGTCCCATCTCACCGACATTGTTTTTATTCTTCTTTCACTCATACATTTATTCCTTCACTCATTCAGCAAACAATGTGATGTGAAAGACACAGAACTAAGCAGTTGATATAAAATGATAAGGAGAGTAGACATGATTCAATTCTTGCCTCACAGAATTTACAACTTAGTTGAGACTACAGATTTTAATCAAGTAATCTATTTAACATACAGACACATAGTATTTATTATTTGCCAGTTACAATGTTTTAAAGACTTTATAAATATTAACTTACTTAATATTTATAACAATCTATGATGTTGGTACCACCATTATCCTCATTTAATAGACAAGGAAACTGAGATACAGAGAAAACTTGGCCAAGGTCATCTACTGCATGTGGCAGTAGAGTTTGAATCCAGGCAGTCTGGCACCAAGATCTATGGCATTTATTTACATACTCCAGCAAGTGTTCTATAGGGAAAGAATAGGTTGATACCAAGCATCTAACTAGGGTATATGATCTCATTTGAGGAGAAGAAATGACATTGGACAAGAAGTCCAAAAAGGTGTGGTCATTTGTGTCAAATATTCCAGGTGGTTCAGGTTATATGAAATTAGAAGTAGAACATTTAAAGGAAAAAAAGTAGAAATTTTAAAAATTTAAAAATAGAAATTAAAAAAGAAAATAAAGAAAAATAGGACTTGAATTTTGCAATGGGAAGCTCAGTTGTACATGTGCTAAGAACAGTTTCAGGTTGGGTGCAGTGGCATATATCTGTAATCCCAACTGAGTTAGAAAGATTGTAAGTTTAAGGCCAACCTCGGCAATTTAGCAATAGCCTGTCTTAAAAAAAACATAGCAAAAGAAAAGGATTTGGGGTGCAGCTGAGTGACAGAGTGCCCCTGGGGTTGTTCGGGGTTGATAGAGCTGTCCTAGGAGGAATGGGCTGCTCTGGGAAGTTGGAGTTTCTTCTTGTGGAGATTTTCTTCAGAACAGTCTAGCAGCTACCTACCATGGGTTTGGTTACATAGTATGTGCTCAGTGAATACAAGCTTACTAACTGTTAGCGATGCCAAAGAGTATTGGGATGGTTTGACCAGATAAACTTTAAGATTTCTTCCAATCTTAAGACAATTTCACTAATTCTGAATTTGTGGTAACATACTGAATCTGGAAAGGCTGAAAATTCATTTTATCCTGTCAAAATGGCCTGATTTAGAAATTTAGAATGTACGTTTGATTTTTTTTTTTGGACATAGGATTTTAGAGATTGTTTAATGTAAATTGTTTTCATATCCTGGCAGTCCAACTTATGCATAGTAATGTATTCATCTTAAAAAAGAATTCTCTACATTCTTTGACATGTGATTTCATGGTTCTGAGAATTTTAATTAGCGCTTATTTAGGTACATTTATATGCTACCTCAAAAACTTGAACCACATGGTGGTTCAAGCCTCTTATCCCAGTGACTCCAGAGGCTGAGGCAGGAGAATCTCAAGTTCAAGGTCAGCCTCAGCCATTTAGCGAGACTCTGTCTCAAATTAAAAAAATAAAAAGGGTGGGGGATGTTGCTCAGTGATAAAGCATTCCTGGGTTCAATTCCCAGTGCAAAAAAAAAAAAAAAAAAAAAAAAAGTTGAACCAGATATATGCATTAAAATACAAATTAAAATACTTTCTATATGCTTTAATCCCCCCCCAAATTTTTGGACATGATCCTTATGGTGGTTAGTACTCATTATTTGTGTATGCCAATGGAGTCCAAAGTAGTTTTTTATTATTTTTAAGACAGTCCATTGCTGAGTTCTTGTGAAAGTATCCCCTTATGGTTTGAATCTTTGGATCTATCCTACCTGTTATTCATTTTTAAATGACTTATTAATAATCTACAGATAATTTCACTTAACCTCAGAGTATGTTTTCATTTTCATAGTTGAATATGGATTGTTATGATTCTTTAGAATTCACATATCAAGATAAAACCACATTAAATTTCTGACTGAGGAAGCCCAGGAGTTTTTCAACTTTAAAAATTTCACTTGTTCAAATTTATCACACCATTTCCTTTCTCTGCTACTGGTAAACTGCCTCTTCTCTCTGCCCTACAGCTCTGACCTGAGCTGGTTCCTTTGCTTTTTCCTGTGGTTTTCCCCTCTGCATTTCTGATTTCCATCTCCTTTGTGTTGTGGGAGGTTTCCTGGCATATTTACAGGTAAGTGATGGACACTGTTACTCTCCGGATTTTTCTCTAAACACCAGTTGTGTGTTAATCTGAAGAGGTGTTTGTCTACTTTGAACTTGCCATTCTAGTGTTGACCGTCATCCTAGAATCTATTTCTAAACAGTAAATATTTTAGTTATTATTGCCATTTATGTCCTCATATTTCAAATTATAGTTTACTTGCAAATCAAGTTTGCTGTTTTTAATGAGTTTAATTCATCAGAAATATATGTCGTATATTCTTACTGTTGTAAAATTGAGGGAAGTGTTTTTAGACTTTTTTAGGAATTTAAATTGCGGGTATGTTATGAGGTCTTCAGGTTTCACATTTTTGTTGCTCAGAGCTTAGTGTCTGGCATTGCATGGGTCCTTGGGAAATGTTTGGTGCTACAGCAACCAGTTCCTTTGGTTACAAATATGCCCAAGTACTTATTTAGCAAGTTATAGACCTGTGGCTTTTAGCCCTGGCTGTATATTAAAGTCATCTTGTTGATTAAAAAAAAAAATGCTAATTCTCAAGCCCAAAGGTAGGATAATTAAGTCAGAATTTAAAGGGGAGGGGGTACAGGGCACAGGCATTTTATGTTACTTAAAAACTTTTCAAGTGATTCTACATGTGCCAGGGCTGAGAACAATTTATGCAGTCTAAACTACTTTGAAATTCATTTTGATGTTTATCTAATTACATTTTCTCATTTTGCAATCATTATACTATCTAATAACCTAGGCTCGCTATGCAATATAATGTATGCATTTGCCCCCATTTTTAAAGAATAAGAATGTCCCCCATTTTCCCTCTCCTCTCTACTTAGTATGTGTAGAAGTTCAACTGGAGAAAGACAAATTGGGAGGTGATAGAGATTTGCCCTCTCAGCCTTTGTTCCTCCCGCAGGGTTTCTTCTGATCTTACCCTTTGGTCACTAGTGCAGCAATTAGCTTGAGAAATGGTAGCTGGCAAGTCAGTACTCATAGTTTGTGAGGAGCCCATCCTGCAAATGCTATTTGTGATCTAACAAATAGTGGCTTTGGGACTTGAAAAACTCAATGAAAGAGTAGAGTTTCAATTTAAAAGTTATTTAGAGCACAAGGAGTTTTTGCCCTTCAAAAGCAAATTAGGGGACTTTAAATCATAGTTCTCAATGTAATGTTTTCAAAGGGCCTCATTTTTGCAGTCAGTTTGGGGGATACTTTTGCCTAAGATTTTATAAACACTGCCTAGTAATCTTTTCTCTTCCATAATCCTAGCCTGCTTTTTATAACTCAAGGGTAAGAAGTACCAGGATTAAAGGGCATTTTGTTGTTCTTTTGCAGTAAAACACTACTGTTCTTTCCATAGTCAAGAAAACAGCCACAAAAATTATGATCCCACTTGTAAGACAAATAGATGAATAGCTAGAGTAGTTTCAGAAAGAGCTATCCCACACAAGAATACACAGAAGAAAATGCTTATTTAGCGGATAAAAAGGTTCCAGCAGTAGAGCCCAAAATTTAGAAGGGGATATTTGTTTTGTAGGAATGAGTATTGCTAAAAAATCCTGATAAGTCACTTCAAATTATAAACAACTATCTTTGTACTAAGTTTATCAGGTACACAATGAGATAAAAAAAATTGACTATTAGGAGATAATCTAGCCAGCCAAACTGGATCCTTTAGACCATCCAAATTCATACTAATTGGATTTATTTAAATTATCAAGATAATTACCAGTTTTGAATTTTTTATGTTTTATTAATTCTTTTTTATTAACATGTATGATTATAATTTTACTACTCAGCAAATAATTATAAACTTTAATTTTACATCTTAAATAAAGTAATGATTTTATTATTTCTTGTTAAGATTGTAAATTTTTTTAAAAATAATTTTTTAGATGTTGATCAACCTTTATTTTATTCATTTATTTATATGCAGTGCTGAGGATTGAGCCCAGTGCCTCACACATGCCAGGCAAGTGCTCTACCACTGAGCCACAACCCCAGCCCCAAGATTGTAAATTTTTGAATTAGCAAATTAAACTCCCTTATTGTTTGGTCAATAACTACACCATGGAGACTCTTTGACATAACAAGTAGAAAAGCTACACCTTGGTTTAGCCTGTTATACGTGAATTTGTTTCATTCTCTGTTTTCCCTCATACTTTTCAGTGTTTGTAAGCGACCTAAATGCTTGTAAATTAACTTTCAGAAAGTTAAACATAAAACATGCCTGTGATGTACTGAAAGTATTGGGAATGTATGTGTATGTCAAATGTGTAAGGCAACTTGATTTAGAAAAAGGACAATCAAGTTATTTGTGCAATTAAAAAGAATTCTACTCCTACACAGGAAACCTTGGTAGGTTACTATTGGGTTTATACTCCTGAAGATAAATTTCCTAATACTCGTTTACCCTGGGCCATTGTATATTGGAAGTCTGTAACTTGTTTTTTGGTTTTTACCAGGACTCACAGCTAAGAGTTGGCCTTGAGTCTTAGAGGAGACTTTGGATGTGGACCTTTGCACAATGCTGGAACTGTTAAGACTAGCATGTTCTTGGAGTTGCATTGTGAGGTGGACATGAGCCTTTGGGGCCAGAGGTGGTATGTTACAGTTTGGATCTTGAATATCCCCAAAAGGACCATATGTTGAAGGTTTGGTCCCCAATAGAGGGAGGTGGTGGAAACTTTGGGAGGTGGGGTTTAGTTGGAGGAAGTAGGTCACTGGGGCCTGCCTTTGGAAGGTTAATTTTGTCCTAGGTCCCTTCCTCCTCCTTCTTCCCCCCTAC
The DNA here is from genome assembly GCA_020662805.1 of Glaucomys volans. NCBI lineage: Eukaryota > Metazoa > Chordata > Mammalia > Rodentia > Sciuridae > Glaucomys > Glaucomys volans. Next base: position 88,663 of record JAJEJO010004056.1, on the reverse strand, counting down.
CTGTTCTTTTCCTCTTGCCCTCTCTTCTTTTCTTCTTCCATTCATCCATCTCTTTTCCTCCCTTCCTTCTGCCACAGACTATGTAATGAGAGACCTGAGAAACCTAATCTCTCCTCAATGGCAATCTTAGATTTTAAGTTGGAAGCCTTAAGATGGAAAATTGGAAAACCAAGTGAGAAATTACAATAATATGACATATGATAACAATAAATACTATTCATTAAATAATTACCATACCAAAAAGTAACATACTACTACTACTAATGATTTTTGGCAAATCTGTTCTAAGTGCCAGAAACTGTTCTAATATTTTATTTGTATTATCTAATTTATCCCCACAACAACCCTTATGAAAGTAATAGTGTTATCCCCCCTCTTCCACAGATGTGCAGGAGGCCCTGAAAAGTCAAGGAACTCAGCCAGAGGGCAAAGCTGGAAGTGGTGGGAAATGGTATTCAAATGCAGGGAGAGTCTAGCTCCAGAATCTGTTTAACCACTAAACTGTACAACACACTAGAGAAATTCTTCAGTTGTAGAGAAGGGAGAAAATTAAACATCTTGGATGGCTTATTTTGATCATAAAAATATTTTTCTGTGCCTTTTATATAAATACAGCTTATAGTGTTCCTTTCCTTTGTCATGTGGTTGTTTTATTAGGGTTTAGTTCATGTTTGTCTTTTTATACATAAGATCCAGTTCCCTTCTGTTTTGTTCCAAATTTTGACTACAGAACAGGAAGGAGTCTTGGCTGCAAACTAGATTGATCAAATAAACCTTCCAAATGAATGGCTTTCAAATGGGTTTGGCAAAGGATGTGTATATAGTGAAGATAAATCTCATGTCTTAGCATTGGTAGAATGTTCCCTTAGGAGAAGATGGTTAATATTGCACAACTAGCATTTCCCATGGCAATTTTGAGATAAATAAAGGAATCTTTCAATTTGAGAATTAATGTGCTATCTATAGCTAAAGCCTTATCTGAAAGCTCATATTTCATATCTTAAAGATGAGTGGTGCTTCAGTTACTCTGTGTGTGTGTGTGGGGGGGGAAGGTGCGTGTACCATGCCATGCCTTTTCTCTTAGTGAGATGACAGTAACAATAATAATAATGATTATACTATAAAGTTACCATTTATTTGGTACTATGAGTCAGGACCTCTGATATGCAAAGTCATGGAATAAAAATAAGATTTAATGCAAGACGCTAAGTGCTACAAAGAGGTCAATAGCACTCAGTGCTGTCTTTAGTGTATTTGGGACAGTTTGCCATAGATGGAAAGGGATGAGGAGAAGAATGTGGAGTAGCTGCTGCCACATGCCTGCCATGAGGAATCTATTCCTAAAACAGCTGCCAGGGTGCCCTCAGCTGGAGTTTCCATGTCATGATGTCCCTCTTACTGCAGGAGCCAGAGCCTTGGTTGGATGGATATCAAGGTGACTCTCCTGGTGGAAGTCCCTCCTCCGTGGTAGAAGGAGCCTTTAGAGACTTCAGAGGCTAGTAGTGGGGACCATCAAGTCCTGAAGAGATGAAATCACCAAGGCTAGCACAGGAGAGGAGGAAATGCTGTGACACACTCTCCATGGTCCTTGGTGCCTGTGTGAGCAAGAGTGGTTGTCATTTTGTAGGGAGAACTCTGGAAATGTGCTTGGTGCATATGGCATGAGATTTGATAAGGCCCGTAAAACCAGGGGCTGAACCAGCTTAGCAGCCTAATTTGAGAAAGCTTAAAACATTTGGATTGAGGTGTAACAAGGTGGGTGTTTCACACAGTGCCAGGTGACTAATGATTGATACCACTGAAAGCACTATCTAGATGCTTGGGAATCATTTTAGCTACTTTCCACCTATGCCTCCCCACTGCCCCCGAGGTGAATGATTGTGAAAGAGCTAGAGGCAGGGGAGCTTCCACTAAAACAGCTGTGCAGTAGTCCCACCTAAACCCTGGGAATAAGTTCCAAGACCCCAGTGGTTTCCTAAACAGGGATAGTACCACACCCTATATTTCTGTCTTTTTTTTTTTTTTTTTTTTCTTGGAACCGGGGATTGAACTCAGGGGCACTCGGCCACTGAGCCACATTCCCAGCCCTATTTTTGTATTTGATTTAGAGACAGGGTCTCACTGAGTTGCTTAGGGCCTTGCCTGTGCTGAGGCTGGCTTTGAAACTGTGATCCTCCTGCCTCAGCCTCCCTAGACACTGGGATTACAGGCGTGCGCCACCACGCCCAGCCTATTTATATATATATATAATATATATATATTTATATTATATTATATTATATATATTTATATTATGTATAAATATATATTCATATAAATATATATTACATATATAATATATATATTTCTGTTTTGTATATGATAAGAGTAGAGTAAAAGATTGGCAACAAAAACTAATAATAAAGTAAAAATAGGGGGCTTGGGTTGTGGCTCAGTACAAGAGGGCTTGTCTAGCACATGTGAGGCACTGGGTTCCATCCTCAGCACCACATAAAATAAATAAAATAAAGGTATTATGTCCATCTACACCTAAAAAAATTTTTAAAAAGTAAAATAAATATAAAAATGTGCTGTAATATAAGCTATTTAAAACTTATGAGGTGTTCATTTCTGGAATTTTTTGTTTAATGTTTCAGATCATAGTTGACCATGGGTCACTGAAACGGCAGAAAACAAAGCCATGGGTTAAGAAGACTCGAGTCCTGCTAGCCTGCCACAGGTCCATGGGTGGTGTCAGAGAACATGAGACTCGGCATGTGAGAGATAAAAGATTTCATTACTTATGCAGTCACATGAATATCAGCATGATTGTGCCCGTGTCCCAGGCCCCAAATCTCATGGGGATACAAAATGCCAGGGGAAGCCTGGCAGCAGTGGGGTGTGCCATAGGAGAGGAAACCTAAGCTTAGGGAATTCAGAGCTTTTTAGACAGCTGTAAGTAAACCTTTGGAGAAAGACAGTTATAGCCCAGGGGCCTGCAATGCATTGATTTTCAGGATTGCCAGTTGCAGAATCAATCTTAAGAAGTGGCTCATGGGGGTGGGGTTTCCAGAGGGAAACTGGTCAGTGCTTTGCAAGTTTTGGCACATGTAGCAAAGCATGTGGGAGTACAAGAAGTTGATGGCAGACTGTCTCTCCACTGGAAAGAACAAATTTGGTTTTCAGTATTTCAACTGGTTGCATGCTTATGGCTACTGTATTGTGATTGTCTGCATCTCTGTGGAACCAGTATTGAACTCAAAGCAAAGTGCAAGGATCAGCTACTTAGAGGATCAGTGTCCCAACATTCTAGAGAGGTTACTGAGGCAGGGAACTTACAATGATGCTGTTTATCCCAGGTTTAATCAACCCTCTTTGAAATCCTGTAGTTCAACATAAGAAGGCCTCTGAGCTGAACTTGAAGCTGTTTTCTGTCTAGGGATGCAGGAGTGGAAGTATTCTCCTCCTTTCCCCCACACTACCCCACCTATATTAAGATGCATAAGAAGCAAATTATAGAAGGGTAGGACTAGCCTTTCTAGAGCTGGATTGTGAGTGGAAAAACAGAATGACCAATTAAGAAAACCTTAGTAGCACAGTAGAGCTAATTTTATAGGCAGGCCTAACTCACCACCTTTATATAAAAACGTATCTGTCACTGCTCATGGTGGCACACACTTGTAATCCCAGGAACTTTGGAGGCTGAGATAGGAGGATTTAAGTTTGAGGCCAGTCTGGGCAATTCAGCAAGACCCTATCTCAAAATTTTAAAAACATCTAAAAAGGGTTGAGGATGTAATCAAAGTGTTGCCTAAGCATGTGGGAGGCCAGCTGGGGCAACAACGACAACAACAAAGTTGTATATTTTTTTCTATAAATGTATTATGAATATGTATACTTCCCTTTTCTTAATCCGTCTGGTTTCTTTCTTCCTTTTGTTCTCTTTTCCTCTTTCCCTTTGCCTCCTACTCTTGTGGTACTCTATCATTTCTTCTTTCCATTATACAAATATTTCAGATAAATTGCTTCAGAGACCTCCTTGCTCTTGAGACAGGAAAAATGTTTTGTTTTTAAAACCACAAGTGAACATTTGTTCAAAAACAGAGGTGTACCAGGCATGGTGGGGCACACCTGTAATTCTAGCGACTTGGGATGAGGCAAAGGATCATAAATTCAAGGCCAGCCTCAGAAACTTAGCAAGAACCTGTCACAAAATAAATAATAAAACATGGACTGGGGACGTATCTCAGTGGTGGAGCAGCCCTGGGTTCAATCCCCAGTACTACCAACAAAACAAAACAAGCCCTTAAAAAATAGTTGCATGTGTTTCTACGAAAATATGCCTTTAACTTTTAAATTTTTTATTTAATAACCTTTAATGTTTTAGAGCAGTTTTAGGTTCACAGCAAAACTGAGAAGACAGCATGGAGTTTTCCTATGGCTTCTACATGCTCTCCACCCAATTTTCCCCACTCATAAATCCTGGCTTGTTAACTATCCCACTCCTTGGCCTATACCCAAAGGACTTAAAATCAGATTACTACAGTGATGCAGCCACATCAATGTTCATAGCTGCTCAATTCACAATAGCTAGATTGTGGAACCAACCTAGATGCCCTTCAATGGATGAATGGATAAAGAAGCTGTGGTATATACACGATGGAATATTACTCAGCCATAAAGAAGAATAAAATTATGGCATTTGTAGGTAAATGGATGATGTAGGAGACTATTATGCTAAGTGAGATTATCCAATCCCCAAAATCCAAAGGCTGAATGATCTCTCTGATAAGTGAATGATGATGCATAATGTGGGGTGGAATGATGGCAAGAATGGAGAAAGGATAGAGAGCATACAGGGAAGGGAGGGATGGCGTTGAGGGTGGGGGGTAAGAATAATAACAGTATGTGTGACAGACATCATTGCCCTGTGTACATGTATGAATGCACGGATGGTGTGACTCTAGTTTGTGTACAACCAGAGAAACAACAGCTGTACTCCATTTGTGTTCAATGAATCACAATTAAATTAAAAAAATCCTGGATTGTTTATTTATTTACTTTTGCAATTGATTAATCTACATTATCACATCATTATCACTCAAATCCACAGTTTACCTCAGGGTTCACTCTTGGTGTACATTCTATGAGTTTCAACAAGTTGTAATGACACATATCCACCTCTGTGTTGTCATGAAGAGTAGTTTCATTACCCTAAAATTTCTCTGTGCTATCTATCCACCCCTTTCTTCTCCCAGCCCTTGCCAGTCGTTGATTTTTATACTGTCTCCATAGTTCTGCCTTTTCCCAGAATGCTATATTTTGATACTAGAAATTGAACCCAAGGACACTTTACCACTGAGTCACATCCCCAACATCTTTTAAAAATTTTTAAAGGGATGGAGATATAGCTCAGTTGGTAGAGTGCTTGCCTCACATGCACACAGCCCGGGTTCAATCACCACCACCAAACACATCAAAAAAATTAAAAATATGAGATAGGATCTGGCTAGGTTGCCCCAGCTGGCCTCAAATCTGTGATCCTCCTGCTTCAACCTCCTGAGTTGTTGGAACTATAGGTATGTACCACGGTGCCCAGCTTCCTACTTATCTTTCTGAGGTTTGATAACCTATTTTTTTTTGGTGTTGAATAATATTTGACTGCCTGTATGTACCATAGTTTATTTATACATTTAGCTTTCAGTCGATTCCACTTTTTACTTACTAAGTGAGAATAGGGATTACCATTGAAGGACATTTTGGCTGCTTCCAAGTTTTGGAAATTATGACTAAAACTGATACAAATATGCATTGCAGGTTTTTGTGTAAACATAAGTTTTCAATTCATTTGGGTATATACCAAGGAATGTGAATTGTTGGATCACATGGTAGCAATACAGTTAGTTATTATTATTTTTTTAAATAAGAAACTGCCTGTCCTGAAAGGTGCCTGTTATCATTTTGCATTCCTGCAAGGAACAAATGAGAGTTTCTGCTGCTCCATGCTATTGCCATCATTTGGTATAGTCAATATTTTGAATTGGGACCATTCTAAAAGGTGTATGCTAAAGTTTGGATCTGAAATGTCCCCCAAAAGTCCATGTGTCGAAGGCTTGGTCCTCAATGCAGGGGTGTTTAGAGATGGGCCTTTGGGAAGACGATTGGATCACAAAGGCTCTAACCTCATCAGTAGATTCTGATGGCATTATTGGGAGGTGGTAGATACTGTTGGAGATGGGACCCTGTTTGGGAAAGTCGGTCACTGTGGCCATGCCTTGGAAGGCTCTTTCTTGTCCCCAGTTCCTTTCTCTCTCTCTCTCTCTCTCTCCTTCTTGGTTGTCATGAGGTGAGCAGCTTTGCTCCACCACATCCTCTCTGCCATGATGTTCTGGCTCACCACAAGCCCACAGCAACAGGACCAAGCAACTGTGGTCTGAGACTGTGAACAAAAATAAATCTTTCCTCTTTTAAGTTGTTTTTCTTAGGTATTTTGTCACAGCAATGGAAAGCTGACTAACAGTATATATTGATATCTCGTTTTAATTTGAAATTTCCTAATGGTATATGACATGGAGCATCTCTTCATACGCTTCCTTGCTAACTATATATCTTCTTTGTTAAGGTGTTTGTTCAAACCAAATTTTTAAAAATTGGGTTTAATTGGGTTGTTTTTGTTCTAATTTTTGAGGTTTAGGAGCTCTTTGTATATTTTTGATAATAGTCTAGAGACCAGATGATTCTTGCAAGTATTTCTTTTAATCCATGGCTTGTCTTTTCATTCTCTTGCAAGTGTCTTTTGCAGACAGAGCAGAAATTTACAATTTTAATTAAGTCCAGCTTATGAATTCTTTTTTTCTTTGATCATGTCTTTGTAGTTGCATGTAAAAGTCCATTGTCAATTTCTAGGTCACTTAGTTTTACTTCTTTGTTGTCTTCTAGAAGTTTTGTAGTTTTACAACTCACATTTATGTCTACAATTCATTTTGAGTAAATTTTTGTAAAAAGGCTTAAGGTCTATGTCTAGATTCATCTGTGTGTGTGTGTGTGTGTGTGTGTGTTTGCACATGTCCCTAGCTGTTCCAGTACCCCTTTTTAACAAGACTATCTTTTCCCCACAGTATCACCTTTGCTCTTTTGTCAAAGATTAGTTGACTCTATTTGTGTGTGTATATTTCTGAGTTCTCTATTCTTTTCCCTCCCTCTCTTTCTTTCTTAACTAATACCACAGTGTTTGGTTGCTATGGCTTTACAGTAAGTCCTAAAGGTGGATACTGTCAGACCTCTGACTTTGTTTTCTAATATCTAGTAGGTGATGCTGGGTCTTTTGCCTCTTTTTTATAAACTTTAGAATCAGATTGTTGATATCCACAGAATAATTTGCTGGAAGTTGAATTGGAATTGCATTGATTCTATAAACCAAGTTGGAAAGAGTTGATATAATTAGATAATCTGGATAATATTGAATCTCCCTATCCAAGAACATGAACTAATTCTCCACTTAATTCTTTTTTTATATATCTTTCATCAAAGTTCCATAGTTTTTCTCACGTAAATCTTATACAAATTTTGTAAGATTTATACTTAAATATTTTATTTTGGGGATTGCTTATTTATAATGTGTAAATAATTGTCCGTGGTGTGATGGATTGACATCTTTGACTCCATGGAAATGTTACAGGCCAGGCTGTATGGGCAATGACTAAACAGACTCCATTTTACCCTGAGACTCCATGTTATCTAGGAAATGCTTCTCCTGTGGGAACCCCTGCCTCTGTATCCATCAACAGTTGCTTAGTGTAGCATGTTTGGCAACACAAAATGGCAATTCTTATATAATGTAAAATTGTTCTCTTTTTGATTCCTATTTTTCTCAGACAATGTACCATGTCAACAGTAATTGTCTAGATGTTGGTAACCATTCTTTAACTTGTACCCAACTAAGGTCATTTTGACCCACTTCTCCTTCTGCTTATGATTTTAGATCTCATGATGTTAGCTTGCTTTGAATCATAGCAACAGACACTTATGACTGATGTTCTGACTTATGGCATAAAAACCCCTGGCACCTTATGGTCGGGGCTATTCTCCAAATAGCCATTTTGGGCTTTGTGTGAGGCAGTCAGCTGGCCGGCTAATAAAGATTCTCAAATTTGGACTTCTCAGTGGTGATGATTCTGTTCTTAAGGTGTGCCCCACAGTAAGTGGAAGCTTGGTTAATATAAGTTAGCCAGCCAGATTATCTACACTATAATTAAATGGTGTTATTCACAATAGACTATGAGAATAATAGACTATGGAAGAATATTTACAGAAATAATTGAAGATACATTGTATGCTTTTTTTCTTAGTTATCTTTTTACATTATCATTATAATTATTTTCATAATTATTTTATAATTTTTATTGAGATAAATGTTTTAATTAATGTTTAGAACAAGTAACATAAATATTATTATTGCCTTCTGTATCTTCCTAAGTTTTTGCGATCTTATACATAGCATGATTATAGTTAATAATAATATATTAATAATATATTATTTAGAATCCCTAGGAGACATTAAAAGTTCTTATCACACATAAAATATATAAGAATAAGAGGTGACATATATGTTAATTTATTTAATCATTCCACAATTTATAAGTATATCAAAGTAACACATTCAATCACAAATATGTCAATTAAAAATGAAAGAAAATGAAATAAAATATTTTAATTTCTCAAGAAAACAGTAATGCGTTTCTTCAAATTCCATTTGTTCATTGCTAATATATAGAAAATTGGTTGACTTTTGTGTTTTAACCTTCTATTCTGAAACTTTGCTGTACTTGCTTGTTAGTTCCAGGGTTTTCATTTTGTTATTTATTTTGTGCCAGGGATTGAACTCTAGGACACTCTACCACTGAGCCACATCCCCAGCCCTATTTTATATTTTATTTACAGACAGGTCTCACTGAGTTGTTTAGCAGCCTTGCCATTGCTGAGGCTGGCTTTGAACTCACCATCCTCCTGCCTTAGCCTCCCGAGCTGCTGGGATTACAGGTGTGGGCCACCGCCGCTGGCTGGTTTTGTTATTCTTTAGGATTGTCTACATACATGATCATGTTGTTCCTTCACTGGTTCCTGCAGAGTTCTATTTGAGGCTTCTACTCCCCAGTAAGTTGTACTCTGTATCCACCTGTGTGTATCTCCAATTTTAGGAGTAGTGGTTTTCCCTGTGGTCTTACTTCTCTGATGGATTTAAGAGGAGTTGTTGATTTTTCAGTTTATTTGGCCTTTTATTTGTGGTTAGGACAGAGTAGCAACTACTAAGGTCCTTATATGCTGGACCAGAAATCCAGATCCCCCATAATCTTTTATTCTTTATCACATTTCACTGAAGTGGGCTTTTAGTTGCAAACATTTTCAAACATGTATTTCTGTCACTATTAGAATGGTGTTCTGCTAAATTTCAGCCTTTACTTATTAAATTCAGATTTAATGCCTCTCTTCTGTTAGAATGATTTTAGTATAGATGTAATGCTGATGGGATGTGCTCATTTTCAAATACAGGTAGAAAAAACTACATTATAAGGCTACACATTGTTTTGAGCCATTTGTCACTTGGCTCTCCTGTTTCTGTGTACATTGAATTCAATATGAAATAAAACTTAAAACCGACAAAGTCAGATTTTAAGACTATTATTATTGTGACCAGAAATGAAATTTCTCTGCTTTCTCTCCTATCCCCTGGGGGTGGGAGCAAGGCACAATCTGTATGTTACTAAGTTATCTTCTAACAAGCAAATTTGGATTATGTTAGCACGAGCGGAAAAATAGCTACTCAGAAATTTCAGTGTACCTTTATAAAATATATAAGATGGGCATTCAGCAAATGGTCATAAAACTTTTTTCTTCAAAATTACCTTTTTAGGATGTTTGAACAGGTAATACTAGAAAAGTTCAAAATGTAGCAAAGAACATCCAATATAAAATGAGTTTTCCCTATTCTCTTAGCTGCTCCTTTCCCTAGTCATCCATTTTCTTACCTGTCTTTTCAGAGATATTCTATGATTATTACATTTTCACAAATGATGATGATGATGATCAGAAATTATAATATAGGGCTGGGGTTGTAGCTCAGTGGTAGAGCATTTGCCTAGCATGTGTGAGGCACTGGGTTTGATTCTCAGCACTGCATATAAATAAAATACAGATCCATTGACAACTAAAAAAATATTTTAAGAAAATTTTAACATTTATGCTAGACACTGTTCTAAGCATTTTAGATAAATCAGCTTATTTAGTCCTCACGCTAGCTGTATGCAATGTGCCATGACAGTATCATTCAAATAAAACCTTTGGGAGCAGAGAGGTTACAAAACTTGCCCAACTTCACACAATTGGTGGGGAAGAGCTAAGCTTCCATCCCAGGCAAATGGATTCCAAAACCTGCACTTTTCATCACTGTGTCTTTGGCATACTCTTCTTGCTGTTTTGTACCTTTTATTTTTCACTTAATATTTTACCTTGGAAATCATTTCCATCAATACGTATAGAACCAACCCATTCATTTTAGTGGCTGAATACCATTCCATGAATATCTGTTCCTAACTGGGACCCATTTTTCCTCCAGGGGACATTTGGCAATGTCAGAAGATGGTTTTGGGTTGCCCCGATTGGATGGAGAGCTGCTACTGGCACCTAGTGGGTAGAGATTAAGCACATATTCTCACAGCAAAGAGGTATTCAGTTCCAAACGTCCACAATATTACAACTGAGAAATCTTATATACCTTCATTTAAGCTATTCCACATTTTCTAAAATAAAACCTTAAGCTCAAAATATTCACGATCAGGAATTTGATCACACATTTTGCACTCTAATTTCTGTAAGACGAAAAAGTAGAACAAGAAACAAAATCTAACATTGACAATTCTATAGATGATTTTAATTTTCAAAGAAATGCCTATCTATCTGTGAAACCCTTAAGGATTCTGCGAAGGGCAAAAGGAAGAAGGTCCAAGTTTTTGACTGATCTGGTTTGTTCCTGTTTACTTGGTGTGATATCACTTTGTGATTACACAAAGCTGACTGTGATTTACCTAATGAGCAATCCTGAATGGATTAGACTCCAGAGAAGGTGGGCTCATCTGTTTCCCTTAAGAAAGTAGGCCTGAGTGGTTGAACCAATGTGCAGTCCCACCAGCAATGTGTGAGTGAACCTTTGAACATTTCTCCCCATAACCTCAACAACATTTATCATTACTTGTATTCTTGATAATTGCCATTCTGTCTGGAGTAAGACGGAATCTCAGTATAGTTTTAATTTGCATTTTTCTAATTGCTAGAGATGTTAAACATTTTTTCATTTATTTGTTGACCATTCATATTTCTCCTTTGGTGAAGTGCCCATTCATTAATGGGGTTATTCGTGGGTTTTAATTTTTTTTTGGTGATAAATCTTTTTGAGTTCTTTATACATTCTGGAGATTCATGTTGTCTGAGGTGCAGGTGAAAAAGATTTTCTCCCATTCTGCAGGCTCTCTTTTCATGTTCTTGATTATTTCCTTTGCTGGGAAGAAGCATTTTAATTTGATACCATCCCACCTATTGATTCTTGATTTTACTTCTTGCACTTTAGGAGTCCTGTTGAAGAAGTTGGTTCCTAAGATGACATGATGGAGATTTGGGCCTACATTTTTTTCCAGTAGGCTCAGGGTATCTGGTGTAATGCCTAGATCTTTGACCTACTTTGAGTTGAGTTTTCTGTAGGATGAGACATAGGGGTTCAATTTCATTCAGCTCCATATGGATTTCTGGTTTTTCCCAGCACCATTTGTTGAAGAGGCTATTTTTTCCTCCAATCTAGAAAGCAGTATGGAGATTCCTCAGAAAACTTGGAATGGAACCCCAATTGACCTAGTTATCCCACTCCTTGTCAAATACCTAAAGGACTTAAAATCAGCATATTACAGTGACACAGCCACATCAGTGTTTATAGCAGCTCAATTCACAATAGCTAAGCTATGGAACCAACTTAGGTGCCCTTCAACAGATGAATGGGTAAAGAAAATGTGGGCCTATATACACAATGGAATATTACTTAGCCATAAAAAATGCTTTATGACTTTTTCCAGTAAATGGAGGTCTCTGGAGACTATCATGCTGAATGAAATAAACCAATCCCGCAAAACCAAAGCCTGAATGTTCTCTCTGATATGAGATGCTAACACACAATGAGGAGGGGAGGGAAGAAGAGAAGTTCAGTGAATTGGAATGAAGCAAATGAAGGGAAAGGAAAGGGGATGGGAACAGGAATGACAGTAGAATGAATCAGACGTAACTTTCCTATGTTCATATATGAATACACCTCCTGTGAAACTCCATACCATGTACAACCATAATAATGGGACCTTAATTAGAATTTTATACTCCATGCATGTATATTTCAAAATGCACTCTACTGTCATGTAGATCTAAAAAGAACAAATAATAAAAAATTAAAAAACGATTTAAAAAATTAAGAAAGGAGGTCTGTTTGGCTTGGTGAGTCTCCTGTTCCTCCTAGAGCAATTTTAAAAGCTGCTAGGGTGAACCATCTACAAATACAAGTAACAATTACCTGATGAGCTTTATTTAGATGACCTATATTTATCTATGCTTTTCAAAAATAATAAAAGTAAAATGTGCTTTGATCATTCAAGTAAAGCTGAAGCATAAAAAGTAACACCTTCTCTCCCTGACCAACTTAAGGGCAACCACTACTGAGTTTATTATACAGCCTTCTAGATATATTTTTATGAATTCACTGGCACCAATATGTGGAATATTTATTCTCATAAATATTTTATATTATGACATATTTATTATAAACACACACATCTCATATTTTTCCTGCAAAATTGAGCTCTAGCTACCTAAAATTTATTTTTCCACCCCAACACCAGAATTTATCCATTTGCCATGGATATCCTCCAAGTTAACCCAAACAGACCCAATTCATTATTTTAAATGGTCAAAGAGTATGTTATATGGTATACCAAAATTCATTTGGCTATTACCCTATTGTTGATAGTTTAGATGATCTCTAATTTTTATTAGATGACAGAACATTATACATATAATTTATATACTTATGTAATCAGCTCTTGAGTATAGATTCCTACGGATTGAATTACTAAATTAGAGGGTTACATACATTTTAAATTTATCAGATATTATTGGTGCATAAACATAGACCTATTTTTCCACAGATAACTAAAAAATTAGAGAAATAAAAATGACTAATGATAGAACCATGAACAATTATGCTACAATAGATTAGTTATGCAGATAGTAAATAAATAGATTATTATATAAATACTAAAATGTTAAGCATGAAGGAGATTTTGCAAAATGAAGATGCTCATAATATAATCGGGGCAAATAATTGGGGCATATAATAGTCGGGGCAAAAAGTAGAAGCTTTGTATGTAAAATGTTCAATGGGTATGAGAATCGAGAAAGTACATGAAAAAGCAAAAGCAGTTTGGATGGGGTAAGCAGAGATAATTTTTTTCTTTTTTGGTTTTATATTGTTTATACAACAGGGACAATAAAATGGTAGTTTTTTTTGTTTTGTTTTGATCCTGATGATTGACCCCAGGAGTACTCCTACTACTAAACCACATCCCTAGGCCTTTTCATTTTGACACAGGGTCTCACTAAATTTCCTGGGATGGCCTTAAACTTGTGATCCTCCTGCCTCGGCCTCTGGAGTTGATGGGATTACAAGTGTGCACCACTCCACCCAGCACAGATGACTTTTTATCATTCTCCTGAAGATTCTTTCCTATCACTAGTGCCCCCTCAGAGTTTGTTATATTGATTCATATACAACATTCCTGGGTCTCTGACAGCATCATCGCTTTCTGTAGCCTCCTATTGCACTTTACCCAGGAAATTTACTTTGGTTGTTGTAACTACTCTGCATGGTCCTATTTCGGGAGAAGGCACGGGCTGCTGCAAAGCTCTCAGAGGAAAAGCAAGACAATTGGTTAGTTTACTAATTCTTGTACATGTAACTCTGAATTTCTGTGAAAATCCCTCACTTTAATACCTTCCTTCATCTCTGGGGTTGTCTGCATTTAGTATAGGAGGCAAGGAATGGGAAAGGATGACTGACACTGTGTTGCTAATATGTATCCTATTGATAAAAAAAATAAAGTGATGATAGATAGTTGTATGATATAAATCATTAATACTTAAGAAATTAAAAACTCTAAAGCAAGGAATCAAAAAACATTTTCCACATACCAACAGCTAGTATAGTGGTTCTCTGCGATGTTCCTAGTGTTTGAGTGACAGGTTGTTCTACATACTATCTGCACAGGAAAATGCTTGGGGTTTGAGATACCGAACAATTGATATTATTTACTTTTGTCCACTGAATTGAGTGTTAGTGTAAGCACCACCTAATTTGCTCTACTCTTCAAACTGAGTTTACTGAATTTAAATTATCTGTGGGTATATGTCCAATTTTCTAAAGCATTTGATACTGAAAATTTAAAATTTCAATCAATCATGGATTGGCTTATTAAGTGTTCTCTCTTTTTTAAAACCTTACTTTTTTTTTTTTAAGGAAATGTGGATGACCTGCCTCATAGCAGTTCTTTTTTATGTCCTTGAGTGAAGTGGCTGCTCAATCTATATTTGAATGGTTTGTTTTCTAATCGTTTAGGCTTTGGCTATATAAAAAGAAGGTAAGCCACAGAGGAAATTGTGCAAGCTAGGTGTATATATATCATTTAACAATAATTTTTTTTTTTTGAACTGGGGATTGGCCACTGGACCACATCCTCAGCCCTATTTTGTATTTTATTTAGAGACAGGGTCTCACTGAGTTGCTTAGGGCCTTGCTAAGTTGCTGAGGCTGGCTTTGAACTCGCAATCCTCCTGCCTCAGCCTCTGGAGTTGCTGGGATTAGAGGCATGCACCACCACGCCTGGCAACAATAATTTTTCTGTTTGGTAGAAAATTAAAAGTGGGTTCACTTATTCTATACTGGAATAGTACAGTTATTCTTCTGTTCGTCATCCTTTCATACAGCTCCAGTTAATCTACTAAATTATTAGCTGACTTTATAGGTCCTATTTCCCAAAATTTTGGGTAAGAGAAAGCTTACTGGATACATAGGATCCCTGACTGGTTGTATCTGCTCATCCTGCAGCCCTTTCTGCCTCACTGAACTTCCTCTAGACTTTTCAGTATAAATACCTGGGTTTTAAAAATTTCAAGTCTCCCTTTCAGACTCTGGAGTGTAGCTGGGAAAAAATCCATAAAGCTCACTCACTCTATAATTATTTGTTAATTTCCAACATTAGCTCAATTTTGCTTCCCAGATAACTTCCCTACCAATTGACTATAAAGACTATTCTAAACCTTGATCACTTTATCAAGATGTACGACCCTTATCTCTGTTCTGTCAGAGGACAACACTACACAATGGATCTTTTTATCCCCTCTTTAACATGAGGAACCTGAACTTCCGAGAGATAAAGGAACACACTCAAGGCCAGATGCCGCAGACACACATACATCTCATCAGGCACAGGATTCATGCTCCATTATCATTTTTCTCTTTATCATTTAAAACATAATATTTGATAAATATTTATATAATCGATAGGTCTAACTTAAAAAACTAAACAATACAGTGGATATCCTCAATTCCATCATCTAATTCAGGAGCTAGAACTTGATCAGCACGAAGGCACATACTATGAGCCCTTTTCTGCTCCCTTCATCTCGCCTCCCCAAATTCCCTTAGCTAACAGTTTTCAGTTTTGCATTTATCATCCCCTTGCTACTTTTTTAAAAAAAAGTTATTTATTTATTTATTTATATTTTCCTTTGCAACTTCTGAACTTTTAATTTCAAAATAATTTAAAGTCCAGAATATAGGGCTGGAAATGTGGCTCGGTGGTACACTGCTTGCCTGCCATGTGTGAGGCCCTGGGTTCCATCCCCAGTACCACAGAAGGGAGAAATTACCAAGAATATCCGTATACCCTTCACCAGACTCAAAAATTATTATTATTCTCCACATTTGCTATCTCATTCTCTTTTTACATGTGCTGTTATTATTTCTGAACCATTTGAGAGTAAGTTCTCAGACCATATGTTTCTGAGAACAAGGACACTCAGTTCAGAATCAGAAAGTTTAACACTGATGTATTACTATATCTAATTGACACTACATGTTTGAAATTTCAACAGTTGTCCTAATCAAATGTCCTGTATAGCCATTCCCTTTTTGCTCTTCCATGTCCCTCCCACCCACCTGTACAGGTTCCAATCCAGAGTGACACACTACATTTAGATGTCACATCCCTGTTGTTCCTTTAATCTGGAATAGTTCCTCAGTCTATCTTTGTGCTTCCTGATATTTTTGAACAGTTCAGCCAACTATATGGTAAAATGTCCCTCAGTGTAGATTTTCTTCATCAGATATTTCCTTGAGACAATATTTAGGTTACTCATTTTTAGCAGGAATACCATATAAATGAGGTTCTGTTCTTTTCAGCGAATCATGTCAGTTTTTCTCATTTTGAGTGATGTCATCTTGATTACTAGGTTCATTTTCCAGGTTTGTCTATTCTAATAGTATTATTTTCTTCTGTGTATAAATAATTTAAAGGAAATGGTTTGAGATTATAACTCTACTGTTCTTCAACACATCTCAACCCAATGGTTTTGGGATCCATTGTTAATCAGTTGTCATTATGATGGCTACCAAATGGTGATTGCCTCCATCATTCCTTCTACATGAGATTCTACTTGAAAGGAGAATATTTTCTTCTTCCCAATTTATTGTATGTATTAAAAGTAGGAGCTCATGTATTTATTTCATCTCAATATGAACTTTCCTCATTGATCAGCATTGCCACCCCTGTCAAATATCAAGTTTCCATATGTTCTTTGGTTTTCCTAGAATTTCTCTTCTGTTCAATTAGTCATTTGGCTTTTCTCTGAACCTTTCTTATTATGGCCTCATCCTTAGTTTCAACGTCTGGTTGGCCAAGTTCCCTCTTTTAGTGAGAATATTCCTGCTTTTCCATATAAATTTCAGAATTAGCTTGTTATGTTACACAAACTCTTCTTCTATTTTGATTGGAATTACAATAGGTCTGCTAATAATTTGGGGAGAATTGACTTTCACTTTTTAATTCGGTCTTTCCATAAACACAGCAAATTTCTATATTTATTTAGGTCTTCTGAGTATCTTATAATAGAATTTTATGTTTTTTTTTCTGTATGAGCCTTACAATCTTTTATTAAATTGTTTTAGTTGATATTTAAATTAAACCTCTTTTGAATTTCTTTCTCTGTGTACTTGTTATGTTATACAACTCAACTGTTTACTGAATACTTGTTCGATTTTATAGAAATGCAACTGAATTTTGAGTATTGACTATGGTAAATTTATGTTTCTAATTAAGTTGCTTTTAGGATTTTAAAAATATAGACCACCGTATTACTTATGAGATAATTAAGTCCTTTTTCTTTCCAACTTTTTGTATTTGATTAATTGTTCTTGACTCTCAGAATGACGTCAATAATCTAAGTAGGAGAGTGCGGTCTTGGGAAGGTTGCGTCACTGCCCAGATCCGTCCCGGTCCTAACTGCAGTTGGCGCCATCTGGTGGTGATTTTTCACTCCAGCTTAAATACTGATGGGAATGATTCAAGGCCTTCAGGACTTGGAAGCATGAATGACTACAGGAAATTCCTGGCTAGATAACACCAAATGTTTTTGACTCCGTTTGGAAATATCGAGTCGGGGGATGACCGAGCAAGGAGGGTTGAAACTGTACCTTTCCTCTGGATTTTGTTCTATTTTCCTGCCTGGATGCCCCTTTCTTCCTATACCCTATTTTGTCCCCCAACCTCACAACAGGGACCTTATTCCTTCTCCCCCACTGCTTTACATTTGAACTTTGACGGTAGATGGGAGCAAGCCTCCACTCTAGAGTCTTAGAATTCTATCGTATCCTGGATGTATTTTCTCCTGTATTATTATATCTGTGTGTTTGCATATTTTTCTCTTTCCTTCCATTATAATGTACATTTCAAAAGTTGAGGATTTTTATGTTTTACTCACATAGTACCAACGAAGAGAAGAGTGCTTAGCTGGTAGGCACTCAAAATAATTTATTGAATAAATGAGTGAAATGAGTGAATGAATATTGAGATTCTGTTATGTAGTAGATTTCTTAATTTCTTCCTGTAATTCTACCATTTATTGGTTTACAATTTTAATGAGTTACATACAAAATAAAAATTGTTAGAGTTTCTTGATGAACTCATTATTCTATAATAATGTTTTGAGTGATCCGTTTTTGTTTTTCAATCACAAAAATGATATTAATACTGATATGCACCAAGAATTCTTTGAGTTATTATTTGCCGAATTTATCTTTTTACTGACTTTTACTTTCAACCTTTGTATGTCCTTATGCTTTGTGCCCCTGAGTTCTGAACAATATTTAACTGGATGTTTTTAATTTTTTATTTAAAAAAACTTTTTTTGTAGTTGTGGGTGGATAGTGTGACTTTATTTTATTTGTTTATTTTTGTGTGGTGCTAAGGATCAAACCCAGTACCTCACACATGCTAGGCAAGCAATCTGCCACTGAGCTATAGCCCCAACTCCTAGCTGGATTTTTAGATATAATCAGATATTTAATTAGTGAGATTACTTCATTTATTTATATGGTACTAGGGATTGAACTTGGAATCCTCCTACTCAGTCCCACAGATCACTGGGAATTATAGGCATCTACTACCTGGACTAGCTTTGTAAGTATCTTTGAAACCTATTTAATCTGTTATTGATATGTGTGTGTGTGTGTGTGTGTGTGTGTGTGTGTGTGTTTTCCTGAGGATTGAATCCAGGGATGCTCTATCACTGAGTTGTATCATCACGCTTTTAATTTTATTTTCAGACAGGGTCTTGTTAAATTGCCCAGGCTGACCTTAAACTTACAATCCTCCTTCCTCCCAAATAGCTGGGATTACGGACATGTGCAACTGTGTCTGGCAGTTCATTGATTTTTAAAAAAATTTAGGCACTTGCATTCATTTCTAGAAAATCCTTTTTTGTTTTCTTTTGGGATTATATTTCTGATATATCTATCAGAATATATATATATCAGATTTTAAAATATATATTTAAAAAATATATATTTGGTACCTGGGATTAAATCCAGCAGTATTCAGTCACTGAGATACATCCCCAGCACATTTTCTTTTTCATTTTGAGACAGGGTTGTCCAGGCTGGCCTGGAACTCGTGATCCTCCTGCCTCAGCATCCTGAGTAGCTGGGATTAAAGGCATATGCCTCTGTGCCTGGTCTAAGCTGTTTTTATTTAACAAATTATACATCTTACCAGGGATAAAATCCCAGTTAATATTTTAATTCTCAAGGAAAACTAGACAAAGGATTTATCTAAAATTCTTTTAAATCTTCATTGTCAGGAAGTTCTCACCTATTATTTTCTAGTCCCTACATTCAAATTTCTATAAGTAGAATATATGAAAGTTAAAAAAGTATGTGTCCTTTTCTTATACACATCATGTAAAATGTCATTTTGGGATCTCTGTGAAATTAAATAAAAATGTTTTTCTTATTTCAAAGATCTGATTCTATTTAAAATGCCACAGAATATGACATAATAAATATACACAGTTTAGCCTTAGTACTTTAAGAAAAACAAAATCAGAGAAAAATTGAAAAGAAAACTAATGATCATATGAGATATAAAAGGATTAAGAATAAAACATCATGGAGTTCCTTTATGGGGTTATTCAAAAGCTTTATTTAATTTTTAAAAATTAAAACAAAAGTTTAAGAAACTAGAGAATCATATGCTTTTATCCCACCAGAGTAGCTTAAACAAAATGAAAACACCCCACCCCCCATAAAAAACCACCCCAAATAAACCAAAGTAAATAGACAAAACTCATCATAGGCTCCCATTTTGAAGCTCCCATGGTCAGACATCAGGTCTTAGGAAAATAGCACAAGTTAGAAATGTTGCCATCTAGTGTTCACCTTTAGAATTAGTCTCATATCATAGTGTAATCTGAACAGATCATTTCAAAACATCCCCCTTTCATAAACAAATTATTTTCAAAATGTATCTTGAATCTTGACTCTTTGAAATTGGAACCAGATTATCAAGAGACAATTTTATTTGAGGTAAGTTTTAAAAATTAAGAAAAGTGTGGTGGTGCATGTTCATAATCCCAGTGTTTTGGGCGGCTGAGGCAGGAGAATGGCAAGTTTGAGGCTAGCCTCAGCAATTTAGCAAAGGCCCTGTCTCAAAATTTAAAAAAAGAAAGAAAGAAAGAAAGAAGAAAGAAAGAAAGAAAGAAAGAAAGAAAGAAAGAAAGAAAGGAAGAAGGAAAGAAAAAAGGCATGGAGACTTAGCTCAGTGGAAGAGTGCTTGCCTACCTAGCATGTGTGAGGACCTGGGTTTAATTCCCAGCACTGGAAAAAAAAAAAAAAAAAAGGAAAAAAGAAACAATGAAAAGGAAAAAACCAGGCACTGTGGCATGCACCTGTAATTCCAGTTATTTGGGAGGCTGAAGTGGGAGGATCATTTGAGTCGCAGAGTTTGAGTCTAGCCTGGACAATATTGTGAGAACCTGGATAAAAAACAAACAAACAAACAAACAAAATCAATGTCAGAGATTACTGATACATATGTGAGTGTGTGTGTGTGTGTATGTGTGTGTGTGTGTGTGTATATGTGTATATATATATGTATATATAGTAATGAATGAGGACAGATAATAGAAGGAGAAGTAGCAAATGCCCAGGATCTCTTAGGTTGAATAAAGAAAATAAGGATAAGGTTGGGGGTCAAATCTGTGTAATGGTAGGAAAATGGTACAATTGGTGGTTGAAATGTATTGATTGGGAAATGTAAAATAAAATATATCGGATGTTCACAACTTTTGAAGGAATTTTGTTTTATGCAATAATAGCTATCATTTGTTGAGTATTTAGTGAGTACCAGATATTCTAAATGCTTTGCACACATATGTGACTTTTTTAATTAATTTTTTTAGTCGTCGATGGACCTTTATTTTATTCATTTGTTTATATGCAGTGCTGAGAATTGAACCCAGTGCCTCACACATGCGAGGCAAGTGCCCTACCACTGAGCCACCACCCCAGCCCCATATTTGACTTTTATAATTACTATTTGTTTGTACTACCATTTTGAAGACAAGAAAATTGAAATGCAGAAAGCATTATAAAGCTGGCAATTGGCAAAATAGACTTGCCTAAACCCAGAGACTGGCTTTAGTGTCCATGTTCTTGATGCAGGACTGCTACGCTTCCTGCTCCAATAAGTGAAGAACTTAGCCTGGGGTTACCATGTAACATTAGGTAGAAAGTTTAGTCAATTATTTTAAAAACTTGACCAAGTGTATTATTTTTATTATCATGATCTGATGTCTGTACTGGTGAATGTCTAATAATTGCTTAACTTTTCCTTTTACCTCAATGCTATACTCTTGGCGAACTTCAGTACGAGAATTTTTTTCATATGCCATATTCTGCTTTCATTTGTAGAGTGTGTACATTAACTTCTTTAGTAGCAATGCTCACTTTCTTCTCTAGCTCTTGTCCTCTTTGTGACAAATAACACAGCTGTGGTTACTATTAGCAAACTGCATACCCTCATCCCCAAAGTGATATGTTGATCAATTTGGAGATAGGATCTTTAAAGATATAACTAACTTAAAACAAGGTCATCAGAGTGGGCCTGTCCAGTATGACTAGTGTCTATAAAAGAGCACATCTGGCTACAAGTGGTTGCAGAAGGAAGAACACGTGAAGTCACAGGGGAAAAAAGACAGTCATCTACAAGTCCCAGAAGAAACCATCCCTGCCACACCTTGATCTCCAACTTCTAGCCTCTGAAACTGTGAAGAAATACAATTCTGTTGTTTAAGCCAACTGGTCTTTTGTGGTTTGTAATGGTAGCTCTGGCAAATAAACACAGTCACTGTTGTCAATCAGGGTCTTAGTTTACAAAAAACAAAACCAAAAAACACAACAAAATATTTTTGCTAGTTTAAAGAGAAAAAAAAAATCTATGAAGGAATGTTAGCCCAGAGAATTTTTAGAGGGCTAGAGAAACAAGTTTGGAGGCCAGTCAGAAACAAGGCCTGGACTCCGTTGTGAGAGTGTGCCAATTAAGACTCCAGTGAAACCAGACGTTGCAGGGCATGCTCACTCTGGACTCGGGACACAAGGATTTCCATTATTCTAATCATGCAAGATGACATCTCTGCTGCCTTTGCCAAAACTGGATTCCATTCAGCTTCTGGTGTGTGTGTGTGTGTGTGTGTGTGTGTGTGTGTGTGTGAGAGAGAGAGAGAGAGAGAGAGAGAGAGACAGAGAGAGAGACAGAGACAGACAGAGTCAGAGAAAGAGAGACAGACACTACGTGAGCTTAGGTTACATACCTGCAAATGAGTGTGGGAAAGTGAGTTTATTTTCTAGCTTCTACCGTGTGAAGGTGAATCAGGAAACTGCCTTAGACAGGGAAATAATGTTCAAAAGGTGATGGTCAGTCAGAAAAAGGCACCGAAAAGGAGTCTACCTTAACACCTTAGTGGTATGATTCTTTGACCAGCTGCTCTGACAGTACGTTTCTCTCAGAACCAGTTGTTATTTCCACAATACTTAACATTTTTCTTGAGTTTATTTTTATTTTAATTGGATAAAAATTTCCCTCGGCCACAAGTTAAATAACCATCAAAACCAAAATAACTGGATCCCCCATCCCACCCTGGTATGCCTTTATAAGAAAGAAATTCAGGAGACTAATCTGAAGATGGTCCTTGTCAAGTATTCATCCTTATGCTGGAAAAGCATCCTCTGCTTTCCTCTGTGAGTCATTCCTTCCCTCTCTTTCTTTCTGGCTTGTGTGGGGATGACAACCCCTATTCTGCTGTCCCTGCCCAAGATCCAGAAGGCACTCGTCTCAGCCTGGCCAATCAAAACGTTCCATGTATCACTGCAGTCCTGTGAGTGGTTTAGGGTAGAAAGGTCCATTGTCCAGGGCAGACAAGGAGGGTGGTCCCTGAACCCTTCCTGCAATGTGGATTTGGATCTCTGTGGCTTCTCTCTTTCTGCTGTGGTTTCTGAGGAACTGCTGATGATTTAACTGATATTCCTTCATGAGAACTTCCCTGAGTTCAAAGCTGACCACAGGGAATGGGGCCGAGAGACATGTACCAACAGTCCTGTGTCTCCTGAGCTTCTGTCCTTGAGGCTTCTCAGTGCTTCTACTGATAGAATCATTTTCATCTTAAATCCATCCAAGTTGTTCCAGTCACTTGTAATCAAAAGAGTTGTGACTAATTTGATTGGTTAGACTGCGGACTGATTAGTGCAGATTTTCCCCTAAGGATTCTGCTCCGACAGACTGTTTTAGTATTTCTACCTTGATGTTCAAAGGAAAAAACTTAGCCAATGTCTATACAAGTGTGTACACTACACCATCCCCAAAGGAAAAATGAGGTGAATATGTCAATGGTTTTATTCATCATTTTTTAAAAATAGAATGAACTTTGTAGGATTTGGTGAGAGAGAAACTTGTACAGATAAGTTTTCTGTAGTTTGGGCTTTATTCAGGTTTAATCTTTGTGATGGTTAATTTTACATGTCAACATGACTAGGAAAAGGGATGTCCATAGGCTGGTAAATGACTTCTGGATATCGTGAGGGTGTTTCTTGAAGAGATTAGCATTTGAATTGGGAAACTGAGTAAAGAAGACCCACCCTCACCAATGCAGGTGGGCATCATCCTATTTTGCTGGGAACCAAGCAAAAGAAAGTAGGGAGGAAAGGCAAATTCACTCATTGATCTTGAGCTGGTTTGTTTTCCTGCCCTAGGATATTAGGGTTCCTAGGTGTAGGACTTTCAGACTCCAGGACTTATGACCATGGCCCACCTGGGTTCTTGGGCTCTCAAAAGTGACTGGGAGTGATACCATTGAATTTCATGGTTCTCAAGCCTTTGGGCTCAGATTGAACCTTCACAACACCACCTTTTCTGGTTCTCCAATGGTATGGCAGATCATATATACACATTATGCCAAAAACCACAGAGTTAATGTTGTTCAAGGTAAAAACAAGGAAAAAAGGAAGGCATTGTGGAGCATTGGAGACAAACTTTCTACTCTTTAAGCCAATGTGTCCTAGGGCTTACATCTATAGTTTTTCAGGGTATTCTTTCTTATGTCTCAGTCAGTTTGTAATTTATGCAGAAACACAACTAGAGAACCAGGTTCTTGATAGATACAGTATTTCACCTTTAGTGAAATATTTCCTCCCAAGTAAGTTTAAATTTAGTGACAGTGGTCTGTTTTCATGTAAGAGTTGTTCTTAGGATTAGCTTAGTAAAATCTGATTTGTGATCAGAACACAAAGGATAGTCAAAGGATTAGAACACAACAGACAGTTAAAAGGAGGCACCTGGAGCTAAAAGATGAAACAAAGTATTGTTATTTATTGCTTGATGGAACTCATATATTCTTTACTGGGAAGATGCAGACCTGCTTATTTTATAATTCTTCCATTAAATGTATATTTACCCCCCAGAATTTGTTCTGCAATATGCAGAGGTGAGAGATTAAAAAGTCAAGCCTGAGGTGAATAAAACCACATGTATTAAAAAGAAACATAAGATAAAGTAGTCAACTCATGCTGACCTCCAAACTCTTAGATGAAAGAAAGAAAAAGAAAGAAAGAAAGAAAGATAGAAAGAAAGAAAGAAAGAAAGAAAGAAAGAAAGAAAGAAAGAAACCCCCACTGCCTTATTTTCTTCTACTTTTTCTTTGAGCAACATTAATTTCACAGTTTGGTTTATTGGACCTAACAGGTTTTGTTTTGTTCTGTTTTGCTTTGTTTCGGGAACCAGGGATTGAACCTAGGGGAGTTTAACGACTGAGCTACATCCTTATCCCTTTTATATTTTATTTAGAGACAGGGTCTCACTAAGTTGCTTAGGGCCTCGCTCAATTGATAAAGCAACTTTGAACTTTTGATCATTCTGCCTCAGCCTCTCCAGCCACTGGGATTACAGGTGTGTACTACCATGCCTAGCTGCAAAGGTTTTTAAATACGTATTTTCATGTTACCTTGACTAGTTTTGTTTTCCAAAGTAAAAAACTCATTTTACAGATTTAAATTCTCATTCTATAAATCTGCTTTTGTTATTTTCACTTACTAAAATAACTATGTGGAATAATTAATTCTGTGTGAATATCAGAAAGTCCTGTCCAATCAAGTTAATCAAGTAGACTTCAGCTTTACTACAGGAAGTGAAGAGCTGTGAGTTAATCTGGGGTATCTTTGTGGTGAGGTAGCCCAGTATAGAAAGGAGTGAGTCCAAAATGGGGAGGATTTGAGCTACTGCAGCATTGGAAGGCAGCATCTGGGCTTCTAGTGTCTTGTTTGAAACAAATGTGTGGGTTTTTTAGAACTCTACATTGCAAAAACACAGGCGAATTGTGACCTACTCAGTATTCTGGACATACAGGGAAGAAAGGATCAGAAGAAAAAAGGAGGGGAGGAGAGGAGAACCATGTTCAACTGGTACATTTTACATTCTGAGGGGCAAATGATTACTTATATTCAAGCTTGTAAATAATAGGATAATGTTCTATGACTAAAATTATGGACTCAATTGTATGTTAGGAATTTATAAATTCCTAATTACCATGGAGATTTGTTGTAGCATGAACAAGCAGATGTGCTTTTAAATTAGATTTGCCTCTTACAAACAAATGGATGTCTCAAGCTCAATTTTTCTTAGTTCCTTATTGTACAAAGGTATTTTAGTTTTGTTTATTGTAAGAAATTTGCACCAATTAAATTGGTTTCTCTGTGAATAAATATTTCATTACTTTTCATAATTGACTTGATTTTTACTCATAGGTTATTTGCAAAAGTGAAGGCAAATGATTGTAATAAACTGAAATTAGGTATTTATAGAAGACACAATTATTTCCTCTAAAATGTGTCACTTTTGAAGCATACTCATGTGCTTATAAATGTAATTTAGGCACAATACATTGTTTATGCTGTAACTTTTCCAAAATAATAGATACTTTTTGTTTACTTATTGCTGCATAACAAACTACTCAACGCTTAGTATTTTAAGACAGTGCTATGGCTTGAATGTGGTTTACCTTCCAAACATTCACGGAACTTTGGCTGCAGTGTGGAAATGTCCAGAGATGGTGGAACTTTTGATAAGTGGGGCCTAATGGGGAGGTAATTAGGTTGGGGAGTCACCATCCTTGGAAGGATTAACACCATTATTATAGAAATGGGTTAGGTCTTGTGGAATTGAACTGGTTACCCCAATAGTAGGTCATTATACAGTGAGTTCACCTTTCTTGACTAGCTCTCCTGCTTCCTTTCTCACTTCCTCTCTCTCAGTATGGCTTCTCTCCTGCATGTGTTCCCATGTGATGCTGTCCTTCCTGAGGTTCTTAACAGAAGCCAATGCCAGCACCATGTTTATGGATCTCCAGAACTGTGAGCTAAATAAGTCTCTTTTCTTCATCAAGTACCTAGACTGTGGTATTTTCATTACAGAAACAAAATGAACTAAAATAAACATTGCCCATTTTGTTGTCTCCCACAATTTTATGGTTAAGGAATTTGGCCCAGGTACACAGAGATGATGTGTCTCTCTCTCACTTGGTAATTATTGGGACTGAATCATCCAAGATGGCTTCTTTAGTTACAAGTCTGCCACATCAGCTAGGATGGCTCAAGTGAATGGGTCTGGATAGAATTATCAACTGGGGTCATATATCTGACAATTGAGTTCTTCCTGAAAGGTTTGTTTTCCCTTTCTTCATGTGGCCTCTCTATGGAGTTTTTCTAGCAAGATAGCCATATATATATATATACACACATATATATATATGTATATATATATATATTTTTATACTAGGGATTGAACTCAGGGGCACTTTGCCACTGAGCTACATCCCCAGCCCTTTGTATTATTTATTTTGAGACAGGATCTCCCTAAGTTGCCCAGTCTGGCCTCCAACTTATGATCATTTTGCCTCAGTCTAATGAGTCACTGAGAGTCAGTGAGTTGTCGCACCTGGAAAGATATATATATATATGTCAATCACCTGACAAGGTGTGTTTTATATATATATATAATATAATGTATAATATATATTTTATATATATTTATAATATATATTATATATATAAAATGTTTGCTACATAGCTGAGTTTTTATTTTTTATTCTATTATATCCTATTTTTTCAAAACATTCTTCATTTCTTTTGGTAGTCATACTTTTTATGCTTTCAAGGCTAATCTTGGAACTGACACACATTCACTCCTGCCCTATTCTGTTGACTAGGAAAGTCACAGCCTGGATTCAGTGTGGACAAGGACTATACAAGAGCACCAGGGGGTGTGGTTCAATGTGACTTCCTGGATCCTCAATTGTATACCCAAGTGTTTCTGGAGATGTATGCTTCATATAATCTGAAACATAAATGCTTTTTTGAAACAGCACTAGGATAATAAATTCTGAAGACAGTGCAAAGTATACCTGTTCTGTGGTATTTCTACTGAAGAAACTTTGGGAAACCCTGTTCTGTTATGTGAAAACCAGAATAACAGATTCTCCAATGATAATGAATTTAATCAGAAATAGCAGAACATGGTAATGGGATTACACATGCCATAGTGAACTGTGGGCATGTCCTGGGAGGCAAAGGAGGATGAGGGTTTTTTTGGGGGGACGGGGTGGTACCAGGGATTGAACTCAGAGTTACTCCACCGAGCCACTACTATGGAGTGCGGGATAATTACAAACTACCATACATATTGAGCCAAATTGAAAGGGGAAAAGGGTTTTGTTTTTGTTTTTTTAATGAGCATGCCAGGCAAGAGGTGGCTGGGAGCAGGCTAACACCTCAAAGAACTCCCAGTCCCTGAATTTTGGAAATACAGAGTTTATAGAGGCAAAATTCACAAAAACCACAAGGACAATTGAGGTACATTTAGGTCAGAAAAGACCTTGTTGAGACAGATATTTTGATTACATGAGAGAATAGTTTTGATTACACATTTCAGAGTCATTTTTGTTATACATCAGGGCCATAGTTAGGGATTCAGGAAGATCCCACTGTACTGTCAACATAGATACAGCTTCAGGGGGCTAAAACTCTACAAGCAAGCATACAATGGAGTCAGGTCAGAACAAAATGGCATTACTTTGTTTTTTTTCCATTTCACCACATCCCCAGCCCTATTTTGTATTTTATTTAGAGACAGGATCTCACTGAGTTGCTTAGCTCCTTGCTTTTGCTGAGGCTGGCTTTGAACTCAAGACCTCCTACCTCATCCTCTCGAGCTGCTGGGATTGTAGGTATGCACCACTATGCCTGGTGGAGGATGAGTTTTAGGTGTTAAGTGAATACAGGTATAGTGTTTTGTGGCAAACAGAACATGAGTTCCAGGGGATTACTGCAAGAGCTTAACATCAGTGCCTTAGTGAATGCTGTGTCAGGCAGTTGTTCTTGTGCAACAGGATAGCTGTCCTTGTGACTCACATAGCAGGCTGCAGTCTGGAAAATCCTTTGAAAGTTCTAGTTACAGGAAGATGTTTTGTAATATTTCTTATCATAGACATGTGTTCATGAGGGCCCTCCCTTCTTAACCTCATTCCTCCCTCCTGCCCACCTCTTTCCTTCCTTCCTTCCTTCCTTCTGTCCTTCCTAGGGTTTGACACAAGTGGCTCCATTTGCTTCTGACAACTTTCACAGATGTAAGATGGGAGTACAGCCGTTGCCTCTTATCTGAGAGTTTGCTTTCTACAGTTTCAGTTACTGACGGCCAATCAAGGTCTGGAAATATAAAGTGGAAAATTACAGAAATAAACAACTTACAAGTTTTAAATTGCAAGCCATATTGAGTAGGATGATGAAATCTCATGCCATCCTGCACCATCCCACTCCATCCTGCCT
Organism: Glaucomys volans; assembly: GCA_020662805.1. Taxonomy (NCBI): domain Eukaryota; kingdom Metazoa; phylum Chordata; class Mammalia; order Rodentia; family Sciuridae; genus Glaucomys; species Glaucomys volans. Next base: position 59,622 of record JAJEJO010004056.1, on the reverse strand, counting down.
GGGATGTGAATCATCCTTTTGTCCAGGTTAGCATGCTATCTGCCTGTTAGTCATGTTTAGCTTGGTTAACAGATCAGTTGTCATGATATCAAAGTGCTTGTGTTCAAGTAACCTTATTTTACTTAATAATGACTCCAAAGTACAAGAGCAGTGGTTTCTAGCAATGTAGATATACCAAAAGGAGCTGTGCAGTGTTTCCCTTAAGTGAAAAGGTTAAAGTTCTTAAGGAAAGAAAGAAAAATTGTGTACTGAGGTTGCTAAAATCTACACTAAGAACAAAACATACAATGTACAGAGTACACTATTCTCCCTAGTTTCAGTCATTCACTTGGGACATATCCCCCATGAAAAAGAAGAGGACTACTGTGTGTGATTTCGAGTTTCTTCCTGGCTCACAGCTCTATCTAGGTGCTTCTTCTTCTTCCATTTCTTTTTTTTTTAATTTTTTTTTTTTTGTAGTTGTAGATGGACAGCATGCCTTTATTTTTATGTGGTGCTAAGGATAGAACCCAATGCTTCACATGTGTTAGGCAAAGACTCTGCCACTGGGCTATAGCCCCAGCCCCTAGGTGCTTCTTAATGAGGTGGTCATTGCACTTTAAATTAGATGAGCCTATTTCTTGGTCACAGGTGTCTACGCCCAAATGAGCACCTCACCCAAAGACAGCCAGTTACAGCTAAGCCAGCAACTCCTGGGGAGCTGACATAAGAGCTGTTATCAACATGGGCAGTGTCAATTAGATTGCTATAGGCAGATCAAATCATATCCTCTCTCTTGCGTTGTTTGAATTTGAGAAAAGCAGTGAGTTAGTTGGTAGGCGTAGGAACAGTAGAAGCAGAAGCAGAGAATAATTATGTTCACAATATGGAATCCTCAGGGGCTATGTCTTCATAATTCTGGTTGTGTGGCTTCTGGGAACACCTTCACTTTTCCTTTCTTCCCCCATCTTTAGTGTGAAACCCCATTTAGTTGGGTGTGGTGGTAATCCCAGTGACTCTGGAGGTTGAGGCAGGATTGGAAACTTAAGACCAGCCTGGGCAACTTAATGAGACCCTGTCTCAAAATAAAAAAAAAAAAAAAAAAAGGGCTTGGGATGTAGTTCAGTGGCAAAGAGTCCTTGGGTTCAATCCTTAGTACCAAAAAACAAAAACAAAACAAAATGAAACATTAACTGAGGTATCCCTCCACGTCTCAGAAAGAGTCCAACTAAACATGAGGCCAAGGAGACAGGCCTATACTTTCTTAGAATGAGAAAACAGTCAGTTGTTCAGTCAGGCAACAAGTAGCACTGTGGCATGTCCCTTCATAAACCTACAAACCTATGGGCACCCTTACTGGGGAACCCAACCACCAATGGGTCAGGGTAGGCTGACAAGCCAGTGGCTGAGGCAGTTTTTCAACTGTTAGAGGAAACTCTGGTCAATAGCTGTAAAAGAAAATGAATTTAGTTGAGAATTTTTCTTTAAGGAATCTCTGAAATACATGTCCCAAATTTTAGTTCTGAGTATGTTACCCTCCTAATGATTAGTAGAAAGGAATAAGAGGACATTAATTCTAGAAGGAAGATGACAGATTGCAGGAGGGAGAACAGGGACACCAGTTAAGCTGGAACTGCTGCACCATTTTTAGTTGCTCGCTTAAATAGATGTTCTAGAGAATAATGGAAAATTAAGAGAAAGTTTCACTGGCATGCCCCAAATCTATGACTATGGTGGAGTAAAAGTACAGCCACTCTAGGATATTGTTAGGAGGGAGGAGCATGGAACAGCATCCAGATACTTCATTTTAAGTCTATGGACATGAAGAGAATAGAAATTGATACAGCAGCACCAAGTCAATCACCTGCTAGGGCTGCATTTTGCATCAGGGGAAGAAACTAAGTTGAGATGCAAGTGGTCAACAGAACTTGCTTGCTGATGTTTGGAAAGGCTCAGTGGATGCTGAGTATTAGAGAATTTAGCACAAGAGAGAAACATATATGCTCTGGTGTAGCTCAAGATTATTTCCTTGTTTTTAATAGCCTTTATTCTTTTAGGACAGTTTTAGATTTACAGAAAAATTAAGCATATAATATAGAGAATTCCTATATCCCCCCACACCCCGTTTTCCTTATGCTATAGTTTGGATCAGAAATGTTCCCCAAAGGCTCATGAATTGAAGGATTAGTCCCTAGCCTGTGGCATGACTGGGAGGTGGTGGGACCTTTAAGAGGTAGGACCAAGTGGAAGGAAGTTGGGTGAATGGGGCATGCCCTTGAGTAGGATCGTGGAATTCTAGCCTCTTCCTGTCTTTCTCTGTTGCTCTGCAGCTGCAGTGTAGCGAACAGCTTCCCCTGCTGTGCTCTCTCACCATGATGTTCTGCCTTGGTACAGGCCCATACCATCATGGACTGAAACCTCTGGAACTGAGAGCCAAAATAAACCTTTTCCCCTTTAAATTGATTTTCTCAGGTATTTTGTCACAGTGATGGAAATTTGAATAATACACCCTATTATTAACATCTTACTTTAGTATAGTTACATTTAATGAACCAATATGGATACATACACAATTAATAACACAGTTTATTATTTTCCTTAGCTTCGATCTAATGTCTTTTTTGGTTTCAGGATCCCATCTAGGATATTAAAATACATTTAGCTGACACGTCTCATTAGGCTCTTCTTGGCAATGAAAACTTCTTTTTAGCTTTTCCTTGTTTTTGGTGACCTCAATAGTTTGAAGAGTATTAGGGATTTTGTAGGGCTTCCCACTGCTGGAATTTTCCTGATGATTTTCCTATGATTTAACTGAGGTTACAGGAGGAAGATCACAGAGGTGAAGCATCATTTTCATCATATCATGCTAAGTTACATGCTCCCCACTGTTGATTATTTGGCTGATGTAGTGTTTGTCAGCTTTCTTTTCAGTTACTTTTTCTGTTTTTATAATGTACAATCTGGAAGCACAGCCCATATTTAAGGAACAGGAAACTTTGCCCCTTCTCCTTTAGAGTATCTAAATAGTTTTGAAATTCTGCATGGGACCTTGTCTCTTCTTTCTCATTAATTTATTCAGTCATTTATTTATATTAGTCTAGACTCACAGATATTTATTTTATAGTGTGATAACACAATACTACTTTATTTTGTTGCTCAAATTTTTCCAACTTTGGCCTCCTGGAGCTCTCTCAGTTGGTTCTTGTGCTTCTTAGAGAGACCCATGTGAATATGGTGGCTTTTTGTTTGTTCTGGCCCTCCCTCCCTCCTTTCCTTCCCTTCCTTTTCTTTTCTTTCTTCCTTTCCTTCCTTCCTTCCTTCCTTCCTCCCTACTTCCCTCCCTTACCTTCCTTCCCTCCTCTTCCCTTCCCTTCCCTTCCAATTCAATATGCTCCAGGCTCATCTTGTGTATTTCCTGCCCTACTCCTAGAATCAGCCATTTCTCCAAGGGGCCCCAATTCTTTTTACAGCAAATGATATTAGAAATGATTTTAGCATTTCTAAGTAGTGTATTATTAGAAACATCAAGATATGAATGTCAGGTGTACTTATTGTTACTGGGGTGTCATATCTTTTAAGCCCTCTCAGCTGGCAGAGCAAAGAAATATATGTGGATATGCTAATTGTTTATATACACACATACAAAATTTTTTGTGTAAGCAGTTGTAGATTAGGCACAAACACATAAATATTTTTATACATAATCATCTGTATCTATATTAAGCTAAACATGAGCTCTTACTGTCTTCAACTTTAATACACTATTGCATAGGTCATTTTAGTTTCCCTCCTGCCTTGAGCATCTGCCAATTCTCACTCCAACAATGAGAAACTTGACTTTTGCCAGCTGCTGTCCATTTGCCTAATTGTTTAATTCCATTATACATGTGTAGCAGTGTCAAAATTGTTATCCTGTACTCCAGAAGGGAACTACTTTATCAACTAGAGTACAGTGCTTATGTGTAGCTCTTTTTGCTTTTAATTCCACAGACTCCATTCATTTCCACTTTTAATTAGGCTAATACCTTTCCCCCTACTTTTTTTTTTCTTTGCAGTGCTGGGGATTGAACCCAGGGCCTTAGTGCTTGCGGGGCAGGCACTCTACCAACTGAGCTATATCCCCAGCACCCCCGCCCTCCACACTTCTTAGTGAAGTTGTAAGGAAATGAAAGGGATGAAGGAATGATTTACACAACAAAAGATTCTTAAATATATATTATACTTCTTAAATTGACAAGACTTCATTGTACTGTCTAGGGTACCTTTAAGTGGTAGAACTGAAAATATAAAACAAAAAAATTATTTTTATAAAAATAATCATATAAAAAGAAAATTTCAAAACAAAACAAACAAATAAACAAAAACCCCAAAAACTTACACTACACTTATAGGCAGAGATTGGTTTCTAGACTTTGGATGATTGGACACAGTATATAACAGTGATCTCCGAGAGATGGAAAACAGATAAAGTAAGCCCTATAATTACCCCAGTTTACTTTCTGCAGAGAGTTTCCAGGCCACAGACCAGGGAGGGGGAACCCAGGTGGAGATAAATATTACCTCTGGGGGCAACAAGTGTAAAAGACTGGAGGTGGCAGGGGCGGGGTGGGAGGTGAGGTGAGCATGTACCACACAGAGAGCTCTAGGGAATGTAGAAAGCACACCTGAACAAAGGCAAGTGTGAAAACTAATGTAGATCAGGGAAAATACTACCTAAAGGCAATGGAGGAGGAAATGCCAGCAGAGAGTTTGTGTTTCCACCAAAGTGAGGAAACCTTGACATTGGTTAAAGTACTCCATGAACATTCTGAGTGGTGGGGAAAAATTAAGGATAGGACACTGCACTTCTACAAATAAAAATTTCCTCTGAACATTTTTAATGTAACATTTTAGTAATAAAGATGAATTTTAAAACATTTTAAAATAAGCTTAAACATGCATCAATTCCTAAAATGTTCAGAGGTAGAAGGGGAGGCAGAAGATGACTATAGTGGGGGAAAGCATACAAAATAGAGTATGGGGACCAAAAAGGGGAGGTCTGGGCCTTTTGACAAGGGAAAGGTGCAGCCTTCTCCCAAGTTCATGCTGGAGGAAGAGAGGAGCTCTTCAGGCTCCAGTGTGAGCTTCCTGAATGTGATGGGAACCAACGACAAGAAGAGGTGGGTGGGACAGGTAATAGCAGCAGAGGCCAGATCAGAAGTGGGCCTGGGTGCTACACCTGGGTGCCTGGAGGGTCCCTGTGCACTTTAAAATGAATGATAAACTGAGGATTGCAGTGTCTGAAGATCACCCAAGCAGCATAGCATGAGGAATGGATTAGGTGGTGCCTCTGCCAACAGGATTGCCCCATGAGGTCCTGACACCATGGCAGCAAGGGCATTCAGTGGAGGTTTAGCTCATTCCCCAAATTTCATTAAGAATTCTTCTTTTTGTGCTTTCCCCAAAAGCTGGTGACCCAGCAAAAACCCATTGATTGCCAACAATGTCACTGCACAGTGAAAGTTCTTAAAATTAACTTTTTTCTTTCTCTGGCTTACTTCACTTAAAATAATGACCTCCAGGTTCATCTATGTTTTCACAAATGACAGCATTTCCCTTTTGTTGAGACTGAAAGTTTTCCACTCTACATACACGTGTATTGTCTTATCCTTTCTTCTTCTGATGGTCACTGAGGCTAATTGCACATCATTTCTAATTTGAATAATGCTGCAGAAAGCTTGGGAGTATAAGTATGGGTTCAACATACTGACTTCATACCCAAGGGCTATAAGCACCAAAGTGGGGCTGCTGGACCACAGGTGTTTTAGTCAGCTTTTTGGCCACTCCTTTGAACTTTTTGGTTACCTGTGTGCAAATGAAAAAGAAAATTATGATGAAAGTAGTATTGAAAGAATTTTTCAAGATGGATTTGGAAGTTCACTAGGAAGCAGGACTTATACATGCCTTCAGATACTGCTTGGAATATGAACTTTGGTCCCCTTTACCCTCTCTACCCTTAGACTACAGGCATCTGGAATGACCAGAATAACTTGACAATTATAGTGTGCCCAGTGGCTCAAGATGCGTATCAAGAGGTTATCGGACTCTTGCTTTATGGACATCTCCATTCAGTTTATACGTTCTTTTCTCTATATTTTACTCATCACATAGCCCCAGTTCCTTCTCAAAATTCAATAGCCCATAAATTCTCACTTTCCCTGTCTTTCTTGTGTCAACAGCTGGGGGTTCAAGAAGGTCTGAGGGAGACCCTAACTTTGACCTTCCAGGTTCTTAGATCCTTCACAGAAAAGATTTTAAGTAAAAGTCAGGTCTTAATAGCAAAAGAGGAAGTTAATTGCATAAAGGAAGATATGTCCTCTCAGATCAGAATTCAGGCAATCTTAAGAGTGAGAGGTGCCACAGGGCTTAAGGTTAAGTTTTTATTAGGGTATTCAATTAGGTACCTATAGGAATATGTATGGACTTCTGTGGCTGGGAAATATTGAGAAAGAAAGATTGCATTTTCCCATTAGGGGGTCTGGTCTGGTGTGTGGGTTTCAGCTTACATCTATGTCCCTCGTGGTTGGGTGGTCCAAACAATGTTAGCCCTTATCCTTACCAGGTTAATGATCTTTTTCTATCGAGGTCTTGTTCTTATTTTGCTAACATTCCAGAAAACTAAAAAGGAACTGGAAAGTTACAAAGTTATTTACAGGATATTTAGTAAATCCTTATATTCTATTCCTATTCTGTCCCTTAGATTCCTTCGTCTGGGCCATTAGTTATTTATGAGCTGATTATTTGATTGTTTATCAGGAATATTTTCCTTTAGAGACTCAGTGTTTTCTCTGTATCCCTACATTTATATTTTACTTGGCACACTGATTCAGAGCTATCTGAACCTGTGTCTCTTTAAACTGCAATTCCCAGGACCACAAATAAAGTTCTTTTCATTTTTGTAGTTTTTGAGTTTGGATTAATTGACACTTAACATACATTTATTGCAGGGGAAGGAGGTTAAATGTTTAATTATTTTCCTTTATTTACCAGTTTTCAAGATACTGGTTTGCCAGTATAATAAGTTCTTAAATTATCATCTTTATGAACCCCTCGATTTAAACATATTTGCTATGTTTAAACATATTTGATATGGTGTGTGTGTGTGTGTGTGTAAGTTGGGTATACAGGGTGAGAACTGCAAATAACTCTCTTGGTACCGGGGCAAGCTGTGGAAAAGTGAGCTGAGAGTTAGAGGGATGAATGGGCGAGGAGATAACCGGTGGAGGAAACCATTTCCCAGCCCATCCCATGAACTAGTCTGGGAACAATTAGATGAATTTGAAGATGCCCTTCAGAGGTGGGCATTATACTCTGGGATATGAGGAGCCATGGATTTCAGTCCTCTAAGGATTTCCTACTAATATAGATGCCCCTTTTAGACCAGGTAGGGGCAAGAAGCATTGCACCAAAAATTTCTGACATAAAGTGGGGTCTACAATTTGGGAGAGAGGCATTTTACAAATAATCACTAATCCCAGCTGAGAAATTTATTACTACTACTACTACTACTACTGGGTATTGAACCCAGGGGCGCTTAATCACTGAGTCACATCCCCAGCCCCCCTTTTCAAAAAAATATATTTTTTGTAGTTGTAGATGGACAGCATGCCTTTATTTTATTCGTTTTATTTATTTATTTATTTTGGAACCAGGGATTGAACTCAGGGACACTCGGCCACTGAGCCACATCCCCAGCCCAATTTCGTATTTTATTTAGAGACAGGGTCTCACTGAGTTGCTTAGGGCCTCGCTAAGTTGCTGAGGCTGACTTTGAACTGGCGATCCTCCTGACTCTGCCTCCCAAGTCGCTTGGATTACAGGCGTGTGCCACCGCGCCCTGCCGTTCATTTTTTTTTTTGTGCTGTGCTTTAACCCACTGCCTCAGGTGTGCTAGGTAAGTGCTCTGCCACTGAGCTAGAGCACCAGCAACCCCTGCCCACCCCCGCCCGTTTTAATTTTTTATTTTGAGACGTCTTACTAAGTTGCTTAGAGCTTCGCTAAGTTGCTGAGGCTGGCTTTGAACTTGCAATCCTCCTTCCTCAGCCTCCTGAGGGTTGGGCTTACAGGCCTGCACCACTGTGTCCTGTGAGAAATTATTGATATCAAAGAATGGGGCATTGGAATCGGACTGAATTTAGTCAGGTCTTTCCTACTCTTCCTCAAAAGCTTTTCATGCATCTGCACATCTCTTCACAATGCCACCTTAGCCAGTCCTTCCTTCACCTGCTCACACCAGATGAATCTAGAACAATAAAAAGCCCACCTTAAATAGTGCTCAGGTGCCAGACATGCCTCAAATGTATTAATTCATTTAACCCTCCCGATAACATTCCTGGGCTTCGAGACTTTTATGTCCAAGTTCTAACAGTTTACACATTTCTTTAGCAGATCCATCAGTCATCGTGGATGGCCAATTTTATCCTGTAATGGGAATGTTAAAGGTATGTGGCTTCTTCACACTTGCCTTCATATATGAACGCACAACCAGTTAAACTCCACGTCATGTACAAGAATGGGATCCTAATTAGAGTAAGTTATACTCCATGTGTGTATGTCAAAATACACTCTACTGTCAGGTACATCTTTTTTTTTTTTTTGTCTTTTTTTGGAACTGGGGGTCGAACTCAGGGCTTTGCGAATGCAAGGAAGACGCTTTGTCACTGAGCTACATCTCAGCCCTGTCAGGTACATCTAAAAAGAACAACAACAACAAAAAATACTGGGGCACTGGCTTTCTCAAAAATTGCAAAGTGAATAGATCTTTCCCCCTTTGATTGGTGCATTATATATAATTATAAATAACAGTGGGATTAATTGTCATTGAAAAAAATTTAAAGCAATGCACAACATGTAATAAAATGAGCTGTTTAGTAAATGAATATTCTCTTTGCAAGGCTGAAAATTTAAAAAAAACATGGCCAGGATGATATGGGTAGAGATGGCCCGATCCACAGGAAGCCACTGACCATAGGAAGCCACATAGATGAAAAGCTAACCAGCTCAGAAAGGCGTCTTCCCCAAACCATCCTCAACTGAGAAAACCTGGTGCGAGGCAATAAGCGCATCTTTGCTCTTTTTTAGGGGTCTGGCGGCAGGCTATGGAGACGCACTCCTACTCTGTACGCATGCTCTCCACAGCGTGGCCAGCCGGGTGAGGCCTAGAGGTTCCAGGACTACTTCCCAGGCCCCGCCCTTTTCTCTGGACCAAGGAGGAGCATGGTGCGCGCTCGCGTGGGTGCCTGCGTGGAGCTCCGCCCCCAGCTCTCGCCTCGGGTTCACTCCCGCCCTTCGCCACTCCCCACATACCTCTGCCCCGGAGTCTTCCCAGGCGCGGCCCTTGTACCGCGCAGTCCTAGGCCCCGAGCGCCAGCGCGTGCGCACGTCAGCGCGCGCCCGCGCCGACGCGAGGAGGCCCCGCCTTGTCGCCCCGCCCCGCCCCCGCCGGCCTGCCCTCCTGCTACCCTCCCGGCGGCGAGAACCCGGCATCCGCGCGCGTTCCGCAGCCATGGAGATCCCCGGGAGTCTGTGCAAGAAAGTCAAGCTGAGCAATAACGCACAGAACTGGGTGAGTGGGCGCAGAGAGCCAGAGGGCCAGGAGCAGATTCGGCTCTAGAGACCTCTGGCTTCTCATTCGGAGCCGCCGCCTCCCTCCTGTCTCTGCATCCTTCTAGGAGCGTGGGGGTGATGGGGGTGGGGTAAGTACCCAGGCCGCGGCGCCTGGGCGCTGGGGTTTTGGGTGGCTGCGAGACGCAGTGGCACGGCACAGGTAGGGGTCTTGGTCTGGTCGCTGCGGACGGTCGGATTCACGTCTGTGCGAAGCACGCCCCTTTCTCCAGTGCCCCGGCACCGAAAAGGCGTTAAGGACCGTCCTTCGCTGCTGAGCTGGCGGCTGATAAAACCTGGGACCCCAAAGAGAGAGCTGCCTCCTTCCCCTGAGAGGCTTGAGGTCTGCAGAGGCGGAGGAGGCAGGCGCCTTGTGAGCGTTCCTGCGGTTTTTTGGCTTAGGTTTGGGTCCATCTCCACGTCGTTCCAGTTCTGAGTTTCATGTGGAGGGAGAGTACCCAACAATGTGGCCATTCATGAATCGAGACTGCCCTGAACTGAGCTTCTTTGTGTCTCTGTTTTAAGTAGGAACTCTGACAAAAAACATAGTTTAAAGACTCGATTCCTGGTGACAGTTACGTGTGGGAAGACTGATGGTTTATAACATTTGGCAACGATTGCCAGTTGGCCTTACTGGTCAGATGCTGTGTCTTCAGAAGTTTATTTCCTTCCGTAATTATTCTTTGGTAAGAAAGAGCTAATACTGTAAGCGCGGGGGATGGGAATGGTCCAACTTTGGAGTCTGGAAAGGCACTGGCTTTAAGTTGGATGGAAATTTTTATTTCACAGACTAGCAAAATCATGAGGTTCAAATGCAGTCTTGCAAATCATCACTTGCCCTTGGTGAGTCAAAGAAAAAAAAAAGAAGCTATTTCAGGCGAATGTTCTTTCAAAGTCATTAATTTACCTTATCTGTTCCTATGATCAAGGGTTCTTGCAGGCTTTCTTTTTTCTTTTAGTTAACTCCTCCTCAAAGGTGGGGAGGAAGGGAGATAAATAGTGGATTAGGATATTGGAAAGAGCACTAGACTCCTGGACTGGGCTTCAGTCCCAGCTTTGCCATTTACTAGCTGTGTAATCTTCAGAAAAGTTACTCTACTTTGAACCATAGCTGAGTTAAGGGTATAATAGTGTGTCCTTCACAGATTGTTTGTATGAGCAAAGAAGATAATAAATATGTAAGTACAGCAAAACTGTGGCCTTGAAACTCAGACTGGGTTTTGCTTCAGTGACTTTGAGGTATTTCATGGTTAGGGAAATAAGGTTGGCTAAATTGGGATATTTACAGATAATTTCAGTTCCACTATTCATAACTCATTTTTATTCCATTTGCCAAATTAATGTGTATTCTATTTGCAGACCTGTGCTAGACCTGGAGATGGAAAAGATGGAACTTAGTGGCTTTTGCATGGTGATGAATAGGTACTTATGAAAGGCAGTGAGGGGCAAGACATGGAAGATTTATTGCAATTTAGAGGAGAAATTAGTTAGGCCTGGGTGTTTTTCAGAGAGCTTATGGAAGAGCTCAGATTTCTGAGACACAGGGGAACTGTGTTAATAAGTGCTTAAGAGTAAGAATTACTTGCTTGACAGAAGAGACTTGTTTAACTACTATGGGGAGTTTTTGTTAGGAAGTGGAGTTAAGATTAAATAAGTAGGGTGAGGCTGGGCTATTCAGTTGTAAATTTGGCTGCGGAGTTAATACTTGATTCTGTGGGAGATTTTTTTTCTTTTTTTTTTGTGGTGCTTCATATTGGACCCAGGGCGTCCTACCTGCTGGGCAAGTTAACCCCAGCCTCTGTGGCAGATTTTTTATGGGGCTCGAATTTTTATTTTTCTGACCCTTGAAAGTCTTTTCTCTCCCCAACAGAATACCCACCTCTCACATGTATCTACTGATAGAGGCAAGTGTGAAGAAGCCACATACCTTTAACATTCCCATTGCAGGATAAAATTGGCCATCCATGATGACTGATGGATCTGCTAAGAAATGTGTACACTGTTAGAACTTGGACATAAGTCTTGAAGCCCAGGAATGTTATCGGGAGGGTTAAATGAATTAATACATTTGAGGCATGTCTGGCACCTGAGCACTATTTAAGGTGGGCTTTTTGTTGTTCTAGATTCATCTGGTGTGAGCAGGTGAAGGAAGGACTGGCTAAGGTGGCATTGTGAAGAGATGTGCAGATGCATGAAAAGCTTTTGAGGAAAAGTAGGGAAGACCTGACTAAATTCAGTGGATGAAAAGGGAAGAAATGTTAAGATGGTCCTGCAGTTTTGATCCTAAGAAGTGGGGAGAAAGGTTGAAATGTTTTACTTAAATTAACTCATTGAATTTTTGCAATATTTTCTGAGGGGAGGAGGTATCATGAGATAGGGGTTAAAAGCAGAGGCCCTGGAGCTAGCTGACAGAACTTGAATCTAGGCCCAACTGTTTATTACCCACATGACTTTTGGCTGATCACTTAAATTCCCTATACCTCTGTCTGCTTATTTATAAAAGGTGAACAATAGCCTCACAGGGATATTGAGAAGATAAAAGGAGTTAACTCTTACCCTTCCTGTCATCATCCTCTTTACTGCAATTAGTGTCTAACTGATGAAGAAACTGAGGCATAGAGATGTAATAGTTGATTCGTAGTTTTAAGCATGCTGCATTTGAGAGACAGCCTTACTGGAGATAGTCTGTAAAGCATGTCTGTTTAATAGAAATAGGAGCCACATAAGTAACTAAAATTTTTTAGAACCCATATTAAAAGAGTAAAACGAAACAGGTGAAATAAATTTCAATAATATTTTATTTGGGCAAATAGTCAAAATTCCATCATTTCTATGTAAATGTTTTTCTGTATAAATTTAAGCTCAATAGCATTTGTAGTAAATAAACAATTATTTGTTTTACCTTGTTTGTACTTCCAAATTGGGAGTATATTTTACACTGACACACAGTTCATACTGGCAATATTTCGACTACTCAGGAGGGACATTTGGGCATTATAGTTGTAGAGACTGAGTTTGTAAAGATAAGATCTGGTGGTTAGATTTGGATTAGAGAATATGGAGAGAGTTGATGGGAGACCAAACACTAAGCTTTGGGTAATTTCTCCTGTTAAGGGGCAGGTAAAAGAAGTGAATTCAAGGAGAAAACAGGCAGGAGGTAGGAAAATACAATGTTGTGGCTCTGGGAAATGTTTTGTTTAGTTTTATAGAAAGATGTCTCTATATATGTACAAGAATAGCAAAGCAAAATGAAGAGTCTCCTTGCTCTTGGAACCTCCTTATCCCTCATTCGGAAAAAACATCAGATGTAATGAATATCATTCACTAATTGACTTCCAGTGGGACCAGTTTTCATCTGCCCGTAGTGATGTGTTAGTTGGGCTGAGAGAAATTTGGGGTTGTCAGTTGAAACTCAGATGTCTTTCACCCATTTTGTAGGGTTATGTTGAGCTGATTCCCCTACTTGAACTAGCCTTAAGGTGAAATTGTGTCCTATTTCCCACTGAAGAGTCTGAAACTCAGTATGACTTTGAGAAGAATATATGATCTTACTCTGGTTTGTTTTTCCATTAACACCCCTCCCCCCAGTTTCCATAGCACAGCCCAACTTTCCTTCCATACTTCATACCCACATGGTTTTATATTACCCTTCCTTCTGCCTGGAATGCTCATAACCCTTTATCATCGGCTGAAATCTTCAGCGCCTTGGGCAGTTATTACATAACCTTATGAAATATGTGACCCATGACATTCACTTGCTCATGGTCTGAATTGCTTGTGTATTCTCTCTACTATTATCACCTATGTGTAATCATATTTCACTGTTGGTATTTTATATCTATACTGACCTCTCCTGATCTAACATGATATCAATAAGGGGCAGAGTGTAGAGTAGCTAAGGTGCTTCTGATATTAAAAATCCTTAGAAAACTTATATCTTAGCACAGTTTAAGTAAGGGAACAAAATTGCATATGTGGTAGGATTCCAGTTAGTATTGTCACTTACCAGCTGGGTGATACTGGGCATGTTCCCTTAAACCCTTTGTGCTTCAGTATCCTCATTGGTAATGTCAGGGATTATACTTTACAGTGAGGCTAATCATGCATACCTCATAGGGATATGGGGAGGTTTAATAAGTTAATATATGTAAAGCACTATGGTTCCTGGCACATGAGTCACATGTTGTTATTATTAAATCATTAAATATTTAACCCTTGCTTTGTTCCATATACTGGGGGTGCAATGGTAGAAAGACTTAGTAAAGGTCCTGCTCTCATGGGTATTGCACTCTACTTGAGAGACAGTTGATGAAACAAACAAATAAATAGAAGATAATTCTTCCTTTTACCAATTATATCTTTCCTGAACATTTTGTCCCCTCATACTGTTAGATGCCCTTCATAGAAGGCCAGCAGCCCTTTCTGGAGTTCGGAGAAGACTGAGATGGTACAAAAATGAAACAAGAATGTAGAGGTGGAACACACAAAGACTTGGCCTGGATGTGGTCAGGTACTGGTCTTACCCTTGAAGCCTGGGAGGTGATACTACAAAAATTGCCTAAAGGAAAGAAAAAGCTGAGATTCTATCAAGAATATACTTTTTAAAATTGACTAATGCTACGGTCTGAATAAGTGTCCCCCAGAGGCCCATGTGTTAAAGGTTTGGTCACCAGCCTATGTTATTACCTGGGAAGTGATAGAACCTTTGAGACTTGTGGTCCAGTGGGAGAAAATCAGATTATTGGCGGCTTGCCCTTTGTTTTAGTCAGCTTTCATATCACTGAACCAAAAGGCCTGACAAGAACAATGTAGAGAAAGTAAAATTTATTTTGGCTCATGGTTTCAGAGGTCTTGATCCATAGATGGCCGCCTCCATATCCCTTGGTCCAAGGTGAAGCAGAACATCATGGTGGAAGGACATGGCTGAGGAAGACACCTCAGAACAGGATAACAGGAAGCAGAGAGCTCTGCTTACCAGTGACAAAATATAAACCCCAAAGTGTGCCCCTGGTGACCCATATCCTCCAGCCATACCCTGCCTACTTACAGTTACTACCCAGTTAATCCATATTAGTGGACTAATCCACTGATTCAGGTAAAGCTCTCACAATCTAATCCTTTCACTTCTGATCCTTGCATTGTCTCACATATGAGCTTTTGGGGGCTACTCATATCTTAATCATAACATTCTTGAAGGGGATATTGGAATTCTGGTCCCTTCCTCTCTCTGCTTTGCAGCTGCTTTGATGTGTTCAACTTTTTCTATCACATACTCCTTGACATGATGTGTACCTCACTATAGGCCTAAAGGCAAGGGGATCAACTAACTATGGTCTTAACTCAGAAAACATGAGTCAGAATATGCCTTTCCTCCTTTTAAGTTGATTATCTTGGTCATTTTGTTATAGTAAAAGTAAGCTTACTAACAACTAGTAGCAAGATGATAGCAAGGTTCTTTGTCATAAGGTAGCTACTGGCCCCATGTGGCAACTTCAATTTAGTTAAAAAACAGGACAATACAGAAAACAAAAAATGGGTTCCTTAGTTGCACTAACCGTTTCAAGTGTTACATATGTGGTTTATAGCCACGGGAATTGGACAGTGTACTATAGAATTTTTTCGATCACTTTAGATAGCTCTTTCTACTTATCTGTATATTTATATATTTTTGTTCTGTTCCCAGGGCAAGGAATTTCCAAAGATAGTGGCTACTTTGGAATCTTGGGCAATTTGGTATCCCTGATTTTTTGCAACTTACCTAGCAGTATTATCTTCCCTTAAGTGTAGTTGCTTCTTTGGATTTGAAGTTGTCAATAAGCTTCCTAGCCTGGATCTGTAGCATTTTTTTTTTCTTTGTACTAGGGATTGAATCCAGTAGTGCTTTATCATTGAGCTACATCCCCTGTACTTTCTGTTTTTTATTTTGAGACAAGGTTTAGCTCAGTTGCACAGACTGGCCTTGAACTTGGTGAACTCCTGCTTCAGCCTCCTGAGTTGTTGGGATTACAGGTATATGCTGGTATGTTCATTTTGTTGCATTTAATATTGAGGACTGGTTCTTAGTGTTTCTAACCAAGTGAGATTTTTGCCACCCTTAGGGGTGGTTGGCAATTCTGGAGACAATTTTGGTTTGGCTTGTGTGTGTAGATAAAGGTGTTTCTGGCATCTCTTAGAGGACATGGGTACGGTTCAGCATCCTGCAATGCATAAGACAGACCAACAACATCAAATTTACTTGGTCCAAAAAGTCATTCATTGTTGAAATTGAGTACCCTATTTAATTCTTTGCTTTAAGTTAAACAAGAAATAAAAATTACTTAAATCTGAAATGCAAAAGTTGTAATTAAAAGAAAATCCTATATCAACTGCATTTTTATAGTTGATATAGGATTTTCTCTTACCAGCCTGAAAGTTACTATCTCTTAACCCATAGTATACTAGTAACAAGACAGGAAAGCTCCTATCCTGAATTTTATTTTATTTTTTACACTCAGAATTGAATCCTAGGATCCTCTATCACTGAGCTATATCCCCATTCCTTTTATTTTTTGAGACAGGGTTTCACTAAGTTGCTGAGGCTAGCTTTGCACTTGTGATCCTCCTGTGAGATTTGGCTCAACTCTAAATACAACAAGGGAAAGTGGAAACATTTTTTAAAATTATAAATACATATAAAGGACTTAGAAATGGGAAAAATATTTGTGCCTTAAATAATGATGTTAATAACTATAAAAGAAAATAAAGGACTGTGAAATGAACAACAGGCTATTTGTAATACAAGGCCTAGAAAAGTGGAAATTTACAGTTACAAAGCAAGATAGGGTAGTGGGTGTAAAATAAGTATGAGGAAACATCAGGAGTTAGGATTCTGGCTAAACAGGATTCTTTTTGGAGGCAGGCCCGTGTGATCAGTCATCCAGGGGTTGGTGTGGGATTAGGAATTTGGTCAAAGTGGGGGATCTGAGGACAGACCTAGCTGAAAAAGACTCAGAGGAGCCTGACTAGAGTTTGGTTAAGGAGAGAATCCTTGTTAGTAGAAGTTATTTCTGTGACTTATCCTTTTCCAAGGACTCAGTTCTTTAACAAGGAAGTGTTAGCTGAGGAATAATAGTGGAAGTATTAGTGAATAGAAATACAGTTCTAACTTTAGATGAATATAGTTATTGTTCAGGCTCTTTAATTCTTCAATTTTTAAAAAAATTTTTTTTTATGCTTGCATCCCGTGTTAGTCAGATTTTCATTGCTGTGACCAAAATATCCAACAAGAACAACTTAGAGGAGTGAAAGTTTATTTTGGCTTATGGTTTCAAAGGTTCAGTCCATTGTTAGCTGACTCCATTGCCCTTAGCCTGAGGTGAGGCAGATCATGGTGGAGAGCTGGTGGAGGAGAACTGTCCACTCATGGTGGCCAGGAAGCAGAGGGGCTGCAGGGAAGACGAACCCTTCCACAACACATTCCCAGTGACCCACGTCTTCCAGTCATATCCCAACTGCCCACGTTATCACACATTTGAATTAGGTTATGACTCAATCCAATCATTTCACTTTTGAATATTCCTTCATTAAGACAGGAGCTTTTGGGGTACACCTCATATCCAAACCATAGCACATTCTTTTCTTGTCTTTGGGTCATATGTTCAAGTGTACAATTCAGTGGTTTTTAGTCTGTCCAGAATTGTATAGACAGCACCAGTATCTAATTTCAGTACATCATCTTTTCCCCCAAAAGAAACCCTGTGCTATTCATAGTCATTCCCCATCTTCTCCCTCCACCCCTAGTCTCTAGCAACCAGTAATATACTTTTTCTCTATGGATTTTGCTATTGATTGTGGGCTTTGCCATAAATGGAATTATAGAATACACATATTTTGTGCCTGGCTTTCACTTGGGCTCATGTTTTCAAGGTTCATCTATGTTATAGCTTATATCAATATTTCATTCTTTTATATGATCAAATAATATTCTGTTATGAATTTACTACATTCTGTTTATTCATCAGTCAATGTACATTTGTTTTTTTCCTACTCTTTGGCTGTTATGAATAATGCTTCTATAAACAGCTGTGTATAAGTTTTTGTGTGTACTCCCATATGGTTTAGTAGTTAATTTCAGTCTCTGAAGTAGGTGTCAAAGAGTGTTTTTGGCTGCCCAACTCTGAAACTCCTTTTTATTAGGAATGCCTCACCATGTCATGGTGGGAGACCTCGTCTGCTACATATGACAGTTTCTTTATTTACTTATATCTAATCAGTCTCCTTCCCGGAAATGTTTTTATTTGGTTTATTCTCAGTGTTGGGTGGAACCAATTAAATAATGAAAGAACAGTTAGCTCCAGACCTACATGTATTACAGAAATATTTAGAGCCAGGATTTCCAGCTGAGGTCATCCAGGGACCCTCCTGTTAAGGTTTTGATAATAAATCTTTGAAAGTCCTTTAATCTTTAAAGTAGAGTAGTTGGAGAGCCATAATGTGTATGCAGAGCATGCGTGCCTGGCAATTGATGGTAATTAGATAAGCATGCCGGTAACTTAATTCTGATTGAGCAGCTATGGGAGAGGTCCTGAGATTCACTCATTAACAAGCAACCAGGTCATGCCATTGTTGCTGTATGACATATTTTGTAGTAGTAAACTTTTAGTAGTAGCTTTCTGAACTCCAGGAATATATGTTCTTCACTTTTGCCATTTGTATTTGATTTGTTAGTGTTCAAAAGGTTAAATTCAGTGTTCAGGAACTCTGAACTAAAGGTTTCATGTGGTACTCTGTAATCTCCATTTTGTCTGTGCTGCCATTGCTTTATTTTTTTCTACATTGTGTTTTAGGACATAAGTGTGCATGTTACCTTTTCAGGGATTTCTCTCTGGAGGAATGTGCTGGTTAGCAGTCAGTTTAAGGTGAGTGGTGGTATGGGTGAAAGATGTCTGAAAGTCCAGAATTAAGATTGCTTTTTGGCATATGCTCTGTGCCTTTACAAATTTCACTAAAAAATGTACCATTCTTTTTTGTTTGTTTGTTTGTTTGGTACCAGGGATTGAACCCAGGAGCACTCCACCACTGAGTCACATCCTCAGCCCTTTTTTGTATTTTATTTAGAGACAGGGTCTCACTGAGTTGCTTAACGCCTCACTAAGTTGCTGAGGCTGGCTTCGAACTCGCGATCCTCCTGCCTCAGCCTCCCAAGTGCTGGGATTACAGGCGTGCGCCACCGCGCCCGGCAAAAATGTACCATTCTTTATAAACTCATAATAAACTCACAAAATGGAAGTTCTCTAAGTGACATCACAGGAGATGTTAATTTGCCTTAGAGGGAAGTGGGTAAAATAACAAAGCATTCCATGTAGCTGGAAATGAAGGGGAATCAGAAAAGGACTAAGGGCTACTGGTGTGGGTGGTGAGGACAAAAATTTATAGAATGTTTAGAAAATGATGATCAGAAATACTGTAGGTCCTGTGACATTAGCCTAGTGACAGAATTGATTTTCCTATGTAAAGTATCAAATGAGTTGTCCCCGTTCTACTAGAGTGAAGTTTTCCTAATGTCAGTTATTTTTCCATTTGCAAGTCACTCAGAACAAACCATACTTTAAAAACATGCCTTATATCTAGCTTTTGCCAGATACTGACTAGGATCAAGAAAGAAACTTGGGCATTACGTGCAATACCAAGAATTGTGACTGATAGTCCTTGACCTACCCTCTCAGGGAAGGAAAACTGTGTATGCACAAAAAGATACTTGAAAGTATTTTAAATGGTCCATAAATAACAAACAAATGATATGGGCAGTAATGTGAAGGGATGACCTGGGTATGCACACTTTCACCAATCCATATGTATATATTTCTATGAAACATTCAAGACTGTTAGGTAAAAACAATAAGTCTGATTTCTCTTCCTGTAGATGGAAACCAGGCCATTGGGTTGAGATCAGAAATTTAGAGTTGGAAGGAAATGACTCACTCTTAACCCTTTATAAATCACTAACCTCATATTTCTTCAGCAGAATTAGAGGAAGAGTTTAACTGGAGTGAGTGCAGATGGAAAAGGGGAACTAAAAGAAGATTGCATGGAAAACTGTGTTTTAGATTCCTAAAAATCAGGCATAAGCCTACCACCCTGAAATTCTGGTAGTTTTAAAAAGTATACTTTGTCCTCCTAAAAAACTGGGAAATAGGAGAAAGTGGCAAACTTTTATTTTTTATAGTGTTTTATTTTTAACTGACATACAGTATTCTAATTTATGGGGTTCAGTGTGATAATTTGATACATATATACAAATATTATTATTTCTTTGTGTTGGGAACCTTCAAACTCTTCCCCTTCATTTACTTTGAATTGTATAATTTATTGTTGTTGACTCTAACTACCCTACTGTGCCGTAGGACATTAGTACTCTTCACCTCTATTTCCAAACTTACTTTGGTGCTCATTTTCCACCACATCTTCATCTTTCCTCTCTTCTCCCCTACCTAGTCTCTAGTGACCTCTATTTTGTTTCTGTGTGATTAATTTGT